>VZSZ01005908.1:8982-31156 GCA_013398815.1 Ibidorhyncha struthersii | reverse complement strand
CCCCCCCTTCCCTTAATTGCAGCTCTGATTATTCGGTTTCCAGGGGACAGAATTTCCCTTGTTTCAATGGAAAATACAAATCTGCAGCCCTAAGCAACCCAATCTAGGATTGCTGTTGGCTCTGCTGTGAGGAGGTTTTGGCTGGGCACTTCTGAAAGGTCCCTTCCAACTTGATTCATTCCGGGGCAGGAAAATGGTGTTTCTGCAAGCAGAAACTGCTGGGGTTTGGGCAAACTTTCTGCTTCCTTTGCCGCTCTTCCCTGCCAATCCAGAATATTTTAAACAATAGATAAGTTGTTGCTTTCTGCTAAATTTCTGATCTTTCCTTGAAGATGTCTCCAGTCTTTTCCCTGTCCATGCATTGTGACAGAGGAAACCACAGGGGCTCTAGGGCCACAGCTTCTGCAGGGAGGATGTTTTCCAAGGTGCCACAACTTTTAGTTTCTCGGGCCCTGAGCTGCAGCTGCCAGTTTTCTACTTCAAAGCTGCAAAAATGCCGAGGAACTGGTCTTCTGTGCAGGGTCACCAAGTGAGAAAAATTGAGCAGACAGCAACAGAAAGAATTGTTTCCCTGGAAATTCTCTCTAAAACTATTCCCAGAAGCTGCAAAGTGTAGAGGAAATGCAAACAACCCTTGATATTGTTTGAAAGTTAAATTTAGATTTTAAAAGGCAACATTTTTCTTGTTGCGTTCTAGGTTTTCAGTTGTTATGTATAGTTGATCTGTTTTAAGTTGTGAAGAGTTGCTTTTCGGTGTCTACAGACTCGGAAATCATCCTTCCCTCAATGCATCTCATATGGAATTTGGGCAAAGATATAATGAAACTAGTGGAATTCAAGCAATCAAGATTTAACTTGTCCTAGACTAAGCTGTTCATTTATTTCTTCTCTTACAGCCACTCAGACTGTTTGTGGGCACGTTTGCTGGGCTGGGGACCCCGCGGCTGGAGTTCAGTCTGACATTGTAGCATCAGAACTCAATTGCAGCTCCTGCTTGCCAGGTAATCACAGCAGGAATGGCACTTCAAGGCTGCCTTTCTCTGGGCTTGGCTTTCCAGGGAAATAGCCCACAACAAGTTTTGTAAGTACGCATGATAGTTCTGTTAGTCCAGAGCAGAGAGCCAAGGTAAGGTCAGGTCTAGATCAGTTGTCAGCCAGTTGTAAAAACCCAGTCTCTGTTAAACTGTTCGCTGCCATGATCTGGGTTACTGGACAGAGAATTATTCTGAAACTAAATATGGCTTTATGCATTGAAAAGTGACTTCAGCTGCCCAGGTAAACTGTTTTATGATATTTATTGTAACCCTCACCCACTTCTAGGGATTTGGGACCTGCTTTTTAGTGGCTGAATTGCTCTGGGTTGGATCTTACCTAAAAATACGGTTAATACTGTTTTCAGAAAATGGTAATAAAATCAACTCCTTCATGCAGGGACAGAATGAAATTGCATTTGGTCATGAGTCATATAAGCTGTGGCATTCCCTGACTTTAGAAGACTTCCCGGGGTAGTTACATGCAGAGATGCTATTAAATAAGCAAAATAAAAGGCCTAAGCATGTAATCAGTTTTGGTAGAAAAGATCTAACCCAGGAACAGGGGAAGCTCTGTAATTGCTAGAACTAAAGTGTCGGTGGGAGTTCAAAGCCGTCTATGGGAATTACACACTTTATCGTCTCATGTAACTCAGATTTCTGTAGCCTTGAGATGTGCTCCTGATGTTTGTGTGCTCCTTGGACCCACAACCCAACTCTAGGGGTTGCTCCTGGCCCCTCTGGACCAAGTGCCGAAACAGTCCTCCCTCCCCAGGCTATACTTGCAGCTCCTGGGGAAAAGCCTCTTCGAGGAGAGGGGGTGGAAACGGGGGTGGTGGGCTTTGTTCCGCTTTGCAGTGGTGGCCCCTGGCTGGGGATATTTTTGCTACTGTGAGATGGATGTTCTCAGTGGTTCCTTGTGATTTTAGAGAAAGGCTACATCTGCCAGTGGTCACCGGCTCATAAACTTCCTCTAAGGGTATGCCACAAAGCAGAAAGCCCTGGCTGCATCTTCTAGAGGGAATTACCCATATCTGTCTGGGGAGGAGCTGCTCAACAGGTTTCTGGGCTTGGGCTGCTTCTCAAGCCACAGCAGGACAGTGGCTCGTGGTTTCCTGGGCTGCCGGGGCACCTGCCCTGCCCCAGGCACCTCCTCTCCTCCGCTGAGGACTTTTGGGTGGCGTGTTTCTTCCCTGGGGAGTATTCCACCCTGCCTGTTTCCTTTCAGCATCACCTTTCCTTGTCCCTCTGGGGAGTTTTGAGGTGGACCTTCCTCAGCTGGTTATTCAAGAGCTGAGCTGGGCCTGGCCACCACAGGCTCGAGGCAGCCAGGCAGGGCAGTGCAGGGTCCCCACTGTGACCGCCTCTCTCCTGCAGGCTCCTGGAGGTGCAAGATGACTCTCTTCAATGGCGTCTACCCCTTCTACCTGCAGCAGAGGAAGGTTGCCGTGTTTGATGTCAGCACCATCATAGTGATCGTGGTCTTCCTAACGTTCACTTGCAGCTTCCTGCTCATCATCCCGGGCATCCGTGGACGGGCGGTGCGTGACCCCTTTACCTGGAGATGAGCATCTGCTCCCCACGTTTTGGATGCCGGGACACTCCTGGCTGGTTCGGGGTGAGGCAGGAGGACAGCCGGGGCTCTTCCTTCCTGCCTGATGTCCCACTTTCTCCCTGCAGAGGCTGTACTGGACTCTCCGGGTTCTCCTCAGCCTCCTTGTGGGAGTGGTGATCGTTGGTAAGTACTGCGCAGCCCTCGGAGGGTGGATGTGGGGGCAGGATTAAACCCCGGGACAGGGTCTGTGTCTGGGAAATGCAAGCTGGTGGTCACAGGCGTGGCCTGGCTGAGGCTGGTTGTAGGGTCTACCCTACCCCTGCTCTGCGAAGCAGTCACACAGCTTCCCAAAAGGGCTTCCCCATACCTGGCACGGGGGCTGAGAGCACCGGGAGGTGCCTGTGGTCGCTTCTGAATCGAGAGGGAGCTTTGCTGGCTGTAACTGCACCATGGAGGTCGAACAGCCCCAGCTCCGGTAGGCTGCACGGTTCCTCCGACCGTGCAAGTCCTCCTGAGCTGCCTGCTGCTGAGGGAGCATGGCTGAGCAGCTCGGACTGAGGCCAGGCACATTTGGAGGATCAGAGGAGCCTTGCAGTGATGTGGAGAGAGCAGGTTGAAATAAAACACAGGCAGGGCAAAGGTTGGGGCAGAGGGGTAAAGACCTTTCAAGGAGCAAGACAGGAGGAAGCGAAGGAGATGATTGGATATAGTAGAAACCCAGAAATCTTCTGTAATAAACAGGACTTATGGTGGGAACCAGGCCGTGGGATTTCCAACTCAGACAGGGTGACGGGCCACGTAAACGAAAGATGTACTGAGGGGACAGAAGATGCCAAATGGGGAGACCAACCAGCCCTGACCCTACATCAAAGAAAGTCTCCTGCTGCAAAGGACAGGGCGGATTACAAGTCTGGTTGGAGAGGGACAATGAAGCACAACCTAAATGACTCAACCCCTGATTCATCCAGGCGATAGAAGTAGATATCCAGGCTGTGATCGGCTGCAGGACTCTGCCAGCTGACACATGAGCCAGTCTGGCACACAGTGGTCACCCTCCGCTTGGGGATGTCGAGGTACTGGGAGATGCCACCAGAGCTGCCTGGGAACATAGTGCCAGGCTGGAAATGGCAGAGGGGTGGAGGTCAGGGCTTGCTCCACAGCTTTAACAAGCTCAGCCCTGGAGAGCCATCCAGCGCCGCTTTCCTTACAAGGATGCAGCCGGGCGCTGCTTGGGCACACAGGAGGAATTAATTGTTTTAAAGCCAGCGTCAGGGTTTCTGTCTGGCGGCAGCAGGGCACACTCGACCCTGCAGCTAGGAAGCGTTCCTGCAGAGCTGCTACTGGATCAGTGCCCTCACAAGTTGATTCAGCGACTGAACTTATTTTCGGGCAGGTTTTCTTGTTCAGCCTGAGATTGAATCATCACCTTCACTTTCAGTTCATTTCAGTGCTGAAAAATTAAGCCCACCGCAAAGAGAAAGAATACCTTGTTCCAAAAAACATATATCAGAAATGCTNCCTGAAATGACTGTCAGAGCTGTGGCGGCACTTGCCACCCCTTTCCAGTGCCTCCATTTGCCAATGATCTTCACTATTCACTAATAGGGCGATCTAGGGAGCTTAATATTTGGAATGAAACTCACCCCTGTTCCTGAGGCTGAGGAATGGGCTCATTTCCGAGCCCTGTCTCCGGGGGCTGTGGTGCTCACCATGGTGGATAGCTTGCAGGGAAGTCCTGGAGAGGATGCCCAAGGAGGAATCAGGTCATGGGGTTTGTCCTTAGGGATCTGAGCTCCCCCGCTCCCAGATCCAGGGAGTGGATGCTCCACGATGGGAGGACATGAGCTCTGCCAGGGCGTGGGAGCTGGTTGAGGCACGTCCTGGTGGCTGAGTCAGCTTTCCTGCCCTCCTTACACTCCCTTGCAGTGCCACAGTGGGAACACCGCCTGTGATTCCCCCCCTCAGCAAAGCCTGAGACCAGCCCCTCTTTAACTCCAGCTTTACTTTTTGTGGCAGCTGTCCAGTACACAGGGGACTGGGAGACCGGCTGGGTGAAGGCAAACACCTCCTACAAGTCCTTCAGCCATGCTCTAGTGAACGCAGACATCGGGCTGCATGTTGGCCTGGGAGGGGTGAACGTCACGCTCATGGGTGAGTCTCATGTCCCCATCTGCAGCTCTGGAGTGGGCATGGCCCCAGGAGGTCTCCAAATGCTCTGTGGGTGTCCTTGGGCTGCATGGGGACTCCTGGGACTCTTGTCTCTCGGGTGCCCATGCTTCTGGCTGGTAGCGCCCAGGCTGCTGGGACACAGCAGGACCTCAGTCTTCTCTGTCTGGCAGGAAACCCAGTGAATCAGGTCAACGAGACGATCGACTACAATGAGTACTTTGCCTGGAGCTTTGATGCAGACTACGACCACAGCTACAGTGAAGGGCTGGAGAGGGGGCTGCCCAGACCCATCCTCTACGTGGCCGAGAAGTTCACCACGCAAAACCCCTGCAGCATGAGCAGGCAGTACCGCATCTCCAGCCACTACGCGTCAGCCACTCTCTGGTAAGCCTTTCGCTCCTGGTGTAGGCAGGGGAGATGCAAGGATGTGGGAAGGGCTCTGCTGCCTCATCCCGAGGCCTCTGAGATGGATGATGATTGCGTGCTGCCAGGAGGAAAGCCATGTGCGTAGCCTCTGCAAGGTCTGCGGTCAAATCAGTGGCCCTATAGGCACCTTGGGGTAAGCAGATAGGAGGTCCTGGTTCTCTCTGCTGGTTAACTCCACCAGGGCTGGGCACAGGAGAGAGAAACGTGGTGCAGATCCTTGCTGTGTTGTGGTGATGATGGCAGGGGTCCATCCCCATGAAGGAAGTTGGAGCTGCTGTCCTTGGTGGCCCAGAGAGGCCTGTTAGCACCTGCAGAACTCTCCCATCCCCATCTGTGAGGCTATTTAATGTCTGGGAGTTGGACCAGATGAGAAAAAGATGGTGATGCTGTTATTATGGGGTCAGTCTCAACCCTTTAGCAGGATCTGCTGGGCAGCGACATGTTGCTGCTCACTTGGGCTGAGGGAGAGCTGGTCCACAGCTGTCAGGAGATGGTCTTCTCTACCATGGCCTGTGGAAGGCAAGGGCCATTGCAGTGCTGTTCCCCCTGGTATGAGTTTGATAGCAGGGATGCAGAAGCTGGGAAAGGGGCCCGGCAGTGCCACGGAACAAGAGGTCCTGGCCCATAGATGAAGGCTTCCCCTGTCACCAGCTCTTCAGCCAAATCCAGAGCTGCTGCAAGTGACTTATGCCGTCTTCTGAAATTATCCCGGTCCTGTGTGCTGCTCTCCGGGGTCTGCACTGCCCCACATGGGGAAGGGCCGGGAGCTGAGATGGTCTAGATGCAGTGAGTGGGCTGCCGTGGCCTCCTTGTGGCTGGTATGGTCTTGTGGGCTGAGCAATGGGAAGAGGAATTGCAGGCTTCTGCCTTCTGGATGTAGCAGTGTGAGCATTGCATGTCTGCTTGCTCAGCCTGGGAGGCCAAGAATCACTCCAGCCTGCCCACAGAGCTTCTTGGCCTCATACAATGCAACCTGGAGCCCAGATTCCTCCTCACATACAGCATCCTAGTCCATGGCACTTGCACAACTATCCATTGGTCTTCTCTTGCCTCCAGGGTGGCCTTTTGCACTTGGCTCATCTCCAACATGCTCTTCTCCATGCCCGTCCTAGTTTATGGAGGCTACATGCTCCTGGTCACAGGGGCCTTCATGATCTTTTCATTGCTCTCATTCTCCACTGTGAGGAACTCCCTGATGTGCCCGATCCAGTTTGGGACTGCAACCCTGCACATAGTCTATGGGGGATCTTTCTGGCTCACGCTCGCGACTGGTAAGGACACCAGCCTACATCAGGGCATTGTCCCTCTGGGTGTGCAAGAGTCCCAGTGCTTTCCCCCCCAGAAATGGATGTGAGAGAGCTCGGGCAGTGCAGCCCACCAGAGCCCCAGCCTTTGCCTTGGCAAAGCAGATCCTGGCAGAGATGTGGAGGGGGCTGGCAGAGGGGGAATAGCATCCCCATCTCAAGGGTGGTGGAGGGATTTTAGTCCTTGAGATGCAGTAACGCATGGAGATAGGGATCACTTGCCTGTGTTTTAAGACCCATGCCTGGGTTTTAAGATGCTCAGCACAGCAGCTGAAGCCACCTCATATAGTAGAAGGCCATCTTCCATAAAAGACGGCATTGTCCCCTGGCAGGGGGCCATCACAGGAGGGGTGTGGGGTGGGAAGCATGCTGGTGTGTACAGGGACGCTCTCAGAGAGTACATTGTCTTCCAGGCTTGCTCTGTTTTGTGGCCGGGATCACTGTTGTTGCACTGCACTACTTCAACCTGAACCTACTGAAAACTTTCTTTGATCTCCGTGAGGACAATGCAGAGGAGTACCAGGAAATGACTGAAGTGTATGTCAACCCTCATTTTGTGAACAAAGGACTGTGCCTTCCTCAGCCCTCCAAACTCAACCCCAACAGCATCTAGAAGAAAGTTTTTCCCACTCCTTCCCTGAAGTGGGCCCAAAAGGGCACAGCACAAACCCTTCTTCATGTTCCCAGAGACCCATTTCCCCATCCAACTGCCTTTGAAGAGTGCACGAGTCCACGCTGGGATGGGCACTTCCTGAGAAGTACCTTTGCACACTGCATCTCCCCGACTGTGCCTTCTGCAAAAGGGCAGGCTTTGCAGAGAGCCGTCAGGCTGCAATCGGAGCAGCTCAGCGCTCCAGCAGCCTGAGCTGCACACTCACCTGGTGATCTCTGTCCCAGGAGAAATGCCCTTCCTGCTCCATGCCCTGGCGCAGCTTGGTGCAGTGAGTCTCTGATGGCCAGTTCCCCCACCAGAAGCTGATTCCTCACGGGGAGCACCCGTGACTCCAAAAGCCAGTGATTAAACCTGCTCATTTCTTCCCCAAGCACTGATGTTTAGTGTAGATCTTTAGGTGTACCTCAGAAAGCCAGGCACAGACCCAGACTCCATCAGGGTGGATGCTGCACGAGCTAGAGAAAAAAAGCTGCTCCAGAAATAAAGACTGAGTAAACGTATGACGGAGTTTGCCGGGAGGGATGTGGTGATGTGATTGTTTTCTCTTTCAAACTTGAGCCTTATTAGACAAGACTTGTAGCCCAGTGTGGGCCAAAAAGATGCCACCAGAAAGGAAGGAGAGGGAAGAATGAAGTTTCCCCCATCCAGCTGGAGCACATTTGGGCTGGCTGGGCTCACCATGAAGTGCAAGCCTGAGGCCAGGAGTCATACCCAGCCAAGATGAGAAACAAATTGCATCAAGTTGCCTTATTACAAACAGAAGATGGGCTCTGACACCAAACCCACAGGCCCGATGAGGTCTCCACAGGCTGGCACAACGAGATCGCCATATCAGAATGCTGGAGACCTGGGTAGCCTCAGTCCAATTAATTGTAAAGGACATAATTTCAGTATTTTGGCTCTTTTCTTTGCAAGAAAAGAGCCTCACTGTTAAGTTACTTATTTCTTTCACTTGGTATTTGTGTTCCACTAATGTGATTTGTTATTACTGTTTTCAATAAAACTTTATTAAAAACCCGCTCCTTTGAAACACCTTGGGCATTCGGGGGTGGGGGTGGGGGCTGGTTTCTTAATAGGAGGCTGTGGGGCATATCTACAGGCGACTGCTTGTGAGTCCCCAGCAGCATCATCCTTCCCATGGGGAAAGCTGCCCCCAAGGAAGGAGAAGGTTTGCTGGCACGTGTCAAGGTAAGCCATTGAGAAACTCCTGTTGTGGGGAGTAGAATGCTGTAGGAATGTAGGAGAGTGTCAAAAGTACTTTAACTAGCTGAGCGGCAGGACAAAAGCTGTAAGATTAAACCAACTAAACTCCCTCAGGAAAAGGAGGATCCTTTCTCTTGTCTTTCTTGTATCCAGACACGTCAGGTCTGGAGGCATCGTGGGAAGATTCTACAACTAACCACAAGTTATTGGCGCCACTGTGGGACAGATCCTGTGCCCTGAAAGCACAGGAGACTGGGGGGGGGTGTGGTGTGGTGTGTGTCCCATCCTGTCCGCCACTGCATCTGGCACTCTCCAGCTTCGTCTCCTGCATGATCACCCCCCAATAGCATCCTTACCAGAAGAAAATATTTGGCCTGTTGCATCAGCGATGCAGGGGCATGAACCCAAATTAACAAAACATAAACAAAATTCGATCTGTTTGAAGCACAGAGACACCAGATCTCTGCGTGTCTTGCTCACTTCCTAGCAAACACAGGTCGGCTGGGACTTCTGCAGCAGACCTTGCATGGGGCCAACGGAACAGTGGCAATGACGTGATGGGGGATGCAGAGACCCCTTCACACATTGTGTCTCATGCAGAGCAGAACGTCAGGACATCAGGGACTGGCTGTGGCACAGGGGCCGGCCACCTGCAAGGAGACTTCTTCCCTTGCCACCACAGGGAGGTGCATACATGAGGGCCGTTGCTCAGGGACGATTATTTTGCCTCACTACATGTTGTCATAGCAGCTTCTTCACATGCACGATAAGAGCTGTGGCTGTATGGCACCCAGGTTGTGCTGCTGCAGGTCCTACCTCCTCTGCCCACCACAGTTCCCAGCTCAGTTTCCTGGCTGGACTGAACCGTTGTTGGACAACAAAATGTAAAATAATTGCCATTAAATCCCTGGCTCTCGGCCCAGGCTGCTTCTGGCCCCATGCTGTCCAGGGAATCTGGCACCTAATCAGAGAGCCAGTGCCAGCAACGGAGCAAACACGGTAAGGGTCTCAGGGAGCACAGCCTGGGGCTCTGCAGGGACTGTGGTCCCCATGCCTGGAGGCACTCATTGCACCAGGAGGTGCAGCCACCACACCATCTAGCAGGCAGCAGAGCTGCCCGCTCCCCTGCCCCCCAGGCTGGGCTGCAAGGGGGAACACGCCAGGGAAAGGCAGAGGTTTATGAGGGCTGAATTTCAATTCAATAAATAAAAGGGGTTTGTTGCACCTTGGATCTAGTCCACCTGTAGGCTGAAGCATCTGTTGGTAGGTGCTGTTGCAAACACCCTGGCTGAGGTCTCCCAAGCCCAAGCAGCTCAGCTCCAACCTATTTTTAAATGCTTGTTGAGTCCTTTAGGTCCTCACTGAAGGCTCTTCCATCCAAAGTGGGATGGGACAGGATGCCATATCTGAGCACCACCTCCCCAGAGGGCCCTGCCCCGTGGTGGTCCCTCTGCAAACCTCTCTGCTAGGCAGGGGATTGCTCCCATCAAACCTGAGATACCCTATTTACTACATGTTGACTTGCCTTTATTGCCCTGCGCTGACTAGCTGTGGTCAGATGCTCCGTACTGGGCCACAAAAGGGCTCTGTGCCTTCTTCCCTTCCTGGTGGCTACCACATCACAACAACAGAGCATCCCCAGCCTGCCAGCCCTCAGAGGGACACCTCTATCAACAGACAAGAGAAAGTCCAGGTCCAACTTATTTTATTGAGATAGAGGGGAAGACAAGTAAGCACGAAACACACACACACACAAAAGTTGCAAAACCTCCCCAGAGTTAAAGGGGTGCAAACCTGAAATGTGCTCCCCTCCCTGCGTGGGCAAGGAACTTGCTAGCTGTCAGCAGCCAGGAGTGGGCGGCTGCATCCACCTTGGGTGTGCAGGATTTCAGTGTCGCGTGCCCCACGACACGCATATTTCCACAGCTGAGCAAGAGGAAACCAAGCCTCCCGGCCTGGGTGTGATGCTCACCTCTTGCTCATTGATTACAGCCCCTCTCTGTGGCACTGTAGCACCTCCATTCCACTCTCCTCCCTTCTTTCCCTCCCACCAAAACGTTTTGTCTTCCTTTCAGAGGGCTGCTCATAGGCTGGTGGCTGTGGTTTGGGGTGTTTATAAGCACTGCAAGAAGCAGGAGCCAACCAACCAAACTCCCCGACTGTGCCATTTACAGCCCAGCACGTCTCAGACTTACATCAAAGTTGAGCTGTGGGGTGTCAGGATGGGTCTGAAATCCAGGAGGCCTCCAAGGTCTGGTACCCCAAGCATCCTTCTAAATGGTGGGCCTCCTTGCCAACCTGCTCTTCTCCCCAGAGGAGGTGCTGGATACAAGGCACCCTGGTGAGCACAGCTCCACCTGCTCTTCCTGACTGCTGATGGGAAGAGCATCTGTGGGCAGAGGGGGCTTCTCGGGGTCTTCAGGGTGGGGGTGCTCTGCTGTAGGGGCTCTGCTTCTCCTTTGGCTTATATCTATGCATCTGCAGTTATTTGATTTCTCTCCAGTTTGCTCTGGTTTAGTCTCTGTGTCTTAGGGAGGGCTCTTAGAGTTTGTTGGGGATGGACTAAGGGGAAAGGCAGCAGCCCAGTGCCTGTAAATGGACAGCCAGGGCATGGATTCTCCTCGCCCCAAAAGCTCTTCCAGCTGCTGGTGAGTAAAACAATGGGGGGGAGGGCGGGGGGGAGGGCAAACTATTGTATTTGAGACAGCTTTACAGATTTGATATTCTCATCACCCAGCTCTTGTCGCGTCTCTTCCCACCAGGGCTCCTGGTGGGGTTGGACCGTAACATGAATTCAGGTGTGGTGTCCTCGGGCTTTGCCCTGCCTCCCCTTGGTGCCTTACAGCTGGGTGGCTGTCACCTCGCAAAGCTCACCCAGAGGGACCATCAACACATCCTGCGCAGAGGAGCTGGGCTCAGCTGACAGGTAGAACTTGTCCCACACCTCCTCTTCTCCCTTTCCTTCATCCAGGTTAAAGACAAGCTTCAGCTTCTCTGGCTGCATTGAGTTCAGGATGATGACACCCAGACCCAGCAGCAGACACAGCAGCCCTGCAACACACAGCATGGGGAGATGTGTTAGCACCTCCTCCCTGCTGTGTCCCAGCCCCATCCATAGCTGGTTGCAGGCCAATGGCACGTGGCATAACCCAGGAGGTGTTGTTTCCCTCTCCACATCTGGACTCTGCCATCAGTTTGGGCTTCACGGTACAAAAGAGGAGTCAATGAACTGGGGCAGGTGGCCAAGAGAGTTGGGGCTGGAGCCCACCATGTGTGGCTGGAGGAGCTGGGCTTGTTTAGCCTGAAAAAGAGGAGTCTTCAGGGGGACTTAATTGCCATCTTCTACTACCAAAAACCAGCCAATCTCTTTTTAGAGGTGCACAGTTGTAACGTGGGAAATTCTGGGTTGATAAAAAGAAATAAATGCTGCCCATGAGTGGGACAGCTATGGAACAGGTCCTGAAAGGCAGAGAGGATCTCTAGCCATGGGGACATCCACCATCAAGGCTTTGATGTTAGCCCTGCTCTGGGCAAGGGCTGGGAGAGAGACCCCCGAGGGTCCTTGACTCTGCGATTCGTAACTTTCATGGCACTCCTCTGGGCAATCCTCCACACAGATAACGTTGGCCATTCAGATTTCCTGGCTGCTCAGCTCCTTTTCCCCCCAGTCTCGGTGATGCTATCCTAAATTTTTGTATGCCATTGAAAAAAACTCAACCATTTTCTGTGACCAGTCATGGAGACAGAAGGGATGAGGTGCTGTTGGGGCATCACTGAGCATCATCGCTGCGGAGATGGAGAACAAAAGCCCCGGGAGCAAGCTGAGCACTCACCTGTCGTTAATGTCAGCCAAAAGGATCCACCATAGTCTGTTTTCAATGAAGCTGGGCCAAACTGGATGGGGCACTTTGGGGTGTTCCTCGCAGTGAAAAAGAAGAGCAGTGAGAAGAGCATCAGCGCAGCAGTGAGCAGGAGCATGTAGCCACCATAGAGCAGGATGGGCATGGAGAACAACAGGATGGAAATGAGCCATGTGCAAAAGGCCATCCTGCGAAAGGACCACAAAACTGAGCAGAAAGTGTCATGCTTGGGCCTTTTTCTCAGGGTCTCCTCTCCACAGAGAGGGACACAGCCCGGGCAACCTGCTCTACCTGGCCTTGCTTGAGCAGGAGGGCTGGACAGGCTGAGGTAAGGAGATCCCTTCCAACCCAAACAATTCTGTAACTGCATGAATGGGACAGGTCCTGCAGTTGTGGAGAGGGATCTCCACACCTGGGGACATTCAGTGTTAAACTTCATGAAGACCCAAGCACCTTGATATGGCTTTGATGTCAACCCTGTTCTGGGCAGGGGACTGGAGAAGAAACCTCTGGAGGTCCCTCCAGATTAACTCTTTTGCTGACTCTTGTGGTGCTCCACAACTGGCTGCCCCCAGGAGGTTTCTACCTGTTCAAAGGGAGAATGGCAACAAGGGAGACCTTTGTTTGGAAAACTGCACAACGAGCCGAGCCGTGCCCACATCTGATTCAGCACCTGGAGTGAACCCAGCTGCCAGCCCTGCCTTGTGTGGGGTTTGGGTTTAGCTCGCCAGGGAGGTGAGCCTAACAAATTGCTCCGATTCCAAGAATAGTAATGAAAAATAAGTTTACATCAACATTCCTGCATTGAAATACTCCTTCTCAATAGCAGAAAGGTTTGGCCAGGGCTAGTTATTTTTTGTGAAAATAAAAAAGGAGATGTGGGCAGGCAGCTGGAGTCTACATCCATAGGGTGAGTTGCAAGACTCACTCTTCCCTGCAGTGCATTTCCCATGACCTCTGAGACACGTCAGGATGCTCTGAGACTCCACTGTCACAACATACACAAGGGTTCTCAGCTTTACAATACAAGGCAACCTCTAAGCACTCTCTTGATGGTCCCTCCTGCTCCTCACCAACAGGTCTCACGCCCTCATGGGCATGCAAGAGGACCCCCCCCCAGCTGGTCATGTCGGGGCCCCACATCTTGCTTGGGTGAGGACCTTGCACCATAAGCCCCAGACAGTTGCATCTGTTTTCCTTTAAATGAAGAATAATTTTCCTCCAACTGCAATTTTTCACATCAGGGCAAAGCACACAGAAGAGGGCTCTGGGGAGATGGGCAGGCCAGGAAGCATGAGCATCCCTGGTTCTGCAGAAGAGCAGGTGCCAGAGACCAGCCAAGGCTTCGGCATGGCCTTACAGGGAAGAGGGTGGCTCCATCAAGCTCCTTCTGCTCTACCTGGTTCTTTCCACCTCCCCACTGAGCAGAGATAGGGCTCTTGCTCTAACTTACCACAGTGTGAGGGACGCGTAGTGGCCAGAGATGCGGTACTGCCTGTGCACGCTGCAGGGACTTTGCGTGGTGAACTTCTCTGCCACATAGAGGATGGGGCTGGGCAGCCCCTTCTCCAGGCCTTCACCATAGCTGTGGTCATAGTCTGCATCAAAGCTCCAGGCAAAGTGCTCATTGTAGTTGATGGTCTCGTTGACCTGGTTCACTGGGTTTCCTGCCAGATGATGAAGACTAAGGACCTTTCTCAACCTTGGAGGCAACCCCAAGATTTTCTGATGTGGGGGCTTGAGGGCCCACAGTACTAGTACCCAGGTGCACGGCTGCCAGACTTGCACCAATCCCCTCCTTCTGTAATATGCACTCACCCACCAGTGTGACATTCACTCCCGCCAGGCCAATGTGCAGCCCAATGTCCGCGCTCACCAGGGTATGACTGAAGGACTTGTAGGAGGTGTTTGCTGTCACCCAGCCAGTCTCCCAGTCCCTGGTGAACTGTATGGCTGTGAAGACATCAAAGGTTAATCATGGCCTGGCAGCGAGACATCTAGTACTGGAAGCATGGTGGTCACCATGGCCTGAGCATCATCTACCCCATCCCAAGGGCAAGGCCTGGGTTGCGAGCCTCAAAGAACAGAAGCTTTGTATCTCCTTCCCCAACATCAACCCTGACCCATGACCCTGAGACCCCCACTTGGGCTGGTTTCTCCCCAGACCAAGCACAGTCCCTAGCCCTAGAGGCAATGGGACTGATGTGTGGGCACTGTCCTTGTCTAAGCACCTGCCAATTTGTCTGGCCCCCCCCGCCAGTTGGCAGTGGGCTTTCGGTGACTGCCCTGCAGGTTGTCTGCATATATGACTGCCAGCCTTCAGTGAGGAGACAGATGGCTGCTTGCACCTCCCACCACTTGCTGCAGCCATGTCCCAGACACAGACGGGGGTTGGCCTTCCCCAAAAACTCATCCTGCAGGCTTGACTTGGCGCTTGGCTGCTCTGCTCGCTCTCCCTCATCTTGCTCCTCCATCCCCTGTGTCTTGGGCACCCTTGACCTTCTCCCCCAAGACCCTGGTACTCACTGAGGACCACCGCTCCCACGAAGAGGCCCATCACCACTCGCAGGAACCAGAAGAGTCGCTGCGAGGGGTGAGCAGAGAGGGAGGACAGGTCTCAGTCAGGTTTTGCCACGGGGACCTCAGCACCAAGCATGTCATTTAGAAATGCTAGCCAGTGAGAAACGGGCCTGTCCCTTCCCTGCGGAATCATCCCATGGGCTCTGCAAGCAGATGGCACAAAGGGGACACGTGGCTGGGGCATTGGTGCTGTGGGGTGGGTGGGGGCAGCAGGGAGATCCGGGAAGAGCAAGAAGGTCAAAACAGCCCATTCAGGAAAGTCATGACGTTCCCTTTCTGGGAAGGAAGGTGGAGACATTTGCTTTAATAGTCCTGAGCTGTGATTTCCACACTTATCCAAAACTCACGTGTTTGGGCTTGTTGGCATCTGGCCACAGCTGGAGGCAAAATCAGCAGCCAGGGGTTTGCAGTGTGTCCCCTGGCAGGGGGAAATGGCTCTCGGCCAGCCCTGCTGCAAAGCCAAGCACGCGACAAGTGTGCGGAGTGAGAACAGTGGGGTCTGTTGGCCACGCAGAGCCCCGCAAGCAGTGCTGGGGCATGCACTGCACACACCTACTTCTTTTATTGGGGTTTTGGGGAAGGTGGAGTGAGGTCTTCGAGCCTCGCCCTGTTTTTCCACTCCTACGAAACCACTCGGGCTTGCACACAGTGAAATCCAGCCAAGCTCAGATCTGGGTGCCTGGTAAATTTGGGATGGTGGAGTTTGGTGTCTCCAGCATGGGGGAACATGCTGGGTTGCGCTGGAGCTCACCCCCATGGCTCGCTAGAGATCCCAGAGCCCTGGGTGTGAACCTGTGGGCATGTTTGCTCCCCAAAGCTGTTTTCGAGGCTTGGAAGGATGAAGCATGCGGGATGCACAGGGCAGAGACCAGAGGGCTGAAGTCTACCTGCCCATCCACTTACCCCCCTGCCCCGGATCCCTGGCAGGATTATGATGAAGGTGGCCAACAAGGAGAGGAAGACAGAGATGATGATGGCCCATCTGGTGTCAAAGGGGAAGCATGCATTGGTGTCGGGGTAGAAGGGGAAGGAGCCATTCCACAGTGTCATTCTGCTGCCTGGGAGGGATGGAAATTGGCACCCAGAGAGATGTGGGGAAAGAAAATCGCCTCCACTCTTCCACCCCACCCAGCCTTCTCCACAGAACCATCTCCTGCCCTCTTGCCAGCACGCTGCATGTCCCGGGCATGGCTGTGCATGCATCCCCAGTGTGCACGTTGCAGTCCTGCATCTGAGCATACCCTCAGGCATCATCCCCAGGAGCCCTCCATCTGCCCAGGTTATGTCCTAGAGCAAAGCGGGTTTGGCGTCACTGGGGCCTCTGCTGCAATGCTCAGATTGTCCCCAAGATAGGACAGCAGGACGTTCACACATCGCCAGGCCTCTTGTTCCCCTCCTGTGCTTGTTCTCAACCCCTGGTCTCTTGCCGGTGCTCCCACCCTCCCTGGTTCAGCTCTTTATCAAACAGCCTGGCTTATGCTTGTGGAAGTTGTGCTCGGGGCGCTCAGTGAATCACTGCACAAACCCGGGCTGCGCCCCAGCGGGCTGCTCCTCGCTGAGCCCCAGACAGAGGTAACCCCTCGCCATGCCAAGAAACAGGAATAACCCAGACGGGACAGAGAAACTGCCTGTCCCTGGCAGCAAGGTGCCAGTCACCACCTGCCAGCCCCTCGTCCTGGGAGCCAGCTGAAGGCAAAGCTGTGCCATAGCGGATGGAGGGATGCTGCTCAGGTTTTTGCCACGGCATTTGGCCAAGGCACTTCCCTGCTAGGAAAGTGCTGCTCAGCATCCCCTGGGAGTGGGGACGGTCCCAGCAGCGGCTGCAGAAACACCCGCGCCCTCTTCCCCGTGCCGAGCCTACCTCTGCCGCGGCTGATCCCGAGGGCCGGCTGCTGTGAAGAGCTGTGGCCGTGCTCTGGGAGGCTGCCTCCCTGCCCACGCTGCCTGCCTGAGCTGCGGGAGAGAAGCCAGCCCAGCGTGTCACGGCTGTATTTCTCCAAGCACTTTTTTTTTTTTTCCCCACGGTGCCCGCCTCCAGAGGTGGCTCAATCATGCAGCCTTATCCGCGGCTGATCGGGCCCCTCCAGCACTCCTGCTGAGCCCCAGGTTGGGCAAGACCTAGGGGCTGGCGCAGTGTTGTAGAGATGAGTGATCCCAGAGGGGCTTTGCCTTCTTTTCCTCGACTTTTCCTACAGAGTGGTGAAAAGTCCAGCTGTTCCTTATGGCATGAAGACCCTGGGGCTGCCAGCCTCCTCGGGAGCCTGCTTGGGAGAGCAGCAGAGGACTTCAAAGCCCTCATCTGAACCGCCCAGTGAAGCATCCCAGCTCAGGTCATCTGGCATAGATTGTGGCTGCGTGGTCTCCTCGTTGACCCTGCTCCTGACTCCATCTCCCAGGGGGGGTTTCCTGGGGAAGGTCCTGGCTGAACTGTTAGTCGCCGGTCAAGGTGACACAGTGGTTGGTGAGGGGACCAGCAGAGAGGCACAAGTCTAGAGGGGCTCCCAGTCCTGTTATGCAGAAGATGCTAAGGTTACTAAACCAGCCAGAGTGTGAAAAGCATGGAAATTAAAGCTTTGGGGATTTTCTCTCATTCTTTGGCATTTTGGTTGGCTGAAGCAGGTTGAATTGATGTGAAGTGTCCCCAGCATGGCAGAAATGCTCTCCTGACCCCATTTGGTCACTTTCCTCCAAAACTGTCTGTCACTGTTTAACCCCAGATGGCAACTAAACACCACACAGCTGCTCACTTACTGTCCCCCCCGTGGGATGGGGCAGAGAATCAGAAGAGTAACAGTGAGGAAACTTGTGGGTTGAGATAAAGACAGTTTAATAGGTAAAGCAAAAGCCGCGCATGCAAGCAAAACAAAACAAGGAATTCATTCATTGCTTCCCGTGGGCAGGCAGGTGTTCAGCCTTCTCCAGGAAAGCAGGGCTCCATCATGCGTAACAGTTACTTGGGAAGAGAAAATGCCATATCTCTGAATGTCCCCCTTTTCCTTCTTCTCCCCCCCAGCTTTATATGCTGAGCATGATGTTATATGGTATGGAATATCACAGAATCACAGAATGGTCAGGGTTGGCAAGGACCTCTGGAGATCATCTAGTCCAACCACCGTGCCAAAGCAGGTTCACCTAGACCAGGTTGCACAGGATCGCATCCAGGCAGGTTTTGAATATCTCCAGAGAAGGAGACTCCAGAACCTCTCTGGGCAGCCTGTGCCAGTGCTCCGGCACCCTCAAAGGAAAGAAGTTTTTCCTCATGTTGAGATGGAATCTCCTGTGTTCCAGTTTGTGCCCGTTTCCCCTTGTCCTGTTGCTGAGCACCACTGAAAAGAGCCTGGCCCCATCATCTTGCCACCCACCCTTTAGATATTGATAAGCATTGACGAGATCCCCTCTCAGCTGTTTCTTCTCCAGGCTAAACAGACCGAGGTCTCTCAGCCTTTCCTCATAACAGAGGTGCTCCTGTCCCTTGATCATCTTTGTAGCCCTCCACTGGACTCTCTCCAGTAGTTCCCTGTCCTTCTTGAACTGGGGAGCCCAGAACTGGATGCAGTACTCCAGATGTGGCCTCACCAGGGCGGAGTAGAGGGGGAGGATGACCTCCCTCGACCTGCTGGCCACACTCTTTTTAACACACCCCAGGATACCATTGGCCTTCTTGGCCACAAGGGCACGTTGCTGGCTCATGGTCATCTTGTTGTCCACCAGGACTCCCACATCCCTCCCTGCAGAGCTGCTTTCCAGCAGGTCAACCCCTGACCTCTACTGGTGCATGGGGTTACTCCTACCTAGGTGCAGGACCCTACACTTGCCCTTGTTGAACTTCATGAGGTTCCTCTCTGCCCAACTCTCCAGCCTGTCCAGGTTATGCTGTATGGTGGCACAGCCTTCCGGCATGTCAGCCACCCCTCCCAGTGTTGTATCATCAGCAAACTTGCTGATGGTACACTCCGTCCCCTCAACCAGGTCATTGATGAATATGTCGAACAAGACTGGACACAGTACTGACCCCTGGAGAAGACCCCTGCTTGCAGGCCTCCAACTAGACTCTGTGCTGATCACAGCCCTCTGAGCTCTGCCATTCAGCCAGTTCTCAGTCCACCTCACTGCACACTCATCTAACCCACACTTCCTAAGCTTATCTATGAGGGTGTTACGGGAGACAGCATCAAAAGCCTTGCTAAAGTTGAGGTAGACAACATCCACTGCTCTCCCCTTATCTACCCAGTCAGTCATGCCATCATGGAAGGCTACCAGATTGGTCAAGCATGATTTCCCCTTTGTGAATCCGTGTTGACTACTCCCGATAACCTTCCCTTCCTCCACATGCTTAGAGATAACATAACAGGATGAGCTGTTCCGCCACCTTTTCAGGGATAGAGGTGAGGCTGACTGGCCTGTAGTTTCCCAGGTCCTCCTTCTTGCCCTTTTTGAAGACTGGTGTGACACTGGCTTTCCTTCAGTCCTCAGGCACTTCTCCTGTTCTCCACAACCGTTCGAAGATGATGGAGAGCGGCTTTGCGATAACATCTGCCACCTGCCTCAGCACTCGGGGGTGCATCCCACCAGGGCCCATGTATTTGTGGGTGTCAGGATTGCCTAAATGATCTCTAACACAATCCTTCTTAATCGAGAGTCTTACTTTCTCCGGGCTCTCTGTCTTACCTCCAGGCTCTGGGGTTCCTGAGGGCCGACCTTAGCAGTAAAGACAGAAGCAAAGAAGGCATTCCGTAACCCTGCCTTCTCTGCATCCTTTGCCACCAGGGGCATCTACCTCATTCAGCAAGCCCACATTTTCCGTAGTCTTCCTTTTACTACTGCTGTACTTGAAGAAGTCCTTCTTATGGTCCTTGACATCCCCTTGGCAGGTTTAACTCCGAGTGGGCCTTAGCCTTCCTTGTTGCATCCCTGCATACTCTGGCAACATTCATAAACTTCTCCCAAGCAGCCACTCCCTTTTTCTACATTCTGTAAACTTCTTTCTTCCATCTGAGTTTTTCCAGAAGCTCCTTGCTCATCCATGCAGTTTTACTTCCTCCTTTGCCTGATTTCTTGCTCCTAGGGATGCACAGATCTTGAGCTTGGAGGAAGTGGTGCTTGAATATTAACCAGCTCTCTTGCATCCCGCTTTCTTCTAGAGCCTTAGCCCATGGGATTCCTCCAAGTAGGTCTTTGAAGAGGCCAAAGTTAGCTCTCCTGAATCCAGGGCTGTAATTCTACTTTTTGCCCTGCTTCTTCCACGAAGGATCCTGAACTATACCATCTCATGGTCATTGCAGCCAAGGCTACACCCAGCCTTCACATCCCCAACTAGTCTTCCTTTGTTTGTCACACAAGATCCAGCAGCACACCTCTCCTCGTTGATTCCTCCACCACCTGTGTCAAAAAGTTACCATCAATGCTCTGCAGAAACCTCTGCGACTGTGCGTGCCTGGCTGCATTGACTTTCCAGCAAATGTCAGGGTGGTTGAAGTCTCCCATGAGAATCAGGGTCTGTGATTGTGAGCTATTTCCAGGTGCCCTTTGGGCAGCTGGGGTCAGCTGTCCCGTCCCAAATTCTTGTGCACCCCCAGCCTACTTGCTGGTGGGGCGGTGTGAGGAGCAGAAAAGGCCTTGACTCTGTGTAAGCACTGCTCAGAAGTAAATAAATCATCCCTGTGTTATCAACACTGTTTCCATCACAAATCCAAAACATAATTCCATACTAGCTATTTATCAAACATATATAGAAAACATGTTCCTTTTCTGGGTTAAGTAAAGGTGGTCCGTCCACCTTAGGCATAGCCCGTATTTGCTATCATTGCATTAGTGATGCATCATGACATATAATCATTACAATTCCCGTATTGTCCCTGCTTTTAATACCTGCGTATATCAGTTTATTAACGGTCACAATCAGTTCATTACAATATCCGAGTTATAACAGTGCATTCACGTGCAATTCCATGTGTAAAGTCCATAGAATTACTGCCCTTCATTAAGATCTCAAAACAGTCCGTACTTGGCTAACAAATGTATGTACAATATCTACTGAACTAAATAGTGTCCAATTCGATAAATGACGAGTGACCTTCTCCTGTCGGAAACTGGAGAGTCCTAGTTCCGTTAACGGCTCATAATTGCCTTGATACCACATTCCACATGCTCCTAAAGGAAATCCTATAAATTCCATAGAAGTCAGTTCTTGAACTCTCTAAGGCATTGATATTTCTTTACTTTCTCTGCTGCTGCATCCGCCAAAGATGTTGATTTACTCTTGTACTTAACTGTACTTAACTACAAGGGCCTGATCTCTTTTAACGAATACCAGGTCTGGATTATATAATTAATTTTGTTGATATTTTAGCAGCGGCTCCTGGAATATTATCCATTCTTTCTTTTTGGCCTCATCCACCAAGAATTCACATATTTGATTATGTGTCTTGATTCTAGCATCTTATACCGCTGGGCAGTATCCAATAATACGTGAAGAGGTCCCATTTTCTGTCTGACAATGCTGACATGACTTGAGTCTCTTGTCTCCCCCTTGCTTGAAATTCTTTTGTGGGACAGGCATTAGCTCTTAGTTGTAACACCGTGATGAGTTTACATGTGGAATGCCTCTATAGTATTTAATCCACCTGTTACTGGTTTTATCCTTCTCAAAGTTGGAAATTCCACAGCT
The DNA here is from genome assembly GCA_013398815.1 of Ibidorhyncha struthersii. Lineage (NCBI taxonomy): Eukaryota > Metazoa > Chordata > Aves > Charadriiformes > Charadriidae > Ibidorhyncha > Ibidorhyncha struthersii. Next base: position 9,688 of record VZSZ01005908.1, on the reverse strand, counting down.
CTGGGACAGCAACTTGGTCAAATTCACAAAATCCTGTTTATGCCAGTTACAAGGTCTCAGAAATATGGCTTTTGGAGCAGAAATCCCCCATTCCAAGACTGGTTCCTCACCGCCTGATTCCTCTGATACCACCATGACTGCTTTTGGATCCCAAATAGATGGAATCCTATCCTTTTCTCCTCCAGCTGCTATCCACAGTCTTTCGAATTCTTTCTCAATACCTTCCTGCCTAACAACTGCTCTTATTGTTTCATCCGAAGACTGTGCAGTTCTGTGTAGTCTTCAGGCTTGTACACTGGGGATCAGTCCTGTGAGTCTGGTGGTACCCAGACCTCCATCCCGAGTGCTGGAATACAGGATGGTGTTACAGGTACTTGCCGACAGATGTAACTATTCCTTGATGGCCTCTTGTATTGCCAAATCAAGGGTTTCCAGGTACGTACATTTTACATTGGCTTGATCTGCTAAGTCAGTCAGTTGCGGAATGGTATATCCTTTCAAGATATCAGCCTTCTGAAATGGCTTCAGTGAAGCCTTCACAGTTCATTGTAACCATCCCTCTACTTTTTCTAGTAATTCTGGTTTTGATATTCCAGTCCATGGGTCAATATGTAGACCCAGCTACTTTTCAGAGAAGAAAACTCTACCTCAGCCCAAACCAGCACATTCTCCACCTCTTTTTTATTTGGTTGGTGGTTTGGTTTTT
>VZSZ01005904.1:363-101087 GCA_013398815.1 Ibidorhyncha struthersii | reverse complement strand
TGCTTGGGGGGGGGGCGGGGCTGGGTGGCAACTTTAGTGCTTACCTTTTTGACTTAGATGCATAAAGCGGCATTGAAGTGCCTGCCAGTCTTGGAGCTTTAGCATAGATTCATACACTTGTTTTCACTTGTTGGAAATTAGGCTATTCTTTATGGGTTAAAGGAGATACCAATGTGATACAAAAAAAAAAAAATCTACAGAGGTGATGATACCCAGAATAAGGCCAGATGGCCTTAAAGCTAATTACACAGGGTGAGAAATTGTGATTGGAATTGTTACATGTGGCCACAATTTAAGGTATCGATCGGATTCTGAGCTATTTTGACTATCTTGTTTGTATCTTTTAACAATAACAAAATTTCCTATCAGCCTCCAGACAGTAGGAGAGGAAATGGAAGTGAAGGCAACAGTGAGTTTTTAAAGCCTCTGTCTCGCTAGTTTCCACTCTTTTAGGCTTCAGTGCTTATTAGAGCACAGCAGAGCATGTCCTCAGAGCTGAATCACCTTTCTCTTGTTTTGTAGCTGTTTCAACTTGACAAGAGTTTTCTTCTGAGACTGTGTTTATGTGTGAAATGGCTGTAGTGCAGGAAGGGAGAGGAAATTTGTGTTTATTTCTGAAGACACTGGGTTCTGTGGTCATTCACACCCTCCTTAGGAGCGAGTTGCATGGCTTTGTGGATGCCACAGGGGGGACTGGCTTCTCCTGGGTAGTCTTGTAGTTTTGATAGCGTGTGACTGTGACAGGAGCTGTGGTTCTAGGGTGGAAAAAATCTCAGTAGGTGGTACAGGTATCACAAAGGTCTTTGTTCCTCTGTTTTTTATCGAGAGAGAGACAGACTTTGAACTAAGCTTTGTGTTCAGTGAAGAGTCGGGAGGCGGAGGAGAGAGCAACGTACCTGAGTAACATGTTCAAGAGGATCTTGACTGATAAGCCTTTGGGCTGCTGTGCTGTAACAGCACTCTGGGTAGGAGAAGATAGTTGGAGATGTTGTGTCCATGGTCGCATCATAGGTGTAGCACAAAGAGTCATCTGATGGTTGGTGCTGCTAGATGCTATGGAAGAGGCCAGGAGAAATGTGTGTGGATGTCTGTCCCCCATCGGTGTGCAGAAGGGTTCACTGGTCAGAGATATGGTGACACATGCTTTCTCACATGGCTGGAGGGGGACCTTGGACACTGACAACTGAATGTAGCATTATTTGGCTACCTAACTAGTGCGGCTGGCTTAAGAAAGTGTCCTACACTCTCGGAGAAGGGGATGAATGCTGAACTTGGCTGGCTGGGCCCCCTCTCCAGCCAATGAAGAGACACTGCTTCCGTGGGGGCAAATGGGAGCATAATTCCCTGAGGGAATGTTTCTCTCCATTGGGGGTATGGCTGGAAGTCCAGGTAGATAATTCAAGAGGTTGAAGTTGGGTAGTACATGTGCATCCTCCCCTTCATTTGATTGCAGTCATGTCCTGGCTCATTTCAGGTTTGCTGCCTGTCCTGTTTACTAGTATGCTTAAAGGAACGAGGACAAGGAAAGGCCAAGGTGCCTGTGAAACCACGGAGTCATTTTCACGTGACTGAAAGTCCTTTTTCTCCCATTTTCTAATTCTTCTCTACAGTCTGTGGACTGTTTTTATCTTTCATTTGTTTATTAATGGTGATGGCCATTGGCGTTTAAAACAGAAACAAGACAACACACACATTTCATATAACATTAAGCAAAAGCAATGGTTCAGGGTTCATATATTTTAATAATGTTGGTTAAAGCAGTGTATATGCATATTTCTTTATAAGCTATTGGGAATATTTATTTTTTAAACATTTTTCTTCATCCCACCTACTTTACAATGGCTTTTATTTATTCTTCATCTATCATTGCACTGGTGTTGAGCTTCTGCTTTTGTTTCTAGAAAATCTAGTGTTTACTTGGAGAAAAGCAGTATGTTTCTGACTAATAGGCTGAAATAAAGGAATAAAGACCCAACATCCCAACTGTTTGTAAAAGCAAAGTTTGTCACCTGGGGAAAGAGGTACTGCTGCTTTACTCCATGTTTCTGAATTGTTAGGGTTAACTCCTGGCTTAAGCACTGTGGATTAATACTCTGTTTCTGATGTTAGCTAGAATCTGGTGCCTCAGGAAGGCGTGAGACATGGCGTTGTGAGTAATTACTGAATAACCCTCCCAGAATGATGTTTTTTCCTTGGGTCTGTTGGAGAAAGATTTGCTTTTCGTATATTTTTTTTTTTTAATTATCTTCTACTTTAAAACAGTATAATGGGGAATGCCTTACATGCAGTGTAAATGATTTTCTGGTTTTACTCTTAACAGTGGTCTATAGGAACATCGTGTTTTGTGACAATTAATTTGGAGTTCAGTGATTTTTTTATTTTTATTTTTATTTTTTTTCCCTTAAAACAAGATGATCTCAGTTTATGGTAGTTTCATTGTGTGCATTTTCTGTTAAAACAGGGTAGAGTGGCATCTTCTTTACCTTCTCTGTAGCTTTTCTGAATGTCTACTTCTAGTGTGTGCCCCTTATTTGTTTCCTTTCACTTTTGCCGTTGTTGCCGTGTAATGGGGGAGCGAGCTTAAAATGGTTTCAAGAGACCGTTTCTTAATGTGAAAACTCTCCAGGGCTGTCAGAAATAACTAACAATTAATGCAAGTGCCGTTCTAATGCTCGTTTGGAGTTGAGTCACACTGATGCTTGTAGCACGAATTTGTAGTGCAGGGAAAAGAGGCGCTGTGTGCTTGGCGCTATGCAGCTTCGGGTTTGAAGAACCATAAGGGAGATCTTAAGTGGGTGAAACCCAGGAGGAGGTAGTAAATAAAACAAGACTGAATGCTAATGGGTGTTTGGTATGAGAGAATTAAGCTGAGTAATCTGAGGAGGTGTTGAAGCAGAGGAAAACAAAAACAAAGTCAAATGTATGCTTGAGACCATATGTGAAGGTTGACGGTTCTTTGGTTTAAATTGTATTACAAAAGCAAGCAGAGATGAAACGGTGGTTTCAACTGAAAATAAAGCACCTAAAACGTAGCTGAGGCAGCGCAGAATAATGAACCTCTAATTTTCTTAAGTTGCATGAGACAGATAAAGAACTTGTAAATAAATTTGAAACAAGTTAGGAAGTTATCCAGTTGTAAGGAACAGTATAGCTTTTAGAAGGGAAAATTATTACATTTACTTTATTTCTTGATTGCCTGGCTGAAGATGAATTGCTCTCTGAGATTGTAAAGCTGCATTATGTGAAGAGTTGGTTATCCTGAAATTAGGGGAGAGACATAACCAACTGGTGCAAAGCGTAAGAGTTTCATAGTTGGGGAATGACTGTGATAATGGAAATACTCAGGAAACTGCTTTAGCTTCTAGACGGTGTTTTCAGAGAGAAGTATAGCTACAACAGTGGAAACCATGAAAACCACCAAGGCTGAGATAGAAAACCTGTGATTAATTTTGTTATCTTAATAGTCACGTGGTGATCCACACAAAGCGCTAGAGAATTTTAATTTCAAATGGATTGTTACTTTACTTGCATACTTTCTAAGTAATAAAGCTGAAATTATTTGTAACGGAGCTCAACTGAAGTAGATGGATCTATACCAGCGGAGGATTTGTTCTTCAGGTTTCCTGTTCTGTATTCATTAGAACAATTGAGAAACTGTTATTTCCATAATATAATGCACTGGTTGTTTTGAGAGCTCATTCCCAAACAATGTGCTAATTGGCGCTGAAATAGTGTGGTGCATGTGGTGCCCCCTTGCGATTTGGAGTTACGGATGATCATATTTATTAGTGGCTTCAGAGATTAAACCTCTCATGCATGTTTTAACTGTGCTTCTGTAAGGACTGTGTGAATAAATGCATCATATTTTGAAACAGAGTTCAGAGAGATTGTTCCGCGTTACAAGATTGCTGGCAAAATCAGACTTGCAGTGGAGCTTTCCTTGCAGGCTCCTGTGCTAAAGCGTTTGGAGCACTAGGATAGGGCTGCAAAGATGCAGTAGAAGGTACAGTATATATCCTGGTCTAATTTTGCAGTAAACTAAAAAAAATTAAGCAACGTCTAATTGAACAGCAAGATAGATACTTAGAAAGAGGAGTGCAGCATGTAAAGAGATGCCTGAAACTTAAGAACTGAGTTCCATTTCACATAGTTTTTCTGCGTGTTCTGCTGCCAAGATGCTATGCTTTTATATTGACACTACTTTACTACGTTGTTGAATTTTGGAAGAGGAGCTGGAAAGATTTTGGATGTTTTATAGCTTAGTAAAGGACAGTGAGCACTTCAGCAGTTTGGAATTCAGACTGAAAATTTTAACTGGATGTTCCTGAGAAGCTCATCAGGGACACAAAATTGATTAAGACCTTCCTCCCTCTCCCCCTGCCCCCCCCAGCTTAGGTTTCTGAATCAACTTGATTAGATGAACGATTCTGTTCTGAAGTTTTCAGATTTGCTCAGACTGTCTCCAGAGTAAGGAAGATGATATTGCACTGGATTTCATTTGGGTCATGTCAGTGATTTCATGACTGCAAGAAAGGAGAGCGTGTTTTGTTTTCAAATTAAAGTTTACGTTTCGGTGAGGTCCCACACTCAAGGAGCGATTTCTCCAGCAATTTCTACAGTGAGCGAAAGCCTAATGCATGGTCGTGTGCCAAGATCGATGGTTGCATTCAGGCTGCTGAAACTCTCCTGCCCTGGGATTCACATCATCTGTGGGCTGACTTGAACATGAGAGACATCGAAGGTATAAAACTGGTGGGTAATTAGATGTTTTACTGATGAATATTGATTCAATTATATAATTTAACTATAATATCTGTAAATGGGAGTGAAGTGCAGAGTGAAAGAGGCATTGTAGGCCTGTATCTGTGAAACATGAATTAATTCGAACGATGGAGAGAACATTGGAGACTTCGGCAGTATTTTTGTGAGTGCTGGATGTGCCTCATTTTAATTGCTTGATGTTATTCTGCCAAGCTACATGAAATTAAATAAAAGGAAACTTACAACAGAACAAACAGGAAATGAAATAATAAGTGGAGTAAGATGCCTCTGGAGAGAATGGCGAGGGATTTGCAGTAATATTTGAGAAGTTATTAGATGTGAGAGTCCCACCTGTGTGCTCCAGAAGCCTTGTTTTTCCTCACACCCGTATAAAACTGCATCATGGAAAGGAGCGGAGGTGGGAAAGGCTGTATGCATGAGTAGCAGGGGCTGGAAGCACACGCTTTCACAGCGTGATACAGAGCAAGTGTTGAGTTCCACCTCTTCCTTCCCTCTTTCTGTATCCCTCGCTGCAGTGAATTTGGATTGCATGGGCCATAACCACAACAAACGAAGAAACAAGAATTTGTGAATATCTGAGTAAAAAAAAAAAAAAATTGTTTCCTATAGTATTGCAGTCCCTTGAGCTCTCCATCCAAGCTGATGTACCTCTCCTTTTCCTGCAGTTCCTCACCATTACTTGCAGTCTCCCCACACATTCCTGAAACCTGTGAGCAGTACTCCGGCTCTTCCCCCTTGTATGCCTTGAGCCCTGTGCTGTAGGTGGCTGAAGCTCTGTCAGGCTCAGAATTTATTAGAGGAGCACAAACAGTCAGACTGCACGGTGTGTTTTCAGCTGTCTTACTCCATGGATGGATGTCCAGGAGGACGTCCAGCTTTGGCTAACCTGGTAGGTTGTGAGTAAACTCTTCATACTGTGCAAACATCATCAGCCATGAAGACTTGCCTGGGTTCCCTGTTCTGTAGGGTGCAGGTGTTGCTATCATCGTTAGGACTTCTTAAGCTGTTTCCTCTAGTGCTCCTTCACTTCTAGCCTTGCTGTCAAAAATGGAAACGCTTGCACAGGGCAGTTATCGTTACACTGCCTAACCCTGGTCAAATGGGACAAATTTGTCCCTTCATAAGTAGAATTTTAGTATAAGCTGGAGCTGTCTGCATTGCACCTTCTGACATGTATGGGCTTTGCAGTGCCACAGTTTGGTTAAGGTGTTGTGTCCAGCATGCTGCTGGGTTTTGGAGCATACAGAGAGAACCAGTCTGCTAGGTACCAGGCTGGCATATACTGTTAGTCAGTTTTCTGAACACAATTGTATATTAAACCTTATGTTTACATCTTAGTCAATGTGTACCCCCTCCCCCCCAGTACAATAAAGTCAGCTTTTCTGCTGATGGCAGCTCCCACTGGAGCTGATTGAGATGGTATTTCTGTTCTGTAAGCCTCCCGTTTGTGGTTTCCATAAAGCTGAAAGTAGTTCTTGGTGCTGTTCATGTTTTTTTTTCTGGCCTAAAATTTCATCCCAATTTCATCTGTACCAGATAACCCTTCTTGAGTTTATCTAGTCTTTTCTGAAATTAAAGCCCTATCTGTAAAGTTTTCTTAATTCTAAATGGTCTCTGATATTTCTGCTAGAGTAAACATCTTTTGCTCTATGTGTAGTCCAGTTTTTGGAGTGAGTTTCATATGGGACACATGGCATCAAAAACATTTGGCTTATTGAACTGTAAGATGGAAATACTCTTTTTTTCTGTCCGGCCTGCAAGCTCTCTCCTGGTAAGCTGTACTAAATTCTTAAGCATTGGGATTGAAGTTTTTCGTGCCAGCTGCCTTTTTGTTTGTTGTCACATAAAGATGTTTAGGGTTCTTTTTGAGCATGAATTGCTGGGGAAAAAATGTATTGTTTTGTCACTTGCAACCACAGTGTCATGGGCTTTGCAGGGTAGGTTTGGCAGAAGCCTGTGTTTTTAGAGGAAAATGGTTCTTTTGCTGCTTTGATTCAATTCTTGACAAGTTTAGAAGTCTCTGAAAAATGTGTGCCAGTAATAAAATGCTGAAAGCTTACCTGTCATCTCTCTGCAATTAAACAGTGGATGTCGTGTCCTCGCTGAGCAAGCAAGAACATTGCATCCCAGGATTACTGGGAGCTCGAACAGACCTTCCTAAGCAGTTCCCTATTGCTGCTGACGGAGGTTAAATTGTACCCTGAAACAGAAAAGGGAGCTTCTGTTTCCAAAGCACCAAGTGACCATCAGGTTGTCTGAATGCTGAAGAAATACAAGCCAGGCTGTGTCAGGAGGTGGGAAGAGGGAAGGAATGAGATGGTAGGGATTTGGACATGGGCCCTGGTGACTCCGGATGGGAAAGTGAGGGGAGGTTGCCTTGGAAGACAGCAGTTCGACTGGAAGATGCTGTGGCTGCCGAACCTCTCTTTAGGTCCTCAACCCTCATTCCTCTCTGGTTTCTATAAGGAGCTGCACAAGTGTGAGAAAGGGATCCCTGTAAGAGCCTCAATTCTGTGTTTGGAGCAGGTGTTGGGTACCAGGTCTTGCACATTGATTTCTGCCTGTCTGCATAGCATGGGCGCTGCTACTGCATTTGCACTTGGAGTTCTCTCATGCAGAGATAAGTGTCTGTTGGCACTGAGATGGAGAGAGTGTTGATACTTTTTGTCTGGTAAAGTGTTCATGTGTACCTTATTTGAGCTCTGATTATATATATATTTTTACTCTGTTCTTGCATTGTTTTGGGAAAACATGTTGTTATTAGTAGACATGCACCTGAGACATGATTTAAATAGGATGAAAGTTATCCAAAACGAGAATTATCTTGGTTTGTTTTTTTTTTTTTTAGTATGTCTCCAGAGGGTTTTGATTAACGTTTTATGCGACTGAGTTTGTAGTGTGGGCTTTACCAGTTCCATACAGGAGGCAGCAAATACAAATCATGTGATCTAAAAGCTCAGCCAGTCTAAATTCCTGCTGGACTGCCACATTAGACACCAGTTTCACCCACTGTGCTCGTGGATCCTGCCAACCTGTTAAGCTCCACTGCTTCATCCATGGCTGCATCGTTTCTAAGTATGTTTGGTAAAGCCTTGAGGCTTTGCTGGGACTTCTGCTGGGAACCGTATGTATAGCTAACAAGTCACAGTCACGGTCCTGGAGGGTTTGCCATCTGAATTGAGAAAGGCACAGCAGGTAAGTGACACACATGAGCGGAAGGAAAAGAAGAGGCAAGAATGGGGTGGCATGGTTGGATGTGGCTTAGTTTGGTGTTGAGGTTGGTGGGCAGGGCCACCCCGTCACCAGATTCAGTCTGCTAATAGGGTCAGGCAGGCTAGATACGCGGGTACAAGTGAAGCTTCTCAGAAACAGTTTAGCTCCATCCCAGCATCAGTCAAATTATTTCCCCTGATTCCTTTTGCTGAAAAGCTCCTCTGGAACCAAACTCTTTAGCAGTTAAACCCCTGCAATTTTGAGTTTAAATTTATTTGTGCCCATATTAACAAATGTCCGTGTATTCCTCCTTGCCCTCTGGTTTGAAGGACTGTTCTTGCTCATCTTGGCTTAGACAAATCATGGTGTTTTTTACATGAAAAAGCAAGGCTTTCCCCTCCTGAGCATGCTTTACAGCAGAGTTGTTGCTGCAGGCGTGCCTCTGTAGATGCACCTGAAATACCTTTGAGCTCGCTAGTTGGCAGACGGTTAGCAGCACAGTCACCACGGTGTAAAGGTCAGTGACAGGTAACCAGTTTAATGCTCAAGAAGTTTCTTGGGTGGAACTCGCTGTTTGTGCCGTGGGCTGTGCTGGCAGAGCTGTGCAGGATTTTGAGGAGGCTGAAGAATCCATATTCATTCAGGCTTTCCCTCCCGAATATCCCCCATGCTCGTGTGAGTATCCTAAGGGTTCTCTGCACTTGCCCAAGTTCATTTTTCCGTGGTGGGCTGACCAGAATCGTTCACGCTGTCCATAATGAAAGCACTCCATGTGTCTGGATGATGCCGATGGCGTCCTGTCGCTGCCTGTGGTGGACGGTGTTTGTTGTTTGTCTGCTTCCATTGTTTCTTAAATGGCTTTAAGAAGCCTGGATGAAGATCCCAACCTGCAGAAGGGAGGGGGAGGCTGCTCCTTTGTGGGGAGCTGTGGTCATGCCCAGGCAGAGGAGCTTCCCTGTGAGCAGGGAGGGGACTCTGCGGCTGAAGCAGAAAGAGACTGTAATGGGGAGCACGGAGAGTCATGCCTTCCAAGAGGACTGTGTAGAGTTTGTTGTGATTCAGAAAGGTCCTGAATAATCAAGTCAGGAAGCAGAGACCTGACCTCGGGGGGGTTGAGCAGGCAAGGGGAGCCCAGGGTATAGTCCCTTCTTACTTCTGTTGTCTTCCCTACTCAATTTGACTATTCTAGGTTTTGTTTTTTTTTTTTTTCTGATAGAACCTGGCTTTCTTGAGCTTGAAGACCTAAGTCTGCTGCAGAAAACTTGTTTTCTTTAGAAGTCTCATATAATGTGATCCACCTCAAAGCACTGGCCTACCTCAGGGCCCTTCTCCAAAGCAGCTCTGAAAGCATCATCAGCTGCCTTTGCCTGTTCTCGTGGCTGCGCTTTCCTGGTCTTATGATTGTGCTGTGCTGATAGTTTGGAATCATCCTGCGCTGCAGCAGTTCTTACAGGCACTGCATCTTGCACTGTTAAACCTTGTCTTTTGTTTGCTGTCATGCTTTTCTTCCTTTCTGATGCTTGACTTCATGTCATTGCAGACCAGTCTGAAGGAACTCCTTTAGTAAGGAGCTTTCTGCCTGGTACTTTCCACTTACTCTTGTTTCTCCTGTAAGTAGTTTATCTGATTTATACATCTTATACTTTTGCTGACTTTTTCCAGTTTAGCCTATGTAGTGCTTTGGCAAATAATTTATTAAAATCCAGATAGATTACATTCACAACATTTTTTGTGGGAATAAAATAGAAAAGAAAGATTTTGGACTAGTGTGACATGATCTGTCTTCTGTAATTCATTTGATTTCCTTTGTTTTCCATTCTTTCCTCAAGATTTGTGTTCTATCTGTAATGACTGATCTGTCTGTACTACCAAAATGACTTTTTTCCCCCCGTCTTTCCTCTCAAGTATAGGCACCATATTTGGTTTTCTTCAGTCATGTGGTACTCCCTCATTTGATGGATTTATTTAATATCCATGCTATCAGACTTGCAATTTCATGTACCAGTTCTTCCGGTGTTCTGTGATTAAGATTGTTCTGCCACCTGGACTTGACAGCAATAAACTCTTTGGATTTTGCTTCCCTCTCAGTAATTTCTATCTCTGAGAACTCATTCTTATTAGCTGTCATGTGTCTGGTCCACTGTTCAGGATCAGATTTTTTTTTTTAAAATGAGTGGAGAGAGTAATTTGTTTGGGAGCTGTGCGTACATTTCACATGAAGTCTACCCTACTCCAGTTAAGAAGTTCATGCTTCAGAACTTCATGCTTCCTTCGTGTGCTGGGTGGTGGGGTTCTGGGGTGTGGGGTTTTTTTGTTGTTGTTGTTGTGGTTTTTGTTTGGTTTTAATTAAAACGTGGCTAAAGGACTGTCTCATACTCTATATTCTCTTTACAGTCTGTCTGGTTTGTTTTCAGCAATAGTGCCATCATCTCTGTGTCTCATTAATGCTGAGGACATAGGCGCTTATGAGTTTTAGAACAGCAGAAGGAATTCAGCAGTTACCCTTTTCCACATATGAGATCTCTTTTTACGGTTTCTCCGTCACTTGAAGTAAGTACCCAGTTGGGGCTGGACCCTTCTCTTACAAGACTTTCTTCCTTTGGGGTAGAGGCTGATTTAATAGCTCTGGCACTGCTTCCTTCAAGAAATTCAGCACCACTGCACACGCATCCTGGAGGGTCTCTGCTTTTTTAATGTATTGGGGAAGAAAAGAAAATGATTGTGGGAGAGCAGAAGGATGATGTGGGTTATCTTGCAAATAACAAAGACGACAACGAAAAGCAAGTGTATGCACCTCTGTAGCAAGTACTATGGAGTGCAGATGGATCTTTTCATTAATCTGAAGCTTGATGCTACTTTTAGTGTTGGGCCCTTTGTGACCTACTGAGGAAGAGACCCAGTATTTCTGAAATACTCCAGAGCAGCTCCATTGCCGATGGAGCATATCACAAAACAAACCCCAGAATTTTAAAGTGTTTCTGTGGAAGAATTTGAATGCATTGATCTATCTTTCTGGGTTTTTTTTTTTAGAAGTATAGCAATTAGAGGCTTTGCAGACTTTCAATGTCAGCTTTTTCTTTCTGAAGGAAGTTCACACACAAAGGATGATCTGATCTTGGAGTGTGTGCAGAAGCGGCATGCTTTTTCAAAAATGTTCGCTGGTTCTAATTGCTCCATGCCAAGGACTGAGCTATACAATAAGTCCTGAATTAATCTAAACTGCACCAGTCTAATTCTGTGGGGACAATTCATGGATGCTTTGTTACCTTCTGCAAGCAAATTAAAACCGCAGAGCAGCAGGGAAGTGTTTTTAGTTTTTATCCAATGTTTCTGTGGAAACACAGAAGTTAAGAAAGGGTACCTCGCTTAAAAGGGCACAGAAACAATTACAAGTGGGATGCTGCAGCTGCTAGCTTTACTCAAAGGTCCATGTCTGCTGTCATGTGTAAGATGTGTTCACTGTGAACCATTCACCTGACAAACTGCAGCTCTCTGGAAGCTGAAGCAGTTTGTGACCTGAGGAAGAGGATGAGGGCTTTACTGTGCTAGCCTGATCATAAGTCAGCTCTCCAGCCTGATTTGGTGTTTTTGGCATTATGCAGCATCTGCCAGTTGGCCTTTCTCCTCCTCTGGAGAGGGACAGAGGAAGATACAGAAGTGGAGGTGAGCAGTTACTGCTCATTGTGAGAGGAGGTTGGGAAAGTAGAAATAAGGAGATAGTGCTGAGCAGTGGGAGGAGGATGACCACATCTTCTGTCGTGGCACATGAATGCAATCGGCTTCCAGCTATCGGTGTGTGATCAGACTACAAAAGAAGATGGCTGAGCTGGTCTTTTGAAGAACCTGCTGTTCAGACAGGGTTTGGTAGCTCCACTGCTGCGCAATTCAGACTGCAGTATGCTGTTCCCAAGTCATCTCAGCAGTACTGTGGTTTCTAGACGTACCCTGACCTTGTGAGCCCTGGTAGGGCCACGTCAGGTCCACGAAAAGCTGCTTGGGTTTCTAGGGAGTTTGTCAGGTTGGAGCACTAGACCTGAAATGAATCCAGATTATCATGCTACGCTAGTGCTGAGTTAGCCAGTCTTCCCAGAATTAGAGTGCTGAAGGATTCAGTGCAGATCCACTTGTGCCTTTGCAGGTATCAGTACAGGTCTGTTAGGGCCAAATCAGGGCAAGAGATGAGTCCCTGTGAACCTGAGCTGACTCCCTGTGGATTGTCATTTTGCTCAGAAAGCCACACCTTTTTCTGTAATACCTCATGATAAAGATTTGGGTACCTTAACCTCAATTTTATTGGAGATAATGGAGATTGGTTGCAAAAGTAACTGGCTGGGGAAAGCACGGCATTCCCAGAGCAAACTGCACACAATGTTAAAAAAAAAAAAAAAAAAACAACANTTTTTTTTTTTTTTTGGTTTTTTTTTTTTTTTTAGGTGACATTCGACATCTTCATGGAAGAAGTCTTCTGATAGGTAGACAAGAGCCTATAGCAAGAGCTTAGGCTCATGTTTTTAGCTGTCTGTTTTCTTAGTATTCAGGAAAGGATAGATATTTGATTATGTGTGTATTATATACCATGATCATGTTATACAAATGCTAGGTAGGCTTCAAGCGTTCTGTGGCTTGCTTACAAGAAGTCAGCAGAATTTAATGGGATTTGTCCCTTTTCCACTGTAGATGCAATCTACTTTCTACTTTCAGGATCATCTGAGAAAGCAAATCTAACTGTCTCCCTATTACTGCAGGTCCCCTGTGCCCATTGACAGTCCCCTTGATCTCTGACTCTCTCTGTTTCACACCAGTTTTGTGTCTCCCGTTGTTCTGCTCTACAACTGGAGATTGTTTTAGGATGTTGGGAAATTTTACATCTATCGTAAACGTGAGCATGAAGAATAGATGGTTGTGTATGCAGAAATAACGTAGTTGCTTGTTTTCTATTTGACTATCAAAACATGGTCTCAGCATGTAATACAGACTGGAGGCATACCTCTTTAAGCATGAGTTGAAGTCCTTGCTAGAGCTTTGCATTTGTTTTCTTCTGCTCTGTCCATATTGCCTCCACTTCATGTGGACTGAATTTTAGCCCCTCTGCTCAACCAAAACTGTAAAAGCAATTCCTGTAGATGGTCAGGCATGTAGGAGAGAGCGTGATGAGACATTGCCACTGAGGGTGTCATAACACACATCATCTTTGTGTATGCATTGACAGAAATGGATGTCCAGGAAGAACTCTCCCTGTAAGAGCTCTCAGCTGAGAATGTTTCCTTTACAGGTGCCTGTAACTGTCTCCTGCTGTGAAGAGAGAGATGAGAAGCAATTGCAGTTCTGCCAGTTTTAGAGACTTGAACTATGGAAGACAACTATTAGATTTTTATAACCTGTATAGTTGTTTTGGTTTTGTTGAGTTTGATTTTTTTTTTTTTTTTGCCTGTTGGTGGGAGGAAATGGTGGAGCAGTTTTGTAAACACTACTAATGCTCACTTTCTGGAGTAGCATTAGATTTGATAAAATCCTGATCAGAAATCCTGCAGTTTAACTCTGCAGGATTCAATAGAACTACAATGTTGATTACATAAACGTTATTTGGAAGGCTGGAGAGGATGACCAGCAACGTTTGCTCTCTTTCATTAAAGAAGAATCAAGAGCCGGGTGCAGAACTTAGTGTTTTGCAATTCAGAAGTTTCAGGCTATGGTAACAAATTAGAAGATCAAATTAGAGCAGTACTTTGATTTAAAAAACAAAACTAAAAAACCCACCCAAAACATATGGAAAGATGGTACTGTAGGGTATTATAATTTCCTTTGTCTGAAAATATCACCTTGATATATAAATGGTATAATTTATGAATGAGAAGCGGCCGAGTTGTATTTATATGAGTCTGATAATTTAATTTCTCTTCCAGTTTTGTTTACTGGGGGCCATCACAGTTTGTACAAGCAGCTATGTGTGTGTGATAATGACTAATAGGGTGGCCATTATTGGTATACGTATATTGAATCTCTTAAAGCTATTAGTTTAAATGCTTTAGGTTTATTATTAAAAATGCAGAATTAGATTCTCGCTTAAATAGATAACAAACATAGCCTCAAGGAAATAAAATATTTTATAACATATTAGAATCTTATGGATGCTTAAACTAAAACTGTGTTTGCAAACAAGTTTTCTTTAAATCTGATTAGCTCTTAGTTGAAGTCTCTGCTCTGTAATATTAGGATTGCCAGAGACCACAGGGAATACCTCTTTCCAGTGTAATTAAAATTGAACAGGGGCATGTTTATATTACATCTTTGAAAGCATGCAAGAGAGCCCCCTTCAGCAAGGGAAATGCTGTAGGCAAATGTAGTAGATATTGATACAAGAATGTGTTTTTTAACAAAGACTGCGTAGAGACCAAAGTTTGATAACAGCACAGATGATAACTGAAATGACAATTTCTTAGGCAAATCCACAAACCTAAAATCTATATAACTGATCACAACATGAGCACAATAAAATAAATGTTAGGACTCACAACATCTTATCAACCAAAAGCTTTGAAGTGGTCGGAGGGAAAGGGAACGTGGTGTGGAGCAGAGTGCACAATTACTCAGATGCCTGCGGTCTCTCCAGCACAAACTCTTGTTCTGTGCTGCCACTGAGGTCAGCATTGCTTAGCCTTTTGCAGTCTTACTGCTGTAAATGCACTTGAGAAATTGTGGTTATATTGTGAAGGTGACCAGGTTCTAAGTTCAGTAAACCATCCCCCCATCCCTAAGAGCTAAACTGAGGCATTTTTCTTTCTGGTCCTATTTTGAGAGAGTGTATTCTGTTCTGCTGCTCCTTAACGTCCCCAGAGCTCTGTGTTGCTGTCACAAGGGTTGTTTTCCTCTCTTGCCCCACTCTAATCTGTAATTCCTCGTGGGTGATGCCACGACGTTTAACTTCTGCCCGAGACTTGAGACTCTGGGTATACTGTTCAGTCTCAGTTTCTTTCCAAAAACTCAGTGGTGTTGCACCTGGATGCTGTTCAGGTGTCCCTGAAGGGTTTTGAGGGTGGGTGGCTGCAGTGGTGGCCTCTGTGAGAAGAGGCCAGGGGCTTGCCCCATGCTGGATGTGGCCAGCTCCAGTGGACCCACCACAGGACACAGCTGAGCCCATCAGCCACAGGTGTTGCACCTCTGTGAAAAATTCTTTAAAAAAAGGGGCAAAAATTGCCAGACAGAGAGGAGGAGGGAAAAAGTGTAACAAATGGCAGAGGGAGACAGAAGTCAGAGAAGAAGGAGATGCTTCATGGTGCCTGAGCGGATAGTCACTGCAGGCTGAGGAGGAGCCCATGCTGGAGGTGAAATTTTTCCTTAAGGACAGCAGCCTTTGGGGAGAGCCCCTGCCAGAGCAGGAGAAAAGAGTGAGAGGGAAGGGCTAGCAGAGATGCTGCCGCATCCCTAGGGCAGGGACTGATGGCTCCAGGGGGCTGAAATGGGGTCCTGGGACCTGGGCAAGGTTGCAGGAGCTCCAGGGGGCTGGGCAGGGACAGTCAGGGCTGGGGGTGCCCTTGGGGTCCTGACAAAGCCTGTCTAATATTTTGTTGGAGTTTGTGACAAAAGACTTATAGCAGTTTAAAAAAAAATTATTCTATTGTAAAGTTGCACTGACTTCATTGAGCTTATGGATGGCATTAACTCTACAAGTATCTGTTTGCACGATTTGGACTTTGATTTTAAGAGGTATTTCTCGTAAACTCAGTATAAATCAGGATGAGACATTAGGGATGTTTGCAACATGAAACAGATGGCTGTTTCTTTGGAGGAAGCTAGTCAGAGAATTGCAACTCTGTCTAATTAAGCAAGTTGACAGGTTGAGTCTCTCATCTTTTCTGAGCAGTCTGCAGCAAAATTTAAACCCCTAATCCTGGAAATAGTTAATTATAAGCATCATTTTGGCCATGCAAGTTGCTTCATTGAACTGAATGGAATCTCTCCAGTGATCAGTCACGTGTGCTGAAGTGTTTCCAGGATTTGTATCTTTAATCTGTAAAGATCTGAAGTTTTTCAAACTCAGGCATGTCAAAGCTCAGGGAGTCTAATTTCTGTTGACTTTCTGTGATATTGAAGGCCCTAAAGCCACAGTCCTGGGAAATACGTAGACACTTACTTTACCCCACAAACTTCAGCAGCCTCAGCCCACTTTTAAGTACTCATCTGTTGAGGTTCTACCCTTAATTGCTGAATGTGCAGATTTTTCAAAAGTATTTATATTTCTGGCAGGACTTTCAGGGGCACCAGGACAGGTGCATTATCTAACCACCAGGTATTTGAAAGGAGGATAGACATTTCAATTAAAAATACTTTTATCCACCAGGTGTCTCTATGTCTTGTGAGGTCAGTTAAAAGTTTGAAATGAGACTAAGTACAGGTAACTTCCAGCCTTTTGGGCAGATTTGACTTTGATAAAGATTTTTGAAACATCCCTGAAAATGTTTGTTGAGCTTCTGTTTTGGGCAAGGGAAGGTGGTTTGCTCATAGTAGGAAGCAGTTACGGTATAGAAGAAGGATGAAAAGCACATGAACTTGTCTTTTCTGTTCTTCTTTGCCTTTGAAAAGTGTAGGTGTATCCTTTAAAATACATCAGGTTTTATCTTCCTCATTTTGAAATCTACAAAGTTAAAGTAGCGGCACTTAAACCTTTGGCTCAATTCTAGAAACACTTGTTTGAAGGACTGCGTACTTGTACCTCTTTCTCCTTCATGTTGCTGAGGATAGAATGACAGTAACACTTAACATTTTCCATCCGTGTGAGGAAAGTTCAGCATTTCTCTCTCGTATTATGGGTGATCGTAAAGAGTGAAGTGGAGGTTGAGGTTTGCTAAATTATGAAACATAGCTGTTTGATCCTGTGTGAGTTTGTTGATCTGATTTGTAGTGGATCAAAAAAGGGCCATTTCTCATTATTTTGTGCTTTCCTAGATGACATAGTTTGGTATATTTGAAGTGTACTGTTACTATGAGAAGTATGGAGAAAGCTATAGGTTTTCTGTCCTCTAGCAGTATGTGTAAAATAAAAAACGAACCATTAAAATTAGCATGTAGTGGTATATATTCTAATCTATGTAAAGGTTTTGCTTTGAATAGGTGCATTTCAAATTGTCTCTAAGATCAGAAAATCTTTTAATACGTGGCTTCTATTCACCTGTGGTTTGTTTTTTTTTTTTTTTTTTTAATGAACAGGTTGTTGCTTCACGTTATAGTTCATAGTTCATTGATATAACACTGGCAAATGTTCTGCAGTGCTTTCCACAGTTTAACAAAACAAAACTTAAGATACTGCTGAAGGACTGGTATCTGTATCTACAGCAACTAGGTGAGAGTTACTGCAAAGATATAACTCTTCAAAGTACCCTGCCTTCTCGGTGAAGTGTGGATATATTTGATAAAATTATACATTTCTTCGCCTTCCTTTTGTTTTTATAAATGTCTGTCTTGCTGCTTAGTTCTTCTAAATGTGAGGTGTAGGAAATGGAACAGATGTTTGGATAACTACTTACCTACCTCATGGAAGAAATGCGTAAAGTGGTATTTTCATTGTTATAATGAAACTATCATTACATTTGCTTGTGAGGTTTGAATTGGGTTCTTAACAGGAGCATGTTCAACAGGCAAAAAAAAATTAAATGGCATAAAACATCATGTGATGTTCAGATAATGAAAAATGTATCACTTAACAGTGTTTGCATTATTCAGAGTTATACACATACAAGTGTCTGCTCTAATCCCTTGCCAGTATGTTGTCTTGGTAACCAGCTACCTGCACACCTGCTCAGCTTCTGCAAGTGAGGGAAAATGGATGGTTATTGGCCACAAATATATTGAAATGGAATATAAAAATCTAGCAGAATATTAATATTTAACAAGGCTGTGCCTTCTAACTTCAGTGTTTAGTCTCTAGCAGCAAGTTTTATACCTGAACAAAAAGAGATTTGACATCGTTTGTGTTACTTCTTTCTGCAAAGCAGGGAGAAGTCAAATTCAAATTTGTACCTAAAGGTCCTATAACACAAATGGTGTGTATATGAAAATAACACTGGTCTGTGCTAGTGACAGTCTAGTGAGTGAATGTTTTGGAGTAATTAATAACTGTTGAGGAATTAATCACTTTTCAAAACAGTTCCTGTTTGTCAGTGAACTAAATTGTCACTTCCGTACAGGTACTGACCTGAGAACCAGACACGGGAGGAAGATACAATGCTGGTAGGACTGGCCCTGAAAATATCTTCTGCTTTAGCTGAACTTCATTGGTAGGTCTTTACCTTAACTTGAAATAATTTCTCCTGGTATAAATACAACCTTCTGCTGATTCCCAAGAACTTAACACTGGGAGTTTAGGAGGTGGTAAAGAAGGCATAGAGGCTTATATGGGCTTTTTGTTCTTTAAACTCCAATTTTATGAATAACTGCTATAAAAATGGGATTTTTGACTGACTAGCATTTCATAACTAGATCTAGAAAAATCTAAAGAAAGCAAAAGGGTGAATAAAATACATGAACAGGTGAGAACAGGTACCTTAAACAGTCTTTTAATGCAGGGTACCTGGTGCACAACAGCAGCCAGAAATAAGCCAGAGAAGCTATGGGACTGTGGTATGTCTGATGCTGTCTGCAAACTGATTGTACCCTACTAAGAAATGTCTTCCTAATGCATGGCCAGAGCGAGCTTGCACTTAACTGACTGCTGTAGTTGTAAACCTTTGCTGATAAATACGTATGTATAGTCACAGGTGACAAATAAAATGCTGAAAAGGGTGAGTACTTGAAGTTAACTGGATGCTGTGATTGATTCTGTGATTACAGATTGTCTACTGGCTATGATAATGCATGACACTCCAGTATTTCCTAAGTCAAGGATATTCTAGGCATCTGTTCATATGGTATTACATACAGTTCTGAAGGTATAGAGGAGACCGGGGCAAGAATTTGAGTCACGGGACCGCGTTGCTTTAGAAGGATTTCTCCTCGTAGTACAAAAATGGGATGTGTTCATGCCTCTATTCTTTCAGTTCTGTTCTAAAATACTAAGCATTAGGAAATGAAAAGTTATATGGAGTTAGAAGACCAGCTTTTTTTTAAAAGGCAGCCTGAACCTGTGTGCATGTTAAGGCGCAAGTGGCTTGTTCTAATAACTACCCTGGTGCTCCTTTAAAAATGCCCATTACATCACTTGGTTTTGTAATGCAGGGGCTTACATAAATTTCTGGTACAAAGAGTTGAACTGTGTGATCTGGGAGGGTGGAATTCAGCTTCCAAAAAAAGGGCAGGAAATTTATTTTCTAAATTATGTGTAAACACCTTGTGTTCAAAAGCTGGTTTTAGTCTTATTGTTTCTGTTCCTATTTCAGTAGCCTTGACAGCACGCTAGGTGCTGCCCACACAGAGGAAGACAGTTTCATTGCCGTAATGTATAGATTCCATTGTTTTTACCGTGTGTCTTGTGCAAATGAATCATCGCAGGAAAAGCTTCAAACTTTAGCTATATTTACTCCTGTGCTTGCTCAGAAGTTTTTACGAGATCTGCGATCTAAGATGAACTGGGTCTTTTTTTAGGATTGTGTGTGTGGGTATGTGTTTCATTTTATATACATACACAAATGTAAAAATGGAGTCCTGTAGATTTCACATGGCCAAGGATAGCTATTAATAGAAGTCTTTGAGGGCAAATCTAATGTTATTGTATTGGCAGTTCCGAAGGCTGGAGGTCATAATAGTTTTATATGAATTATGATTTTCTTTCCTCTTGTAATTCTCTGATACTATAGAAATTTACACGTTCAGGTATACTGCTTTTGGCATTAGCTTGATGGGCTTGGACAAGTGAAAGGACAAGATTGATTGTATTGTACTTTATGGGTTATGTGGTAACAAGCACAAAGATTTTGTTAACTTTCTGGTTTACACCTCAGGATAACCAGACTGAAGTGGTTTTACTTTCACGGGAAAGTGAACTTAATAAAATGACAGCATTTTGAAGTATAAATTTGAGCCCCGTAGGTCAGTAGTATGAGAAAGCATTCCTCTCGCTTTTACATTGGTTATACCATCTCAGCTGTGTGGGAAAGGTGTGTGCAATGGTGAATTTAGTTAAAATTACACTCTTTACTCATCCTGCTCCCCTCTACTAAGCCCTGGTGAGACACAGCTGGAGGGCTGGGTCCAGTGCTGCCTTCCCCAGTACAAGATACAGACTTACTGGAGTGAGTCCAGCAAAGGGCCAGGAACGTGATGAAAGGGCTTGGAGCATCTGACATATGAGGAGAGGCTGAGAGAGCTGGAAGTGTTCAGCCTGGAGAAAGGAAGCTCAGGAGTATCTTCGCCATGCGTGTAAATACCTGATGAGGTGGGGGAGTAAAGAAGATGGAGCCAGGCTCTTCTCAGTGGTGCCCAGTGACAGGACAAGAGGTAATGGGCACTAACTGAAATACTGGAAATTCTGTTTGAATGCAATCAAAATTTATTCTTTAAGGGTAATTGAACACTGCCCAGAGAGTTTGTGGCATCTACATCCTTGGAGATATTCAAAACCTGACTGGACACAGCCCTGAGCAACCTGCTGTAGTTGACCCCCTAAGCCAGGGGTTTAGATGAGGTGACCTTCAGAGGTGCCTTTCAACATGAATGATTTGTTAAATTAGTCAGAAAGACATTGGTAATTTTTTGTATCAGTTCTGTTTACTCCTTCATCCTGTCGAAGCATAAGCAGTTTATCTCTCATGTTAATGAACTGATGGTGGTCGCTGTTAATGTAACACCGGCGTCCAGAGGTTATGTTTAAAGAGTAGCACGTACATTAAACAAATGCCTGTTTCCAAAATGTATTTGGATGATGTCCTTAAACTCCAAGGTCCTTTCACCATTCCTAACAGCTGAGTGTATACTTGCTTCATTGCTAGGTAAGGGCTTAGGAAATCAGACTCTCCGGCACGATGAAATGAATCCCCTCCCATGCGCAGCCGCAGTGTGCAAAAAGCTCGGCAGTGCTTCATGTGGTGGCTTTGGACATAGGTGTGTGTTGAACTCCCTCAGCTTCTGGAAATTCTAGTTATTTCTGCCAGAGGACATTATACAATTCCCTTCCAACAGCACTCTGTCTGTCTGCTGGGTGAAGTAGGCAGGCAAAGTTTCGGAGACGGCGGGCCCCAAGATGAGTCCGAAGGGTTTTTTTTTTCTCTCCATATTCTGCTGAACTATTTCTGCTTGTATCTCTAATTAAAATGTGAAAGCTTTTAAAAATGTTTTTCGATTATAAACTGTGGATGTCAAGAGTCAGATCAAAAGGCAAACAGTGAAATAAAAGGGCAATATTTAAGGGCTGTATTTTCAGAACCAGCCTCTCTGCGTATGTTTCATCTCCAGCCTGTAATCACCAGCAGCTGTGAGGGAGAGGGGATATGAGCATTATTAGTTTAGTGTACAAACCTAGTTCACAGTAAACCCTTTCTTGCAGATGTGCTTCTGGGCACCAATGGAAAATCTCACTGTGGAGTGTTAGCACCATTTTATTATGCAGTTGACAGTGCACTATGCAAAGAAGCAATTTGCTTGTGTAAGGGTAGAATAAAGTGCCTCCAAGTTAAAACAAAACATGATCAGGAAACTCAGAACAACAAACCAAAACTCAAGTCATAACAAAAGCCGATATTACACTGTCTAGAATGTTGCTTATGATAGAAATGAAGTAATTTTGTGCCAAGATGGAAGTTAGGTGTGCACCTTCAGGAGGAACACATAGTTTCTCTACAGGACACTGAAGTACCAGGCAAATGCAGAAGTGACTAAAAGCTTCAGGTGGGCAGTTTTGGCAAATCAAGATTAATTGGCTTCCCACATCTCATTGCATTGCTGAGTATGATTTTCCTTTGCAGTATTGCTCAGATTTTTAGAGCACGTTGTGATTATTTAAGCATTTTGCTGGTTCCATTTCTGGACTTCTGAGCATGTAACCTCTAGAAGTAACTTCAGAGGCACTTTGGTCCAGAAGAGAACTTCTGGAGTGATGTATAACAAGGACAAGTGCATGAGCATTAGTTTTGCTTCTCATTATATCTTTGGTCTGTGGTTGTTTCAGAAGCATGATGGAGGTGCTAGTAATTTCTCATAGGTTTGTATATTCTCTGGAGTGACAGCTTTAGCTGTAAAGAAGTTGCTAATCATGCTTTATTTTAAAGCCTTCCTGAAACATTTAAGTTAGTCTACAGTTTCTGTAAGTACATTTTAATCCATGTGATAATACTTCTATTAATCAAAACTCTAAAGATGAAATTTGGTGGCTGTACATGGAAAATTGAGACATGGGAAGGGGAGGGACAGTCTGTGTGCAATAATTTTGGTCAGTGGTTGCAGACAGTGATGCAGCTGTGAAGGTCAGATTCGACAGAACCGCCTCCATACCTATTTTCGATTGGAGTAATTGATGTGAAGGAAGTGAGATTAGCCTTTAACTTTTGTATGATGTCAGCAGCATATTTAAGCACATTTATTTTTCTTCCTGTTACCAAGACATTAGAGAGATAGGTGGTAACCACCAAAATTAAAGCAGTTTTTCAGTGGTGGCTGCACATCAGCCAATTCTTGCCCTGGGGCTGGGTGCTGGAGCGACACGTCCCGTTAGCTGTGCTTCCGTCCTCTGCTCCCTTCTGACTGAATCCTCCTCTGGTTTTGGGACCTGCCACCCCAAATCCAGACAAGTAAGGGTGAGGCTGGTTTGGATGTTATTAATTTCCTAGTCTAAGGGATTGTAAGCGTATACAGATAAGGCCAGGACTTCTCTATTTCCAGTGACTTAAATTTGACGTTGCTGCCTGAAGAATGTTTATTTTCTTTAAGGAGAAATGCTTTTGAAAAAAACAGTTTGTGTTTGAAAGATGAGATCATGAGTGAAAATAGCACTGCAGCTATTTTACCACTGATTACACCGATAAGCTTTCTATCTTTTCTTTGGTCATCACTGTGGTAAATTTGTTAGGATTAAAAATGAAATGATCGGTACAATCTGTAAAAGACAAAAGACAGTTATGGGTTTGTTTGAGTCTATGAGCAAATCCTGAGTGAAACGTTGAAGGCGATTAAGTCTTATACTGTTAATTGTAGATCTTTGGTTTGATTTTAAGACCAAGCTAGATTTTGGTTTTAGTGATACTTCTTGAAAGCAGGCAGCACAGATGAAGCCTTTATGAGTTGGTCTGCTTATTTTACTGTAGTTGTGTTCCTCTCTGCACTGCTCCCCTCTCCATGTCCATTTGGGAAACCGTCCGTATGAATCAGTGGTCATATGAAGAAAGCAAAAATAGCATTTTCAAATTAAATTTAAATGTTTCAAATTGTTCATAGTTTGTTGAAGCCCTGCACTTTATGTACAAACACATAATCAATTATAAATGTTAGTTATATTGATCTGATTTAGTATTTTTCTGGGATAGGCAGTCTTTATTTGCAGACCTTGAGAAAGCATGAAACAAAAAAAACCACATTCAGATTAGCATATAGTTAAAATCTAATTAAGGCAGTACCCATTATACAGGGTTATAATTTACAATTTAAAACAATTGCCTTGTAAATCAACTTAAAACAAATGCATTAAAACAAACAAAAAAACCTTAGCAATTCTTGACCTTTTAAAATCGGAGTAATCAATCCCGGCTTGTTTTCTGCTTTAATGCATCCTGGCACCTCAAGTTTACATGCCAAATGGTGTTTCTTTTCTCTCATGTGGGTCTGAGGACATTTGTTGTAGAAGTTAAGCAGAATGACAGCTTGCTTTGTCTGATTGGTAGAGCTCTTGACTGTGCTGTTTTTACTTTCCTCCATAATAAGTCGTTAATAGAAATTCACTGGCCTGCAGGGCAGAGTTAATTTGTCACAAATATTGGCTTGATGTAACAGGAATGGAATGCAGTAGAACAATAGGGAGAGATTTTTTGGATGTGGGCTCTTTTTGACTTGGTGATGTCAAACATTTTCCAATAAAGAAGTTCTGTGTTAACTTAGTGAAATTTCCTTGCTTTTAAGAAATCTTGCTGTGTTTGGAAAAGTATGTTCACTGCTCTATATTTGAACAAAAAGAAGATTTGGAGATTTTTTTTTCCTTATGTATCTGTATTGCTAGTCAAATATTTTAATGCTGTTGAAAATATTTTTGCATACAAATCAGTATTTCGTAAGAGTTGCTATTAATAAAGTATATGTTTTGAGAGGAAATATCTTCTACTTACTTGTTTTTTTTTGTTGTTGTTGTTGTTTCCACTTAAAAAATGTGATTTTCTTTTTCAGGATGTAAATTACCCAGGTTTCACTCTTAAGGTGCTTTTTCCTCAGTTTGGGTAGTCTAATACTATCATTTTGGAAACCAGAAAATGCTCATAACAGGAATAATTTTTCAAGAAAAGGTACAAGATGTAAATACCATCATGCGAAAGTTGCAAAGCAAGACTAGGACCTATGGTAGTTTCTAAAGAAAGTTTATGCAGGTCTTACATGCAACAATGAAGTTGTTCCAAAGCTGCTCTTCCCCGATTCAGTAGCTAGTCTTTTAGATCCTACATTGTTTTTCAAGTGGTTAAGTGAAGAAACCCTAGTTATTTTCTGTGTTGCTAAATTAATGTAAGCTGTCAGAGCTGCAGTGTTCATGTACTGTTATTTAAATTGATATTCCATGTAAGACTGCCATTTTTAAACACGAAACCTGCATTTCAGTCATGCTGATGAGATAGAAATTTTTTAACTGTGTTTAAAAAAAAAAAAAAATTCTGTTATTGTTTGGAGAGTTGTCATTTTTCATCTCATGCTTCTGTGATTTAAATACTTAAGATCTTTGAAAAACTTTTTATATACTTTAGAAAAAATGTTTTAATTGTGATGTGTGGTGAGAAAGCAAGTCTGGTCTAACATGGCAGACTACGTGTCAGTGCTTAGTGCTCACATTGTCTCACATAAGAAGTTATACCTTAAGCGGTTATCAAGGAGATGGCAGCATGTTTTCTGCCATCTTCATTCCAAGCTGTATTCATTGATAGGAAGTAGGAATGTAGCTGTAGTTTCTAGGGCTGTGTGTGAGGTAGAAATGTAATGTTATCTAAAATGAGGTGCAGGTTCCTCGGATAAAGGCATAGACTGCCTGTTGTAAAATTAAGCTTGAATTTACTGCTTGTAGTTAGCATTTGACAGACTTTACTGCCTCCCTAGAATGAAGATGAAATGGAAGAGAAGATCTTGTAGGAAGTCCTTGGAAGTGTTGTTGACCCAACCGAAGTTGATCCAATGGTGGTGAAAGCTTGTTGTAGGATAGTTATTTGTGTTGCTTATAAAACAAAGAAGCAAGCTTGGTCTTTCAAACATAAATTTCAATGTCTGTAAAGCCGAAGTACGTATTTTCAGGGGGAAGAATCATGAAGAAAAAATGGTGCCTTCTTCATAATACTGAAGATATCCCTGACAATGGCATAGGGGTTGGACTAGATGACCTTCAGAGGTCCCTTCCAACCCAGAGCATTCTAAGATAATATCTAAGTGAGGATGTGGTATGTAACAAGCTTCAGCTTAAACAGGAGATCATCAGAATGCCCGTGTGAATGTTTGCAGTTGGCAGTCTTACACCTTTTGGGATCTCAGCCTAAGGTGAAAAAAAGGACAAATGAACAGTAAATTTTACTTTAGAATGGCATAAGACAAAGCAAATGATGTATCTTGATACTGGCTTGCATGTATACAAAATTCCACTACACTATACGCTTCAATTACAAGAGAAAAGAAAATGTTTCATTTCAAGAAGTATCTCCAAGAGTGAGATGTTTAGAAAATATTTCTAGCACCAGAGTAACCTTTACGCAATTGGATAGCACTTGAAATATTGCCCCAACTATGCTTTTATTTGTTGCTTATTATAGTCTGTGTTCTTGACGATGATTCCATAAGACAGAACCAGAAGATGACATTCCTTCCCTATGCTTGATATAAATCTCCTCTGATACAAAATGAGTTGAGCTGCAGTGAACTTAGATGCTAATGCTGAAGACATCAGGCAACCTGCTGCTCAGTATCAGAAAGTTTTAACTTTGGCTTACTCCCGTATCTTCCTTGTTCCAGCATAAGTTAAATGGCACCTCACCATGACTAATGACAAAAAGCTGTTCCTATTTGCAAACAAGGAAGTTGTATGATCAAAAAAGTCACTAATTACAGGCTTTGCACCAAGTCAGCGCATGCAATGTAGTGCAGGCTTCAGTCACCTAAGGAATAATCCCAGTGCTACTTAAAGAAAGATGTAAAAGTTATCAAATACTTTTGGCTCTATGGATGTGACATTGTGCCTTTAGGAGAAACAGACAGTATTTTTCTCAGGCTCTTAACCTGTATAATGTCAGAATGTATTCCATACATAATACTGAATATTATATTACATAATTATTTTCTACAATACATATTCATCCTTTCATGAATTACTTTGCCTTTGAAAATAATGACTTTTGATTCATTCATAAGGTATTGCAGCTTCTTTCCTTTCTCCACTCTATGAACTTTTACGTAATGAGCGGAAATAAATGATAATTAGTCTTTCATTTAAGCCTTTCAGAGGCTTAAGTGGTCTAGGTTGTTCTCCCATTTTCATCAAATCAGTACAAGAAAATTTTGATGTCTTTACCTTTCTGCTGGAAGCCTGATCCTGCTGAATAATTCTACTTCTTAAACTTTGCAGGATTTAGATAATTGGGTAAGCGTGGGAGGATATGTGAGACGTACTTCTCGGGTGGCATGGATGTAGCTCATCCATAGTGAGCTGCCTTGAGTCCCTTCCACCTGTGGAATGAGGGGATCTAATCTGGATCTGTTTCCACAGTAGCTGAAAGAAAATGCTGAAATCAGGCACTGCATCTGGTGAGGAAGTTCAGGCCTCCTAATGGTGAAGAAGGGCTAAGGAAACATGAATTTCTGCTTCGTATCCAATGGAGTATTTTGCAGTACTTGATTTGAAACTGTCATTTTCTTGTTTAACTACACAAAGCAGGTATAGTCTGACCCTGGAAAACATTGCCTGTTTGTGTGCCCTCAATCCATATTACTTTGTCCTCTTTATTACTGAGATACTAACTTTGTAGTGAGACTGAAGTCATTATATCTTAAGTCCTCCATCCCCTCTTACAGCCAATTTTTCAGTCAGCTGTTGCTAAATCCCACTGTTTAGAGTCTATGGATTTATGTGGAGTTATGTGTTGGGCAGAGCCCATCATATGATGATCATGTGCTCAAAGGTAATGCTAAATTCTGAGTAAGATGAGGAGGGTTTATCTCTTCCAAGAAGGAGATTCTTTAAACGCGTTGAGAATTCTGTGGTGTGCTTCTTGGTTCATTTGGAAGAGCTAGTTATAGTCCTGGGCTAAACTAGTTGCAAGGTTGATTTATTTATATTTCTGTTATTCATCTGATAGGGGAATAATTTTATATTAACAATATCCTTGTTTTACATTGAGAGATTGAGAAATGAAAACTTCTGAAAGTATAATGAGAATCTCCCAGGCTGTTCCTTCTTTCCGACTTTTCTTGGATTTTACATTAGAATTGTATTGACCGCTAACTTTTTTCTATTATTTTGATTATAGTTCAGATTATAGTTCTCTGAAGGTGGTGCTACATCATGCATAGTTGTAATTTTAGGTTTCCTGACATGTTGGTAGTTAGCTCTTAGCAAAAGTCCGAACTTGGGAAGAGCAGTTTTACCACTTGGTTCTGATTTTAATAGCTGCTATTCTCAAGTATTATGGAAAGGGTAGGAGAAAGTGTCTCAGTCAAAATCTCAGTAAAGCACCTTGTTTTGTGATTGACAGTTTTTTTTGCAAAGAAGAATGAAAAATATTCGTGTGCCTTTATATGCTGTATATTAGTGGATTGTTATAAATTTTTTAAACAAAGACAAGGTTTATTGTTGAAATTTTAAATGTTAAGTGTGTTACACATATAGACAGTGTCTTGGGGCATTTGACATCATAGTTTAAACAAATTACAGTGGTTACTGTAGTTTAATAAATTAATTGAGCAAACTGGTTGGTTTGGACTTTGTGGACCTGCTTTCAGCATGTGGGATAATGGAGTTCAGCTTCATGTTTCATTTCATGCATTGGAAACACTTTCAAGAAACTGCAGTGAGAACGTGAAGAACAACAAAAATATAATGTGAAGAAGATCTGTAGAGTTTTCTAAATGCAGATGTAAGGGTTTTGCTAATCTGTCTGCACAGACTGATAGACTGGATGGCTGGAAAGGAACTGTTGTCAAGTTTCGCTTCTTTTTTGATGTTATCTGCAAGATGGAAGGTACAGCAAACTTTTTGTTTTGTTAATAAATAATCTTTCTGTGTCCTTTTTCTGGCAAAGTTCAGTATTAGTTACTAATGTGATAATTCAGCTATTTTTTATACTTTTCCTTATGTTGGAGTGGATGGGTATATGATGCATATGAATATTCAAATGGTGGTATTTTCCTCCTATTTATAACCTTTCTTTGGTCATTGGATCCTTGATCTGAATATATTTATTTATTTTTGAGATGTTTGTAAAGAACACCTCCAGAGATTGTTAACATTTGTCAGCTCATGGAATGACAGCTCCAGTCACTATAGAAGACAAGTAATTTTCCTCTTGAAGAAAAGGGATGCTAATCCCCACCTACAGTAACATGTTTTGAGAAACATAATGCACTAAGAAAATGTACCAATTACTTGGCTGAAAATTGCTTCCCTTCTGCAAGATAGACAATCATAACATTTTTGGATTTGTGTTTTTTTTTTTTGTTTTTTTTGGTTTTTTTTTTACCCAGTTTCATAACAAAACTCCTTCTTTTGCAAAGTAAAACTTCATGTTTCCAGGAACAGATGAGTATTCTATCAACTATTGGAGCGGCGTTGTACTGTGGTTTGCCATTACAGATTTCAGTCCAGGTTATGACCCTCTTCCAGGCTCTATAACTAGAAAACAAATAAGCTCTGCTTTATTAAGAGAATGAATAAGTAATGAGCCAGTATGGCACATATAGGCTACCATATTCATAACTTGCACAGCTGTGAATGTAGTTCTTACACTGTTGCCCATGATGGGCAGCTTTTACTGGTGGGAAGCTGGTTTTGAGGTGTAGTTTCTTAACTGGCTTTCAGGAAGCACATTACTGATTTCTACCTACAAGCAGTGTAGGGATATTAGGTGGGAAATATGTATCTGTGCATGCGTGCGTGTATCTCTCAATATAGTTATTTGCATATACAAAATATAGTAAGCCAGAAGAGTGTGGAAAATGGCAATTATATTAATGAAGTTGCTTAATTGCATATAATGAAATTTTTAATTTACTGCAACCTACTGAAACGATCATTGACCTAATAAAGATTATACCCTTTTGCTTGTATTGTTTCCTATTTAAATCAGCAGGA
Source organism: Ibidorhyncha struthersii (assembly GCA_013398815.1). Classification (NCBI taxonomy): domain Eukaryota; kingdom Metazoa; phylum Chordata; class Aves; order Charadriiformes; family Charadriidae; genus Ibidorhyncha; species Ibidorhyncha struthersii. The sequence continues at coordinate 71,656 of VZSZ01005904.1, read as the reverse complement.
GTGTATTAAAACAAACTGCTTAATTGTTGAGAAATTAGATTATTTCAGATGTAGAAGGAAAACAAAAACATAGTAATATAAAAATTGACTCTATTTAATAAGCAGTTAGACAAAACTATCTTTTTTAAGATGTTTTGTGCCACAGGCTTATGACATTAGCAAATGAGTCATATCAAGTCACTTATCTTGAAAAGATTTCTAACATTTCAGCTGGAAGCCATTCACAGTCATGTCTTCTAAAAATAAAGAACCCTGTTGGTTTCATCCCCAGCCTCACGGGCCTCTTCAGGGGCAGCAAGGTGTGCAGTAAATGGTCTTTAAGGGCAAGGGAGAGTAAAGGAGAGAAAAGGCTTAATTACAGTTTATTCTAAAGACCTGTTCTGTGATTAACAGGCCATTAACCTTCGCCAACCAGTAGTTCCTGCCCAGGATAATTTTTGTTGTGGCACTAAATGTAAACAGCATAGAGTTGTGTCTGGCCCCTTTCTGCTATGCGCTTCCTTCCATCCCACCACTGTGCTTTCAGACCCACCTGTGAAACATGTTCCTCCTTCCTCTGCTCCCGTCACTTCCGCAGCCTTGTCCCTTCATCTCCTTGCGAGACCCCCCCCTTTGTTAGCAGCATATCTGTTAGGTGCTGTTGCCCTCTATGAGGGAATTGACAAAAGGAACTGCAAAGGTGGAAGGAGACGAGAAAAGTTTCGGCTGAAGTTTGAGTCCTCTGCAGAGATGCAGGAACAACAGGCTCCTAGTAGGACATAATTGAGGCAATTAGGAAAAAAGTCATGCTAGCATAAAGGCTGGAACATCTGTTTAATGGTTTAGAAGTTTAACGTTCGACTTCGCTAATGGGTCTGAAACTTTTTATCATTAATGTTCACTAAAGAATGACTCACTCTCTGATGTCTAACGACTTTCTGAGAAGGACTCTTCCAGCTGGAGCTCTGCAACTGTTGCATTTGAAGCCATAACACTCCTGGAGAATTCCAGCAGGACAAAACCTATTTGGGGGGGGGTTGTTGTGCATGTTTTTGGCATCTGACTAATGCATTTCTATTTCTTGTTATTGGTGCTGGTTATTGCCTGTATTGGGACCGTGTGCTAGTGCATAACTCCATCATAAGAACTGAAACATCTCAAATGCTAAAGAAAAGCTTGATTTAAATTCTCTTGTACTTTGGGAAACACACAGCTGAAGTAAAGACTTTGTGTAAGGAGGATTGCTGTATTAACTGTAAGCCTGGCAATCCAATTAACTGTTTAACAATTTGAATATTTTTTCCAGATAAACTCTTTTTTTTTTTTTTTTCCCCCCTTAGAGATTTTCATCATCTCTCTGTTACTTTTAAGCTAGCTGTATCTTTGGAAAAGTAATAAAAGCTTATTTCCTTTATAACTTGGTTTGTATACTCATGGCTGTCACATTAATCTGGTGTTAGTATTAGATTTTAATAAAAGGCTACATAGCAAGAAAAGGCTTGCTGATAGTACAGAATATTCCATATAATTTAGTTTTTTATTTTTAATATTTATGGTTTTGGTATATTGTGAATGATATTGGACTTTGCCAAACATCTTTTATTAAAAAAACAACCAAACAAACCCCCAAATACAGTTGTTATGTGGAGGCAATACTAAGGCAGTGACAAAAGGAAAAAGCTGAAAGGGTAGAAATTTGCAAAAAGCTCATCTTTCACCTGGCTTTGGGATTCGGGGAAAGGAAGAAAGTATTAACAGTGAAGTTACGCTGCTTACTGGCAATTGCATTTTCCACTTTAAGTTCTGATGAAGTTTTGCGTGTTTTGGGGAGTTACCATAAAACAGTGTTTGAGAATGAATTTGGGGGGCATGTGTGTTAGAATGCACCTGGAAGGTTTATATAGGGCATGCTTGTATAATTAATTACCAGCACAGGCAGGCAGCTCCCATCTCTCTGTATCCATGTTGAATGGGGTAGAGGCAAGCTGATGGCCTTCGACTTCTTGGTAAACAAAGTTCAGGGTGCTCTCCTACCTATGGGGCTAAGGTTCAGCTGGTCTCATGTTTAACATGACAGGTACATCTTGTTTGGTGAGGCAGTTGTGGGAAAGAATTCGGCCGAGATAGTACTACTTCAAACAAACGGGCGGTTCACATATGCCCTGCTTTTGCAGAGGAGAAGGCTCTGGCTGTGAGTAATTCCTGAAAGCTATTGCCATTGCCTTATTTGGCATCCATGATGTAAGCTGTCGTGCCTTTTTTTTCTAAATTACAATATTACAGTTTTAATGAAAACAAGGGGGAACACTTCCTTCCTTCCCAAAGAACTGTTAAAATCAGTATCTTCATATGTAAACTTAATTCAGTAATCTACTGTTGTGGGAGGAGAGGAAGGGAGGGAAAGACAAGAAGAAATTCAGTTTTCTGTTAAATATCCTGTGTCCATCAGCAACCAAATCTTCTAAACCTTACCAGTACTAAGGGTTCAAAGTTATTATGGCTCCTGAAGATCCATGTTTTAACAGTGCTTGTTATACTTGGCCGTGCCAAATTCCACTGAGGCCAGTTGTTTTTGTGTATCACAGCACCTCTGGAAACAGAGACACAGAGAATAGCTAAAGTTAGCCCATGTGCAGAAATTATGGACCTGTGATACCCTGAGACTGGAGACTGCAATCAGTGTAAAGATACACAACAGCCAACAGGTGAGAACAATGATTACGAAGAAAATGAGATGGAGATCTCTGTGTGTGTGTCTATATGCATACTCTCACTCTTTGTAGTTAGTGTGTTTTTTGTGGATAGTAGTAAAACGTATATATGATTTTTCTCTTAGAAAAATACGTTTCTTTGTAGCTCTTACTGCTTACAGGTTCTTGTCACTGTATATATGTTGGTTGCAGATCTTAGGAGAATTCGCTGTAATTTATTCTGCAAACGTACTGTGTGAAGAAGTGTAGGGGAATAACTCTAAGTCATGATGAACTACAGCTATAATAAGCTCTACGTGTTTCTAAAAGTCAATAGTAATGGTAAAGTCCAGGGCTCTGACACATTTCTTTTTTTTTTTGACAGATTTAAATTAATTTGAGCAAGGGTCTTTGGAATCTGGCTCCTTTGAGGTGTTAAGGTTAAAAAACCCCAACAAAGCAGCAAAGCTCCATTTTTCTTTCCTTTTATCTTTTTTTCTAACAGCAAGAGTAGAAGATGGACAGTTTAGTTTTTCCAACATACTTTCCACAGGACTTAAAATCAAAAAAGAATTGATTATATTCTTGAGAGAGATTTACTTCAGAATTATATTTTGAGTTTTGGAGGTCTCAATACTCCTTGCAAAATGACTACTGCTAATCTGTTCCTCTTTCAATGGAAAATATTTCTGTCTGCTTATGTTTGAGAGAGCACGCCAAGTATAGTTTGTTTGCCTGGAAGCCTTAAAAGAAAAGTATTCTTGTATGACAGGGAGGCAAGCCAGGGTGAAAGCATCGCAGATATGGTTTGTGTATGTCCTTTCTTGGAGATGATAACCTCCTTTGGTTTATCAGAGGCAGGTCCTGCTTGTTGGGGACGCTGCTTTTATAGCCGAGATTCACACTTGCATTGTCCAGGTGGGCTTTTTGTTTCTGGTGTTGCTATTGTTAAAATCTGGTTTGGTATGTGAGCAAGAATGACACTAGTTATGCATTACTTTGAGTTTGTGGTTGTTTGCATGGCAATGTGGCTTTTATATCTTCTGGAAAACTTGGTATAAGAGTCAATGAAGTGTTGTGAAAATGATGTAATGATGTTAAAGAAGTATATATCATTGGTAACCTCAGGTAGATATCTTGATATGTAGTTCATGACTGATGAGCTCATGGGGAAGAGGAGAGGAAAAAGCAGCAGTGTGCTGCCCATCTTAAATTTCTTAATGCCATGCGAGATGTGCAAGAAATAAATCATAGAATGGTTTAGGTTGGAAGGGACCTTAAAGATCATTGAGTTCCAACCCCCCTGCCATGGGCAGAGACACCTTCCACTAGACCAGGTTGCTCAGAGCCCCATCCAGCCTGGCCTTGAGCAGTTCCAGGGATGGGGCCTCAACAACTGCTCTGGGAAGCCTGTTCCAGTGCCTCAGCACCCTCAGAGTGAAAAATTTCTTCCTGATATCTAATCCAAATCTATCCTCTTCCAGTTTGAAGCCATTCCCCCTCGTCCTATCACTACATGCCCTTGTAAAACATCCCTCTCCAGCTTTCTTATAGGCCCCCTTCAGATACTGAAAAGCTGTTATAAGGTCTCCCCAGAGCCTTCTCTTCTTCAGGCTGAACCCCAACTCTCTCAGCCTAAAGAGGAAGAACTGAAATCCTTATTAGATAGTCAAAGTTATATACTATAACAAATTTGGTGAGGTGAGTCAGAGGCTTGAGTATTTATATTGCCTTATTAATAAGAGTTTGGTTTATCAGGGTTGTACGTGCTTGTTCTGAGGTCCAGACTGCAGTTGAATTTGAGTGTGGAAGTTTATGGGTTATGATTAAAATGGAAAAAAGGTGTTTAATGGTGATTTTCCCTCTTAGCTAGCATGATTATTGTAACTGACAGAGGGGCAGAAAGAGGAAGAGAAAGATTGCTGTTGTATTGGCTGATCCTGATGAAAGTTAACCTTAAGCTTTTGGGGAAATGGCTGAAATATTCATGTTCAAAAAGACATTGAGGGAGGGTGAATTTTCAGAAAGGTGGAAAAAGGTAAGAGAATGGAAGTGAAAGACGAGAATTAGAGAATTGCAGACAATTTACCTAACTTAAATTCAAGAAAAGTGCTGGAGCTCACAATCTTTGGCAAATACTTTGAAAAAAAAATAAATACAGGGTGGCTTCATTGAGAGCAACCTTTGTCAAACCAGTCTAATTTAATTTTATGTAAGTGGCAGGCCTTGTGGATGGCAGAGAAGCTGTAGATGAGATGCATCTTTCCTTAAACACCTGGGTATTTTTTTTTGCATGCTACATTTATAAGCCAGCAAAAGAAATACATGGTAGATGAAACAGCTGCAAGATGAATCAACCAGTAGTTAGGAAACTGCATAGACTAATTGTGTGAGGCATCTGCTATTGAATAGGGGGCTGAATGTATTTCTGGAGGATTGAGTTTGGGCCTGCTCAGAAAACTTGCTTATTTTGCAGGTGATCGTGAGGAGGAAGCAGCAAGAACTTTGAAGGATAGGATTAGGATAAACATGCTGGAGCAATAGTCTATAAAAAGTTGGCTGAAATTTAGTATGGACTGTTGCAGTGTGCTACACTTCGGAACAATTAATGGCACAAATGCAAGGTGGAGGAACACCTGCTTAGACAAAACTGAAGAAAAGGTTATCACAACTGTATTGGATACTACACTAAATGTGAGTCAACACTGTTCTGCTGTTTAAAAAAATATTATAAACAGCATTACATTATGCTATGTATAAGAGGATATTGGTTGTACTGATGTATCAAGTTTGGGGCACTGAATTTCAAGAAAGATGGCATAAACAGCAGAATCACAAAGGTAAGAATAATAGCGGGGGAAAGGAGCAGTTACAAGGCCTATTGAGACTAGGAGAAGCAGTGAGTTAAATTGCAATGAGAGAGATTCAGGTCGGATGTTAGGAAAGGACAGTCGTGAAAGTGAGTGAGGAAAGTAACCTCATCTAATGCCTGGGGATGGCTGTGGGGTCTTTGCTGCTGGAATTTTTAATTGGAGAAGTTATGTGGATGTCTGTGGTGGAAGTGATTGATCCTACCAAGGGTATTGGCTGGATTAAGTGACTTTTTGAGACTGTCTTAATGTGTCTTCTTGTTTTCTGGAAAGTTTTCTTTAGAGGAAAAAAAAAAAAAAGGCAAAATAAACATGTATGAGTCAACTGAAAATGTTATAGAGTAGTATTCCTCAGTAATATCCAGTGTGGCCTTTTAATATGAGATTGCTTCTGGGATTTCTCACTCATCTGTTTAACAATTACTATCATTATCTTGATTGTTTTTTCCAAGGGAAAAACAGAACAAAAACCCACCCTAAGTCATGAAGTTTCTTGTGGGAAAAGAAATGTCAAAAATGTCATTCATTTGGGAAATTTAATTGCCGAGTCCTTTTCTTGGTCTTCCCTGCAGTGTGTCATACAGTGTTTTACTCTAGTCTTTCAGAAAACAGTGCAAAATAACAAAGTTTATAAGGTGTCAGTTTTTCATTCTCTCTGTTGTTAACGGCGTATTCTGTTTATAGGGATTTGCCGTAGCGTGGCATGGTCCGAATATTTTATTATTCAGGAAGCAGCATTTTAGCTCGTTTACGTGACAGGGAACATTTTAAAAAAATCTTTTATGTTGAGTTACTGTCAAGGCAGCAAAGCATATCACTGGTAACTTTATTGCTTTTATCTAGCTAAATTTTACTGATTTTATTTATTTATTTATTTTAACTAAACTCACACTGTTGGGATGTGTATTGCTATGCTTAAGAAATCTTTTGGGGTATTTTCGTACTGACATTATTCCTTTGTCTGTCTTTTTCAAATGGATGTGCATTTGGGGACAAAAGTTATAAGCTTTAAAATGTTAGATGGCATGCAGCAGTGACATGAGCATTTGTCTGTAAAATGCGTCCTTTTATCTAATTTGTTGCCTGCCTGCTTAAGGAAATGAGGCATATGCCATTACTCCCATCTCTATCTGTACTCTAATAGCTTATGGATCTTTTCGCTAATTTAAAGCAAGATCTTAAAAATGTTGAGGTCTTAGAGGTTGTATGAAAATTGGTGTTGACGTGGAGTAGAGACCCATATTAATGTCCTCATTGTGAAGAAGAAAGGGAGAGTTTTGCTCTTAACACCTTTATTTTCAGTATGTTTTGTTACGAGCTAGATGCATCACTGTTTGGAAGAAAAGGAAATGAGAGAAGCGTACTGTGTTGAGGAGTCTAGGAATAAACTTGGAAATATACTATATACAGATGCTCAAAGAACAGTAAGTTTAAGGTCCTTTACTTGTGCTTCTGTTGCTGAAATTGTTCCTTCTGTTCACTGAAGTTCAGTGACAGTTAACCAGACCTTGACTGCGAATTAATCCAGAAAGACTAGGTAGTGTTTACAAGCTTCTGCTAATGCTTTGGTTGTACTAAAGAGACTTTCATAATACAGTATAGAAAATTTTGTGTCCTGTGTTCCAGTGTCTCTTCTGAAATCATTCCAGGCCACTATGGCACTTCTGTGGTTGCATTTCCCATTTCTTCTAGCCTTTCCTTTAAGAAATGTTAGTAATCACTCACTTTTTCCATAACAAGCATTGAAGAACACCTGTGGGAGGAAAAAAAACAGTGAAGACACATGTTTGCAATCACATCACTCACAGAAGAGACCAGCCTTACAAATCCACAGACAAAATTAAAACTAGAAATAAGCCATAACACGTTATTATCTATATCCAGCACATGGTATTAGGCAGATTGCACATCTGATCTCACTGGCCAGCAACCCTAGTATTACAGCAATTTATATTCCGAGGAATATTCTGAGTGAAAATAACTATTCTTACAAAAATTACTTGGAGGAGGGAAGATGTCTTGGGTGAAAGAGGAGATCTGAGATATGTCTTGTATTTGCACATTGTTTCCTTTCTATGTACTAAGTATCAGTAGTAACAAGTGATCCACATTTGAAAGAGTACCTAAGATATTTTATACATCAGTATGCGAAGTGTTTAAACTTCCTCATTTCATATATGACTTAATGGAACTTCATCATAATAATTTCCTTATCTTTCTCCAAGATTGGTATGGTTCTATACTGATTTACCAGATGGAGGAACAGATATGGAGTTGTCAACCGCTATAGCCAAGATTATGAATTGTTACACGCTCTGCAACTCATCTGAATCTTAAGTGTTCTCTACAGCTATGTGCAGAAGTGTTTTGGGCAAGAACTGAGCAAATGCTCATCAGCTGGCTTAGCCTGAAAATGAAGAAATCTAACAATGTCAAAGTTTATTTTTTCTTCTAATTAAAAGATTTTACCTTTTTTTTTTTAAAAAAAAAAAAAGAATAAGACAGGGAGCAAGATTAACATCTCAGAATGCTACCTTAACAAATTCCTGAATAAGGTAACTCATCTGGAAAGTGTTGAATGGTCTGAATAATACTAGAAAAACATCAAATCTTTTGTTTGAGAAAACTCTGAAGATCTACAGGACTGGTGATCTGATCTCCATTCCACAGGAAGCTCTCCGTTCTGTCCACTGCTTAGTGTGAATTACTCGCTATATGCTGTGACTAACTTTCAGGTGTTCTCAAGGTGAAATGTGTTACTGTTGCTCTTCATAGAGCAACCTGTCATAAAAAGATTATTAGCTGACCTGATGATGATTGCCCATGAATCCTTGAATCTTGGATGTCAAACCCACATTATGACCTTTTCACAATGCAGTTGGTAACACTAAAAGATACCACTTGCACTGGTGCAATAATAAATAATATAGTTGATCAGTAGTTCACATACTGAAGGTAATTCACAGTAATTTTTTGTATAATTCAGGTATCATAGAATATGATAGGACTCTTTCTGTTCAACTTTCCCAATCACTGCTTTGAAACTTCACAGTAAAATTGACATTAGGAAGACAAATGAAGCCTCATCTTTTATTCTACTACAGATCATGCTGATATTACCATAAGGTTAATTAAATTGTATAGCCACAGAAGTAAAACACTAGATAAACATTATCATTCCTGTGCTGGAAGGATATGACCTCTGTTTACCTGCTTATCAAAATATCCATGAAGTCTGTTTCCTGTGGCCATCATTCCGGATTGCAGAGAACAAGACTCCTCGAAGAATATGAGAAGGCAGTAATCCAATCATATCAAAAGTCTGATTCATTGAACTCTGACAGCCTGGTATCATATAATGAGGTTTTGGGTTTGGTTTTTTTTTTCCCTGTTTCTCCAGTTCCAGCGTGAACCACCTAGCCTCAGTCAGCTAGTTTCTCTTGTGCTTCTAGAAGTGATGAAAATGTAAAAGGAGAAGTTGCTTCTACCAAGTGCTTCTACTGGGTCTCTGCACTGAATTTATTTCTGGAGAAGCCTTTCCTTCTCTGTTGAGTAGTGAGGAGCCACAGGAAGTTAGCTGCCTACATAAGCACCTAAGCTTCAGTGGTGTGAATATCCACCCTTTCTGGAAACCAGACAAAACATTAAGTTTTCATGTTTTGAAGTAGTATCTGTACAGTACTACTATAATATCAGGTTGACGCAGGGAGTAGAAGTACTGTTAGTTATTTCCTATGATACCATACTGAGAAATACTTGTTATCACATGTAGCTGAATGAGGTTTGTTGCAGACAGATGATGCAGGAGATAATGCAAAAAGCATTGCTAGACAAGGGATTCAGGACATGTTGGGAAAGTTGCTGCTCAGGTTTAGTTGCTCTGACAGACCTGTGATAAATGCTGTGTTGGTTGTTGCAATCTCAATCAAAACCTGCTAATTAAGACCATGAGTGGTCCTTAGTGAATTATTTTTAATGCTTTGACTATCTGATAACCCAGTATTAAACTAGAAGAACTTTTCAGAGACTTGCTTATCTCTGATTAAAAAAAAACCAAAAAAGCTCTTACATGGAAGGGAAACTTAAAGTCAAGAACTAAATAAATCATTGGAAAGAGCTTTAGAGCATTCTTGGCTTCGTTGATATGCTATACTGAGGGAATTTATTATGTGAGCAATAACAATTTCATATATAGTCCCCGAGGAACCATGATTGTTGAGGAGACCTCAACTTCATTTCCAGCTGTATGAAAAACTAGCAGGGAAAAGGACAGATAACAAGAAGCCCAAAGTAAAATGATATACATCCCACAGAGAACTAGACCCATGATAGTCATGTAAAACTTCAGAATAAATCTGCCCTGTCAGAAGGGAAATATAGGTGAATCCAAAAGAATAGATCATGTAGCAAATTGATACTATAGTCATGAGCACAACGCTGTCTTTAGGCATCCAGCCTGGAGCGCAACTTGAATAGATCATGCTGTCTCACTTTGAGGAAACTTATAGCAAGCCTGAAGGCTATTTGCGTTTTGTGAAGATCTAAGTGTTCTTTAGCATTGTCTGTTTTTACTACATTTCAGACTATTGGCCTGACCTTTAATCCTCAGTTGGCCTGTCATTCAGCATTTGAAATACCTGAATACTTGGTTCAGCTTTATATGGGGTGATCACTTTGATCCTAGATCAAAGATACAAGCACAAAACTGTTTTAATTAAAATGTTGTGTTGTATTTCAGAGATAGGTTGGTGGAGTTTTCCAGCTTGCCTGAGTCTGTCAGACTGTAGAGCAAAGTCTTGAAAGTTAGTGCTCTTTTCCACTCTTTCCCCAGACTGCTGTTTACAAGTGCTAAAAATTGTTCATGTTTTCAGTGTGTGAAATGCAGCTCCCTTTGAACATATCCTAGGGGATGGAGCTGGGAAAAGGCTATCTTACTTAATGTCTAATTAAAGTCTTGTATTTTTTTTTAAAGCTCTGCCTTTCACTGCAGTGGAAAACTTCCAAGGTTTCTGAATTCTGAAGTTTGCAAGCAAAAGTTGAGCAAGTTTCTGGGAGCCTGACATGAGGGACCAAGCCTCCATGAAGTTCGGTCCTTTTCAAAATTTTTTTCCCTTTTGCTTGCCATATGAATTAAATGGTACAAACAGCCTGGTTGTTCTGTGTGGTGAGGTTTCTTTGGGGTGTTTTGTTTTGTTTTGTTGTTTTCTCCCAAGGGCCTGCTCCTTCTGAAAACAGATAGTATGTTCCTCGGCTTTTGTTTGTGCAAACAACTTTCATGCCAATTGCCTTCATTAGAAAAAAGATTGATGACTTTACAGAAATAAGGTGTCTTGTCTGGAATACTGGGTACCACAGGTTAATGTCAGCTTCTGTCTAATGTACAAATGCCTCTAAGTTGTCAAATCAATGGCTCCTGCAAATGTAGTACTGAATGGGTGTTGTCAGCACAAGGGAGGCTCAGTATTGTATCTTGGGAACTAGAAGGTTGTTACTCCTATAAAGGTGAGGTGTTCGTAGACATGGAACTGGTAGAAGAAAACAGTGGGTTTGGTCTGGTATTTATCAGCTTCCGGTGCACTCTGTTGGGGTCGAATTTCATGGGAAGAATGCCTACAGTGAAAAGAAAACAATGGTCTTCACTGGAAGCCAGAAGGCGAGACTTGAGAATGACAATTCCATACTTGCCTTATTTCTTATACTCTTTCTCCGAGCATGTGCTGTTTTCTGCTCATTTAGATGGCCTCTTGATCTGATCCAGAAGAGAATGTTGCCTGAATGATGTTTGGGAAGTTCATCACCTGTCCTGGGTGTGCTGTCTGGACCGGGACCTGATATGGCATGTTGGATCTCAAGGGTGTGGGATCCTGATAGATCACAGGGACATCATTGCTGCTGCTTTTTTTGGTCACGCTGTTACCTGTTATGAGGCTGGGCTTCCAGCCTTCGGCATCTTGGCCCCCAGGAGGACAGCCTCTGAGCTGGGTGTTGGTGTCTGTAAACACTCAGGCCTGTGCTACCACTGGGACCTTGTTGGTCTAACTTTGGGATATCACCACTTACAAGGTACAGTGTGACTGCATTCCAGGAGCTTGTTGTTAGCACTGAAGTCACCTTACATGTATTGGGTAAGTAAACTGATGGAGTGCTTTGGACTGGGCAGTGCGTGCTTCCAGAGACTGGCCAGATGCACCCACTATGTGGCTTCAGGGCTGTGTGCCTCTTTATTCAGTCCAGCAGCACTGTCGTTAAGTATGGGACTTGTCATATCACCCTCTCTGTCTTTCCCATGCTGCCACAGTAGCAGCCCGCTCAAATGAAATTAGTGTTACTGCTCTTCTTGCTAAGGATGAAGCTCTGAGTCAGAGAGACATGTTCTCCCAACCTCAGGTAGGGTCACCTTTGTTGCAGACTGGTGGCTGTGCTCAGACTGCAGAAGCTGTGCTTCCAGAAGCTGTCTTGGGGCATACTTGGTAGCTGTGCTTCGTGGACTTCACAATTGCTCCACAGCAGGTGTGCAGGAGACACCAGAGGGTCTCCTCACTAACTTCTCACATTGGAGACTGGACAGCACAGAAAGCATTTGAAAAAAATTGAATTCAAAAGCAGAGCAAGACAAATGTCTCCCCTTTGATACTGTTTCACCAAAGGAGTAGTAAAAGTCAGTGGGACTTTACCTCAGGACATTGGTTCAAAGCTCCCATCTTCAAATGCAGTATGTAATACTCAGACTGTAGGAGAGACTCACCACCTGCATGGCCTTTTTCAGACGGGTTTTTCTTCTGAAGTAGGTGGTCTCTGACGACACTGAAGTTGTTATTGCTGGGTTTGGTTTGATTGCCTTTTTTATTGGCCTTCTGCTTGTTTTTTTTGTAGGGGTAGGGAATCCATAGCTAAGTGGTTATTTATTTGAATCTTGTGTTTGTCAGTTACTGTGCAAAACAGGATGTACAACACTGAGCATGAGGGCAGAATTTTTCATTAACTGTCTTAAGTCCAGTGAACCTCCCCAGATAATCCCTCTCCTTCCTGACTCTGTGGGGAAGAAAAATAAGATAAGTGTGCCTTCAGTGATGTCAGTAGAAATATTTCAGAATTTAAATGAAGAACAATTGAAACTTATCTGGCTTAGCTCTATGCTTATTTCTTCTAGATTTGATTTTCTGCTTTGTCTTTTGTAGCTAAAGGAATCTTTAAGCTTTTCCCCTGCTCCTCGCTCCCCAATAACTTCACGAGCCTCCTCTCTCCCTCTGGGTATTTTCTTGGTAATACATGTTTTTGTTAGTTTTACTTTTGAAATGGGATCAGAGGTTTGGTGATATTGACTGAGCACATAATTAAAATTATGTTTTTATGTTTTTTAAAACCTACAGTGGCTAGGCTTTGTGTTTCACATTATGCAAGCAGTCTACAAAGATCACCAGTTAGCTAAAGGAACTGTGGAGTATTCCTCTAAGAGATTAAAAGGTTACTTAAAAATATGTTTGTATGATTAAGAATTTTAAATCGGTGCAGCCTGCTAGTCACAAATGATAATGGAAACAGGAGTCAGGATTGATCAGTGGATTTCCATGCTCCTCTGCACTGCAACTGTTTTGATTTCCAGCCGAACACATTTGAAGAACACTTTGAAGTTATGGTATCAAGATGCATCTTTTTCCACTGGGTAACTTTTGGAGTAGGCTATGGCAGGAGTTGCCAAACTTTCATAGTTGGTGCCTTTTTCCCCCCTGTTTGAATGTTTTCATGGCACTCTCTCAAAGTATTAGCTGATTATTCTTTTTCGGCAAACAAGTGGGTAGATAGAACTTTATAATACTCTTCCTTTTATATGTAACAACATGTCTAAAAATCTGCATTCAGACAAAATGTACTTGAATTTTAATTAAATTCAAAGGTTTCTGTCTTTCCCCTAATAGTACTTCTTGTTAATGAGATAGATGAGTCTGCTTGGAGTCACAAATCTGTTTAGGAGCAGTGGGAAGTTTCAGACATAAAAGTAGCTTATTCTCAGTACTCAGCAGGTTACTGTACTTGTTTTTAACAAGAGCTTTTCCAGAAAATTCTCCTTCATGCAGATATGAAGGAGTAGAAATGGAAGCACTGTTGGAACACGTGGTGAAAGGTTAATGTACATCTGTATTGCATTGCATAACCAAGCCACCTATAGTTGTTGTCTTCCTGTAATTTCAGTAATTCAGCACAAGAGCAGCCATGCACCTTGTACACCTTGCAGTTCTGTGGTTTTTGTGGATCTGTTCTTCAACAATATGAACATAAGTTATTGTCCTTCTAATGTGAGAATCATCCTCAGGAAGGAATGCTTCACATATGATCTTAAGATTGAACAGGTGTCTGAAAAGCTTTGATTAAGCTGCATTAAGGTGCTAGTATCTTTTAGAACTGTCCTTTCAGGTCATTTGCAGATTCAAGTAAGTATTGCATCAATGTGTGCTGGATTCACATTTTCCAAGGTACGCTTTATGATTGTAAGAGTGAGGTGAAGTGAGCAGCCTGGCTTGAAGATAGTAGGGTTGTTGCACGTGCAACTGTTTTTGCTAATCTAGGGATAAGGGCTTTAAGCTTGGTTTACCAGGAAATGGAGACTGAAGCTCAAAGAGAAGTGGGGGAATGAGGACCAGAGAAGTACTCTAAATGGCAGAATTATAAGTGAGCCTTTCACATTTTTTCCTGGTGGCCCATCTCAAGTACCTGTATAGAAGCACAAAGTGCATAGGAAGCGAAAAGGAGGAAAAAGAAGTCTGTGTACCATCACAGTACCTTTTTAGGGTCACAGAAATGTTGTGTGGGATAGCTCACACAAATGTTGCAGTGGATGAATGCAAAGTCTTTTGGAAGTACCAGCTCGTAAAATGGAAAAAAGGCTTGTGCTCCACCCCAGATTGAATTTGTGGAGTGGAGTGAAGTGGCTTGAATTTGCAGAGCCAGATTTGCTTTGGAAGGAGTAACAAGCTGGTCAAGATCAAAGGAGAGTCCGACATGAATGTGTCTCAGTGACCATCTACTGCAGACTACCTGACTGAGGAAAGGAATTGTATGAAGCCTTCTTTAGAGAACTGGAGAAGCTTGGCTGAAAACACTGTTTCTTGTGAGCAACTTTGACCTGTCAACATCTGCTGGAAGGGTAACATGGTGTGGTGCAAGCAATTGAGGACATCTCGATTAGAATGCGTTGAGGATGGTTTTTGATGCAAATGCTGGCCCCATCAATGAAAGAAGGTGGTCTGCTGGATCTGTTGCTCATGAGTAAAGAGGATCGGGTGAAGAGTGTGAAGGTCTGTGGTAGCCCCAGCCACCCAACCACGAGGTGATGGACTTTAAGATCATGAGGGAAGTGAGGACAGTGAACAGCAAGGTTAGAACCCTGGACTTCAGGGTTTGGTAATATCTTGGTGGCAAAACTGATGAGATACTGATTAGACAGTCTATAAGGTAGGAGGCAAACTGGCTTGACTGCTAGGCTCAAAGGTCAGTGATCTGAAGTCCAGCTGGTCGCTGGTTACTGTTGACCTAGTAGTTCTATAGGGCTCAGTGCTGGAGCCAGTACTCTGCTTATCATCTTCATAATAACCAGTATGATTCTATGGCATACAATCTCAGAAACTTTGTGCTATGTTGCTCGTTCGGAGGCAAGTGGTCTATTTCCTGGAGTACAGGGCTGCTATTCAGAGTGCTCTCAACAGGCTGAAGAAATGGGCTCAGAGGAACCTTGCCTTCAGCAAAGGCAAATGCAAATTCCTGCAGTTAGGGTGGAACAACCCTATGCAACACTGCACACTGAGGACTGCCTGGCTAGAAATCAGCTTTGCAGAACACCAAGATAAAAAGGGAGCTGAATCATAAAAAGCCAAGAGCTAGATTTGCTCTACATAGAGAATGGAAGACTGAAGGGGAAGTCTGAGGAGCAGCTCTAGTTGCTGTCTGCAGTTGTCCAAAGGGAGATTATAGAGAGTTTGGAACAAAACTCTTCTTGGAGGTGCTTATTAAAAGGAGAAGAGAAAACAACCAAAAGCTGCACCAAGGGAAGTTTGATCGGGGCGGGGGGTGGGGGGAAGATGGTGGTCAACATCGGAAAAGGCTGTTAGGGTATGGTACCTCCACTCTGGAGATGATAAAAACTCTGTAAGACCCTAAAGCGAGCTGATCTAGCATCAGAGTTGGCTCTTTTTGGAGTGAGGATTTGTACCTTCCTGGAGTCCCTTTCAACCCAAATTATTGTATGTTTCTAATATTTTTCATTTCATCGACTGAGTCACCTCCATCTAAGAACTAGTTATTTAGGGTTCGGGTTTTTTGGTCCTTTGTGCTTCTTTTGGGAAATTGGTTCATGCAGATATGCTACATGAGGTCAGACCAGAGACGTGATAAGCTCAGTCTGTTGATGTCCTATAGTAGGTGCTTAAAGCAGGGTGAATATACACTCTCCTGTATGTGTATTTCCCCAGGACAGTCTTGTAGCCTTCTGTGATTTGCAGCTCAGGGTTGTTGTGTGCTAGAGGAAAATGAGTCTTTATAATACAATTTCATAGAAGTGCTCTACACAGACACTTTCTTCTTGTGGTTCTTAATACTTTGTCAACACCTATAAATTTAGCATATCCAAAGAAAGGCAAAAACAAGTTGTGACAGCAAAGGCATGGATAAAATTTAGGACTGACATTTTTGCAGACACACAATTCCTTTTAAAAACTGAAATCTGTTAAAGATATTGAGAACATCATATTTGTTAATCGGCATTGTGTTGTCACTCTCCATATTTATTATGAAACACATTTTTATAACCATGAAATAAATGAGTAAATGAATAAATAAAAAAGAACTTGGCTGTGGATGAGTAATCAAAGCAATTCAGCCAGCTGATCCATACCAGATGTCAGCAGATTTTTATTTTAAACCATGGGTAAGGCGTTTCAAAATTTATCTTTACTTTTCAGATACTCTGGGTGAATATTTCTACTTTTACTGCTTCTGGTTCTTTTGCCAAGGTTCTGACTCAATGTTATAAAAATTGTACAAGGAACACAGAGGATTTCCATTTCTCTTGTGCTGGCATATTAACGTGTATTGGAAGTGGGCACAGCCAGGACTAGTGTTGAATCTGAGTTAAAGGACAGCATTGTCAGCCAATGTATTGCTCATTCCTGCATTGCTTAAAGACTTATGATTTTCCGACACTGGATAACAGGCATCCAAATGTAATGACAATACCCTGTTCCAGAAGACATTCTGCTTCAGAAGAAGGGTTCACAGGCAGTCTGCATTTTGAAGGTATTTGAGATGCTGTATTGTATGTCCCAAAACAATCATTAAATAAGCAGTACACTGCAAGTGAGGACCTGCATAGAAAGCCACTTATCTTTTAGTTCTACTCTTCTATTCTACATGATATCTGTAGTATGAAAAAATAATTGTGTAGTTGTCAAAATTATTCGTGTGTGATTACCTTGTTCCTTCATCTGTTACTTGGGCAGGCTGGAAAACAGAATGAGGTAGAGACTTTACTTTTGCTGTTGCCTATGCTAAGATATACTGAACAGGCTGTGCTTTTAGGTAGATTTTTTGCAAATCCTGTTAGTTGATAGATTTGGGACAATAACACACAGTATTTTTCCTGGGGATGCAGTGATTCCTGCTCTACCTCAAAGCACTTCAGGCATACACAGTGCTCTGAGGGCAAAAATGACAGGTCTTGTGCCACAGCGAGCAACTCAATGAGCACACTTTATGTGTTTTAACTCCAGTGATCACAGATGCCCATCTGTAAACTGGGGAGCCGGCTGCCTGTGAGGTGCTTACTGCAGTGATAATATTACTGAGGGCTTCAAAGTCTTTGTGCCTGCCTGGGAACGCAGATAACTGGTACACTGGAGCATGAGAACAGATGATAACAGTACAAGTCCAGTGGCATTTAAATGATGTTGAGTTTATCTCCTTTTTATGTACACCAAACAAGTGAATTTAGCATTTTTTTTTTTTTTTATCCCACCATTATTCTGTGCACTTGGACATTGCTTTCCCATGTTAGTTGGTGTCTCTGACACCTGGGAACATTGATGCAGTATCTTTCTGAAAGGTTGTGCCAGAGGTTTCTCCAGCCTGCTTTGTACTTCCCTCGCAGAGCCGCAGGGGTTTTGGCTGCCAGACTCATGGCAGAAGGGTGCTTTCAGGCAGATAAAGCCACTCTTGAGCAATAACGGACCAAAAGAGATGGAGCAGTTACAGAAGAGTGTTAAAGATGATTATTAAATGCTAATAGTTCCTTCTGAGTGCTCACAGAGAGTTGCACCACAACTTATTTGACACAGAAGACCTCAATGTTGAATAAATTTGGGATGTCGTTTTTTTTTTAAATCAAAAATACCAGCTTTTGTCAGTCATTACTAAACACTACAACTTGCAGTAGATCTTCACAACTTGCAATAGAGCTTTGTGGAAAATGCTTGAAACGCCATGGAGTGAGATTTATAGGCACTCTGACAAAATTTTAAGATACAGCTGGTGCAAGTGAAGGTGGTGAGGACTGGTATCCTTGAAGTTTAGTCTTGGAGAATTGAAGTTTTCCACTTTGTTTGCGTCTCACTATTTAGATTTAAAAGATTAGTGCCAAATAGGGCTTGACTCAACCATCCTACCTATTTTCCATCTTACCAAAAAAGTCACTTCCCAAATTGGTTGCTGAAGACCAGATACAAGCTTGATGCATTCACAAAGATCTGGGCTTTTTTTCTGCTGATGCAGAGCACCAAGGTATTGCTTTCTAGGGAGCACATCTCCACTCTGCCTTAGCTGCCAAACCTGGTCACTTAGGCATTAATGATGGATAATTTTGCCTGTCAATTGGAGGTACCAAAGTTGCATGAACTTTAGTTTGGGGTTAGTGTTTCTTAGCTGGTTACAGCTAAGAAATGTGAATTTTTATGTGAATTTTTAGCTTTGTGTGAATAATAATCGGTACGACTGTATTCCAAAGTGAAACATCCCCATTGAGGGTGCCTCCCCAGCTCTGTTCAAAGTGTGTTGTGTTCCTCGAGTCGATATCTCTTTAACTGATTGTTAGTCCTAGCTATGCTGCTAATTATATTTTGTTTTCAAGAGCAGATTTGTGGTAAAAGTATGCCGAGAACTTCTCTACTTAAAGAGAGGTCTTTTCTTGCTGAATTTTATTTGCATTTCTGTTTAGCTGTTCTGGATCTTGACATATGTTTTTAAGGAGGTACAAATCAGCATTGCTGATTCCAAAAAGTTTCAGTGAATATTTTGTCATTCTGGGTGCTTCTGAACAGACACCTGCATTAGCGAATGAGGGCGAGCTCGCTCGTGCATGAATTCAAGTTAATTACTCAAGTAGAGGCTGCAGTTCTTGTTTTTATTCAGAAAATGGCATTTTTTACAAAGGGCAAAAATTTTCTTTTGAAGCAGCAGTCAAGGTGTGGGTAGACTTTCTATGTGTGTATGTTTATACACTGCTGTTTACAGGCTACATGCAGCTCTCCCCACTCAAAATTGCGATGTCTTGTTGTGTTAGACATGAAGCCTTGCAATCCAAATATCCTCTTCTGAAATCCTTGGTACAGAACTATACTGAGTAGTAAAATTTAGCTTTTGTGATACCTTGCAAAACTAATCTTGTAAACATAAATTAGCTAAACATTAAGTTTTCAATAGCTTTTTTAACAAGAGCTTTTTCAGTTGAATGGTTTGTTAAATTTTGTAGCAGTTCTGAAATAAAAATATCCACTGCATTTTCTTAATTGATTATGGAAATTGAGTACAATTTAATGTTATGCTTGAAAGAAAACAAATCTAGAAGCAACAGCTCACCCCAAGCAGTGGTCTGATGGAAACCAAACATTTTGAAAACAACTTAGCGTTATGGGAAGAGAAATTATGCTCAGCACAGTTCCTTTTGCCATGTTGACTGGCATCTGCTCTGTGGGGAGCAATTTGCCTGTCCTGCCAAGGAGAAAAAAGTATGGTAACGCACTGGCAGCTGTTAACGGCAGTGACTCAGCTACCAGCGAGATATGGAGAGAAAACACATCTATTCTATGAGCAGAATTATATAAAGGCTCTCTTCCTTTTAGTTAGAGATCTTATCCTTTCCTGCCTTGAAGTGCTCGGAAGACATAGATAGGGATACTCTGCTATTGTTTTGTTGGTATCTTCTGTTGCTGAATCTCTGTGGTTATTGCAAGCATAGCTGAAGAGCAAGCTAGCTGACATTTAAGCAGAGCATATATTGACCACTGATTTTTTCCTTCTGTATCGTGGCTTCATGGAACTATTCCTCTGCGGAGCTGTCTGAGGGAAAAGATTTAAATATCAATTCATAGAATTCATGTCTTTGCCTACAAGTTTTTGAAGTCAATTGAATTGATAGTTATCTCTTGCTAACTTTTATCTCTCTGACTTGCATTTGAATACTGTGTGGCCATAATGAGGAGAAGGTGATAAGGCCATTGCCAGACAGGCACCATCTCCGTGCATTTAACAGAGCTGAGATTTCATTCTGCTGCTGCCTGCATTATTGTGTCATATTTTTTTGCCTTCCTCTCTTCCTCGTTGTTCCTTTGCGGCCAGCCATGACTCAGGTGCTGCTGGTTGCTGTTAGCGCTCAGGATTTATGAGCCAGCTTTCATAGTGGGTAGCACATTCCTGGCGAGAATTAAATGTATGAAGCGTCCTGGATTATCACTCAGTGCCGGTGTGGTCATGAAAAGCATATGGTCACATTCTAGGGACTGATTATTTCTCAAGACATCCATTCACTAGCAAGGAAATACTGAGGAAACACTATAAAAAATAAAAATATTAACGGTGGTGATTTTTCAGTTAAACTTCAGAGAAAGCATTACAGTATGACCTCCCCATCAAAAAAGTACCCACAAGATAAGTCCATTATTACGGTAGAAGAAGAATTTTTATTGACTCTGAACATCTATCCAGTCTGAATTGTTGCTTATTTATGCCTGGCTAATCCTGGGAATCACTTGAGCAGTGTCAAAGGGAGCTCAACAGAAAAGAGTGTTAGTGTGTGCTTCTTACAGTGATGTTTTTATCAGGTGTTTTAGCCTGTGTTAGACTCTTGTTGCAAAAAAAACATAAAATATTCTTCTGGCTACTTATCGGTGTGTTTGCGTATGTTTTGGGATTTTGTGACACAATAAAATATACCATTTTCTGAGTATTTTGTATAATGGCAGTGCAGAATGTTACAACTCTATCTACTTGGCAAAATGTCTTGCTGGGATATAAATAGATTTCTAATGACTGTCAGGCTCTGTGCCTAAGAAATTTCCTTGTAGATATCTCATTACAGAACTAACATCATTAATAAAATAGCTGAAATATTTTGCAAGTGCAGGAATATTTTTTACATCAGTAACTGCAAGGAAAATACCTACCATATGCATAATTTGACGCTGATTTAAAAACTGTAATTTATCATAATTATCTACATATTATAATGGCAAAACACACTAATTGCTTTTGACTGGACTGGTATTATGATGAGAAGGAAAGTTAACAGCAGATGGCCCTACTGTCAAAACTGTAGTCTCTTAACCCAAAATGAAGTAGCAGACTGAACATAACATGTTTCTGGCTCCTTTTTCTGATTTTCAGCAGTAAGTATGAACTAGCATTTGGTGGGGTTGTGAATGTTTACAGAGCAATAGAAATAGTCTCACACGGGGACAAAAACAGCAAAGAAAACTTGACTAGATAGGATTCCTCATTGCATTATGACAGACTTTCTAAGGATATTAAGTTGTCCAAAATATTGAACTGGACTGGAAAGCAAATTATTTCCAAAATATTAGAATCTATTATAACACCGTTTTCTGCCCTTTTGTCACCATATGTGCATCTTCTACTTCCATAGAGCAATGAAAAAAAGTGCTTTATCTTCTATACCTGTCTGTCTGTGAACAAATAAATTAGTTAGCAGTGGAAAAAGCGGATAATTTTGCCGTGCTTCAAATAAGTTCAGCTTTGCTGCATCAATTGCAATACGCCTGAAGGATTTGTCATATATTAATCACAATGTGCGTGCACAGATGTGGTGCTGTAAAAATCCCAGCATTTCCACTCACAGAATGCCTCAGAGAATTGAAGAATTTAAGATTACATTTGTACAAAGTTAAATTACAGAATGGGGGAGAAAAAGGCTTATTTTTTTTTTAATGTCTAGCCGGAGACAATCACAATAAGCAGGTGGTACATTATACTGCTGGATGGTCAATGAAAGTAAATTAACTGCTTCAGTTGATAGAAAAGAAATGCTGGTCCGATCAGCTTAAATAAAGGTGACATGTTATTTGTGAAATAATGCGAATACCAAAATGTGGTTTAACCCCAAAGATTTTTGTGTATATGTATGTGCATTTTGTGTGTGGTTTGTATTATGGATTTTATAACATTTAGTCTTCTAGACTGAAATAATGGGTGAATTTATTAGAAAGCAGAACTCATTACAGGGAGAGATTTATTATTTGCTTCATGTCAGAACAGATCTTGTTCAGATGTGTCTGTCGATGGGACAATGTAATTTGTTCATCGTAGTAACAATACATAAAAGGAAAACAGTGGGACAAAGATACTTTGCGCTTAAGCATTTTCCCCTTTTATAAGGGGAATAATAAGAGAAAGATTTTAGAAGATATCCTATTGTTTTTAAGGGCTGACTGAAAAAAATTAGTAATTCATTAGATCAGAATTAAATATTTAGACATAAATGGGCTAGTATAAAATTGTTTTAGAATAATTGTTAACACTGAGATGATACACATTTTGAGTAGATCTATTTGGACAATTCTTCTATGTGTTAATGTTTTAAATTTTTTTTTGCAATACATCATCATTTGGTATTGTTCTTTCTGAAAACTGACAGCCAGTTGCCAGTTACAATCTATGTTGTGCCTATTTCAGGAGGCAGTTAGTTTTTTAATGTTTACGTTTGTCCCTTAGGCTGTATAATCTAGACCCTTGCTTCAGCTAATGTAGACACACAGCATAATAACATCTTTTACAGTGTCATGGAGGTATACAGGGAGGAGTTGCTCAGACTTTCTATACTCTTTCAAAACCTAAGAATGTTACAGGATATAGTTTGCATAATTCACTACACATACTAAGAAACTGTATGCAATAAGTATATAATTTTTTGTCTAGCCTGCTGTGTCATAGTAGGCACAAAGATATGTACTCTTGGATATTCTTAAAGTCAGTTGTACAAAAGCGTGTCATATATTTCCCATTCTGTATTTTTCCTTGGAATCATCCTTATCTTTCTAGGAGGCTCTCAAGATATGCGTTCTTTGAACTTCCAGTGATGTGATATTTTGCTTTTACCCCATGCTGGTCTTCTGAGCATCCTCCAAGAAGGTTTCTGTGATCCAAAGTGAAGTTCCAAGTTCAAATTAATTAAAATATCTCATTATTTAAATCTGATTCATGTACTGTAGAGGTTGTTTGGGAAGCTTTAATGAATAAAGTTTGAATTAACATGAAAAAACCTTAATGATTCACTTATCTACTGCTAGTATTTCCCTACATTCCCTTACAACATATTAATGCAGTACACAGGGCTATTGGAAACAGGTTGAAGAGCATAATTTCACAAGGCTTTCCAAACATTTACCTGCTAAGATATATTTTAAAGTGAACGCCTTATACAATTCTGGCAACATTCTGACTGCTAATGGAGAACCTTATTTCTCATTCCTTCTGTGCAGTTTTGCCATGTTCTTTTGCACACTCGAAAACCTAAGCAAAAAGGTGAAATACATTTGCAAAAATGCATTGATTTTGATGGTTAAAAATTTTGCCTATAATACTATTATTTTTCCTGTGCCTTCATTTTTTGTATTACATTTTTCTTTAGTCTCTACTGAACTTCTAATTCACTTTTATTTATTGTTCATCATAACGTTTTGCTCTCTGATGACAAAGACTATATTCCCTATACTTTTATGCAGAGGAATGAATTGGGGAATACGTTGTAGCTATCAAGCTTCTGAAAACCTTTCTTTAAAAGACCCCATTTTTTGTTTGTAGCAGGTCGACTGTTGAATGCTTGAGGAGTGAAAGCAGAGCAGAAAATTGGGAAAGGAATGAAAGGCTAGGTGTAAAACCATGTAAACATTCTGAATGTGACCATGAAACAATGAATAGAATCATTATAGTAAAATTAAAATAGTAAGTAAGGAAGTAACTTTAAAATTATGGCCTGACATTTTTAGTCCAGTAAAATGTTCCAGCATGGGTCAGACAGTTTGATCTTACAATGATGTCTTAGGTCTAGAGCAAAGGAGTCATAATCTCCATCAATTTGTGTTTATAGGGAAGTCTTTCCTCTTCATGTAAATAATTAGAATTAAATATCCTTGTGTTTAGCTTCTTAATGTATAGTCACATTCCCCTGTTTCAGCCCTGGATAGTACTCTGCTCTCTTCCCATATAGAACTATTGTTCTTGATTCAAATACGAAATCGTGGTGTAGCTGTGAAAGAACTAACTGGCTGTTTTTTACTGCTGTGAGATTATTAAATTAGGTTTTTGTTTTTTTTCTATCGCTTATACCTGAAAACAAGTGTAGGGGAAAAATGAAAATAATATGTATTCAAAATGAGTCTTAAGTTTTTAAAGACCTGGAGGTCAGCACTGTGCTGTTGCACATGGCAGCAAACCAGCAGATTTTGGCACTACAGACATAACATAATGCCTCCAACATTTTTCTTTCTCCTGCTGGAGCAGGCAGGCTCTGAAGGCCTGCGTTGACAGGTAATGAGGTCTAATAAGCAAGGGGAAAAGGGGTAGGTGGGAATGAAAGAAAAAGGGAATATCCATATTCATTATTTAATCAAATAAAATTCTCTTGGAGGATTCTGGGAATACTCAGTCCTTGCTTCAAAAGCTTCGCTGCGATAGCTGTAAACAAATTACCTTACGAATAACTTCTTAATCAGGCAAGAGTAGAGCTGTTCTCTACTTGATCTCTCCCTTTGGGTGGTCCCAGTCAGAGAGCAGCAGCCTTCCTCCTGATGGCTTGGCTTCAGAAAAGCTATATGGTGTTATGCTGACAGCTGTAGACCTCTTTTTGTTAGGGATAACAAACATCCTGTGCTGAGGACAGCATCAAGCCCAGCTTGCAGTATGCCCAATTAGAGAAGCTAAAATCTCATTTGTTTCACCATAGGAGTCTCTGAAAGCACACCGTTTTGGCCTCATTACAGTATTTTTAACTTTACAAAAACAATTTCATTATGGAAATTAAAGAAGCTCATTTAGTCTCGCATTTATGCTGAACTTAATAAATTCCACAAGTATATCAGCTGCCCTAGTGTGCAGGGTTTTTCTTCTTTATCTCAGTAAAAAGTTGTTTTAAGAACTATTTGCAGAGATTGTTTCATAAAGGAATGTGCCATTTTGATATAGTGGTTATTTAGTATTAAAATTAACAAATTCCTGGACTCCATTGTCAGTTTTTTTCCTTCCCTAAACATCCGAGCAGTGACCATCATTTGCTGTACTGAGACCCATGTAAAAGGGACGGGCAAGTCTGCAGTTCTCCTCCAGGTACTTGAGATATTTTTATATTTGTGATGTTCTAAAATACATTCTTTTATATGAATCTTAAAATTTTTCATGCTTCAATGCAAATGACAAGTAGTAGAGCACTGCTTTCCTGTGTTTGCACTAAAAGGTAAGGATCTCAGTTCAAAGTTGAGCAGGAAAATCCTACCAAGGATTTTAAATTAGTTATGGATATATATTCTGTATGTACCTTTAGAGACTTTTTGTTTGGGCTTTTCTAAAATGTGAAGAAGGGAAGAGGACAACTACTTTCCCATAATGTGTTATAGGAAGAAAAGTGAAATAGAGATGCTGACAAACTTTTATAATGTCTAAAGATGTTTACTGATGAGAAAGGAGAGAGTACACAGAGACCATTTTGCGAGTTCACAGTCAAAAGTATTTGCAAACAATACTGAAAAATGAATAACAAACCCAGGAAATAGTGCAAATTTGCTACTGAGTATGTTATGTAAGTAATTTGGTTTGTCGTAAGTAGGAAGCCAAGACGGACCATTGTTAGATGACAGGCGGGGTTCTTGATTTTTCATACTTTTTAACTTCCCTTTTTGGTTTTGAGTCTTCCCAATGGAAAGAAGAGATCTAAATATATGGTTATGGTTTTCTTATTTATGTTTTCTCATCATTAAAGTAGTAGTAGTGTAGGACACGTTCAACAGAAAATCCCAACAAATCCAAGGTCATGGGATCCCATACTCTACCAAAGATTGCTTTATTACAGCATTTCACAAATTTGAATACCTTACTTACAATGAGCAGAGCTGGGACAAGAGTTGTGAGGAGGGATGTTTGCAGTACGTAACATTTTCAGGAGCAGAGTAGTTGTGTGCTTTTGAGTAGAATGAGTGTATGAATGGGAATTTTAACCTGAGTGAAGGGTACGGGCAGAGTAGTTAGTGGAGAGGAGGATACATATGCGTGCGTGTGTCATGAGCATGCAAGCACACTAAGCGTATTTATGTGCCGAGCTGGTCAAGTAATATTGCCAAACATGCCAGCAGGGAGGGTAGGAGGGAGGCTAATGTGAAAGCTTATTGCATGTGTGAGCTGGGCCATATTGTCTGAGCACATTTTGATCAAGTAATATGAGCCTTCATGAAAATTATGATAAATGTATCTTAATTAAATAGTCTTAATTAGGTATCCAACTTGGAAGTAATGCAGGTTTACATGTGTGACTAGTGGAGAGGCTTCATCAGTTATTCCAATTTTTTTCCCCAAGTCAGCCTCTCAAACTATTTTGTGTTTTCTACTTTTTTCAGGCTCAGGGTGTGGTAATGAAATGTACCCTTTGGAATGGAGAGGTATCTGGAAGAGTCTGTAATACGATTCTTCACTCAGGACACTGTGCTGTACTCTACTACATAAGTCAGTGAAGAGTTGTCAGAGGATAATGTCTTTTAGTCCCTAGCAATGCAGGCTAGTGATTGGATGCCTTGAAGTACCAGGTGAAAAAGCTGTTTATCCCATTAGCTACATGTGGAACATTTTAGTCTCTCTGAAATGTTTCTTAAAGGTGAAATAAATCAATAAAAGGAGGTTGCCATAACTGTGCAGTTACTATATAGTTCTGAAAACAAACTAAATTGATTGTAAGCATCTGTTTTTATGTATTTTTCTCCCTTGGAATATGTCCCAGTGGCTTGTTCTTTGTTAGAATGATCCCGTTTACTTAATAAGCTATAAATATGTTGAGCTCAAGTCAACAAAGGTGTTTTCAACATACACAGCATTATAAATAAACCAAATCTTTTCTTATGTCTCTTAGGGGCAGCAGTAGGAGAAAGGTAATCAGTATCAGTGGAGCACCTGAGGCTTTTCTGGCCTCAGGTGCCAAATTCTTCTTTCTTGCTGCTGGTGCTGGGACTGTCGCTATCGCTCCATTTTTTCTTGCCTTTGTAGGCAGGAGCTGAAGGAAATAGGAGTGAATGAGACAGAGGCAACCTCATTCCACTACCCTTGATCTTTCCTCCGCTGTCATAGGAGCTACCCCATCACCTTCCTCAAATTCCCTGTCTTAAGATTTATTTAGACTGCCGAGCGGTGTCTGCATTGAGCATAACTAGCTGAGTCATTTTTCAGAGAAGTATCTGTCTAACTTACTTCAAAAGTGGGTGGTGTTTAGTGGCCATAATAATTTGTTTCTCCTGTAGCTTGCTTTTCCAGTGAAGCTATGGGATTTTCCATAGTTAGAATGTGTGCTATCTTTGTTTGTTTGTTTAACGAAGGTGAAGTGATGTAAAATGCTGTGAGAACATTCTGTTTCCCTTAAAATGATTGCATTTCAGTTCTTCAAAAGTTTTTCTTTTTGTCCTTAAAGCCCAGATTCTTATGTTATTGAGAGCTGAGGTGGTGATTTCATCATTTTCCTCTCTACTTTTGGCTCTTCAGCAGTGTGATATGAAGTAGAAGCTGGTGCTTCTACTAACTCTTTAAATAAGTGAGCATAAATAAAAAATATTAAAACAGAGGATTGGTGCAAAAGGTTAGCCTAGAGTTGGTGTGCACCGGGTATTCTCTTAAATTCCAGATGCACAGTCTCAATCTCTATTTGGTTCTTTGGAGATATTCAGAACTTGACTGAACATGGCCCTAAGTGACCTGATGCAGTATAAAAGTTGGCCTGGCTTTGAGTGAGGACTTGGTCAAGATGACCTCCACAGGTCCCTTCCAAACCAAATCATGCTATGATTCAAAGTCTCAGCAGGGAAGGACTAGCAGATGCTGGACATTCAGTTCCAGTGGCTAGTCTTACTGGAACCATAATTCTTCACCAAAACTTGCTTTAAACAGCTGGGAGAAGCAGGGTCACAAATAAGCAGTGATTTGAAACTAATTCTGTGAACTCGTGGTCCTGAGCTGGCACTGCCACCACCAGCACAGCAATGTGCTATGCCTTTTTCTGTCCCTTTCTTTTTTTTCCCCTCTTTTTCTTTCTCCTGCTCTTCTGCTTTTCTCTGCAGACAACCCATATCCCTACCTGGTTAATGCAAACATTGCGTAGCTTCATTGTGAACAGATCAGGGGACCAATCACCCTGAAAAATGTATTTTTAATGGGCTGAGTTTTAGTTGGATTAGGTGGTGCTTTTTGTTGAACTTCTGAGACAAAACTTGTCTGAACTGTGAAAATGTGTGAGGGAATGGATGTCTTGGGAATAAACTAGACTGGGAAAGATGTAATATTTTGATTTCTTACTACACGTGTAATAAAAGAAGTAGTACAAGGTGATGGTGGTCTTGGAGGTCTTTATTTATTCATACAAACCTAAAAAAGAGAATGGGATTCCTGTTGAGACTGAATAATGGCAGTCTTCAGTCATTTGGTGTCCTCTGAGATTTACTTTTGTTTGCTATGTCAAATGTCATTTTATGTGTTAGAAAACATCAGGACTCTATCTTGGATAAACTACATAAAAAAAAAAATACAATTTCTCTAGCTTTATTTCAAAGCCAATTAAAGTGTAAAGCTGAAATAATACAATGTGGTTAAATTATAGATCAAGCAGTTGTGCAGGTGTATCCTTGAACCATACTCAGTCCATTTTATGCTATTATAAACTACTGAAACAGTATGTTTACTTCCTTTATAAATCAAGCAAATCTTGTTTTTATTGCAGAGAGTGGGAGGTGAGGTAATAGTGGAGTAGGAGGATAATTTAGAATAGAGGTACCTGCAACATGCAGATACAGTGCTCCAGAGTATTAGGATATGTTATGTTCTTTTTGAAAAGTTGTTTGTAATGATAGTTAATAGCATCCCACAAGAGGAAGCAGACTGTAAGTATGCTGAAATCCAATGAAAGTTGAGATACAAAGTTCGGGATCATTTATATCAGATGAGAATCTTAATAGGAGGGCATCAACAATTTTGTCAGGAGCTCAATCCATAATCCTTCAATTTCTTGAGAGATAGTGAGCGGTCTGACCTGGCTATTTTCTGGAAGAACTGTGTATTTGGTAGTTATCAGAAACTGAAAGGGTGATAATGTAGAAAAAGAGTTGGAGAAAAGATAGTAATTCTATCTGGTAATGAGGCAATGTGTTCCAGCCAGAATTTCTTTTCCAGCTGGCATATAACAAAATTAAGAAAAATGGAAAGTAAATGTTTAACCTCCATCTTATTTTTCCTCCTAGTTAGGATGTCCTATTGTGGTTTAACAGAGTTGTCATCCTTTAACCCAACTCTGTCTACTTCATAAACAAGAGGCTCCACCAGTGCCAGTGTTTCTTCTGCGTCAGCTATTTCGTCCTCAGGAAAGAAAACCACCCACTGGAAACGGATTCCTTAGTATGCACATATGCATCTGATTTGATACAGTAAATAACTACTCTTCACAGAGTCATAGAATATATTTTTCTAGAGCGGAACAAGCTGCTGTTTTAGGTTGAAGAGTTACCAGCTGAAGGAAGCTTTGAAAATTTGAAAGGACAGATTTTGGCAAGAGAGAGCAAATGAAAATAATAGAGCTCTGTCCTGTGAGAAAAATCTCTTTGCAGGAAGTTTTTCAGGGCAATCTGGTAGAAAACCTACCTATCAAAACAAATGCTGACTTTTAAGAAATGGCTTCTATACTCATCTTGGTTGTTTTTACAATTGTTGCTTTGACTGGTTTTGGTTTTCATTAAGGAAAAAAGGCTAGCAGCGTTGCAGCAAAGTTCTTTTGGGTTGAAATGTTGACATCAAAATTGGTGTGAAGTTTGTCATGAGCGCATATATGTATCTATACTTATGTGTCTGTATATGTATATATATGGGACATGTGATAGCAGCATCAGTGAACAAAGGAGTAATACAAACTTGATTTTTTAAGGAATTCTTGTATTGTTTCATCAGGTAGCTTTGAAGAAAATCGGAGAGGAGGACAGAACTGAATGCTGACTGGCCAGCTAGGCTCCCAGTTAAAGAAGTCTGGTGAAAAAGTGATGTTAGATATAATGAGCAATATGATGGTGTTTAGATCCGGCAAATTTAGTGGTTTCTTAAAGCAAAAGCCTTTCCTCAGAGCAGGTGTGTTCATGAACATATGGCTTTGGAAATGAATGGGAAAATGTTTACCTGTTGTATCCTACTTAGTGAAAATAGTTGCAACCCTTGCCTTTTGTCCAGTCCTTTGCTCTGGCAGAGCTCTCCTTATCCTCCCCTCTCCACCCATGCAAGTTCAGTATCACTTTAATGTTTGTTCTCTACCTAGAAGCGTAGGAAATTGTTTCTGTTGTGGTTGTGCATTTACCAGCTGGGCTGCTTATGCCAGCTTAATCGCCCCTTTTCTCCTCATCATGACTCTTTTCACTGGTTATTATGTAACCAGATTAGTATAAACTTCCCTTGAAGCACTTAACATATTCAAAACTAGTAATTATCTAACAGGCTTTCCACAATTATCCTGTGTGTATGCAGAAGACAAAGTAAATTCAGAAAGATCTGTTCCTGGTGAGCCCTTTCCAAGCAGTAAGATTACACCTTAATGTATATCAACAATTTAAACCAATTTTACTATGTTGGTCTTTGACTAGGACACCCCAAAATATGCAAATTTCATATCATATGCAAGCTTCATTTGATACAGAATCTCAGCAGATCCAGTGGATTATCAGTGAAAGGACATTGACCAAGAAACGTAACCCTCTTTTGGTCAGAAGACATTGAAATCTCTTGTAAATGGCAGTAAACAAGTTCAATGGAAACTTTAACTCAAATGGATCATTAGTTGCAGCCTACAGATTCTTTTTCAAATCATTAACTGCTTCTCATGGTGTCTTGCAAAGAAAGAAATGGAGGCTATTGCTTAATGAGTCTTTCTTTAAAATAGATCAGACAGCTTAGCTTCTTACAATTGGCCAATTTAGGAGTTAGAAAATAGTTTAATTTAATTCAACCACTACGGCTTTGTAAATGAGTATATATGTATATGTGTGCTACATGCAATAGAAAAATTGTCAGATGTGTTATATACTTCATTTACTGTAAATTCCCAGCTGTCCTGCCTATATTTTGCCCATTAATCTGTCATGGACTTTAACATTTCAGACACATATTTCTTACCAGCCCAAACAATTATCTTATTTTTCTCTATCAAAAATAACCTGTCATATGAATAATTCTTTTATTTTTAACAACCAGGGATGAATTTCTGTTAGTCTGTGTGTTTGTTGTGCATGCACAGCCACACAAACATAAATGCACTGTTACTCCCACCTGTTGTCAAATCCAGGGTAGTACTTTATTCTGAGTTTGTGATGGATTTCTGGTTTGTATCTCTTGTCTACCAGGTTTTAAAAATGAAAGATTTGTGCTATGTATGTATAGAAATGCACAGAAGTGGGTGTATTCTATAAATCGGTGCTTGATTTTTGTATAAAATTTAACACTGATAGATAAGCCTCATCAATTAAGTAGGCAGCATTAAGGCATTGTTATGACAATTGGTGTTTTTTTTTCTCCCAAATAAATGCTGATACAAATTTGTAAGCCCATGTCTTTTCCTGAATTTCTGGAGATTGTTTTAAAAAGTAAAACCTTTGAAAAATCCACTATTTACCATCAAGACACAGATGACAACATAACCAAAGGAGAAAGTAGGAAAAAACATGGCTTTCATTATTAGTAAACTCACTGTATAGATTTGCAGGAAAGCAGATCACACTTTGTTTTGGAATGCAGTGAGGAGGAGACATGTTCAGGGACATCCATCCGAGCATCCCCATGGTGCTCGTGAAGGTAATGCTTATTACTTATTTAATAATGTAAACGGTGGGGTGTTGGGGAAGGAGGAGGGAGCTGGACCAGATTGGGGATGTGAGCCCTGTCTCTATGTTCCCCCCTGCATTTGGATGAGTAGTGCGGTGTGGAGCTCTGCCCAGCCTCAGGGGTGTTGCCAGTGCTGAAGTTGCTGTAGGACAAGAGGGTGACTGAGGTCCCAAGACTCCACAGGGCAGCGTCCGCCCTCTTTTCTGTAAGTTGGGGTGCGAGCGGACAGTAAGCCAGCCCTGGCAGTGCAGGTGCCAGCTTCTGCTGGAAGCTTCTGAGAGCATCTGCATTCAGGCTGTGATCTTCACAGAAGAAGAGCTACAAATAAGGTTTCTTTTGGTGCACTGTTACCTTTCTCTTTTCTTTCTTGTTCTCAGTCAAGTGGAAATTGTTTTAGAGAAAGCAAGTTCTTCCACCCTAATGTGACATAAGAATATAGGGGGGTGAGAACAAAAGCTGTTAGGTTTATGCTCTGTCCTGCCTCCAGGAGAAGCCAATAGCAGATGCTTAGATGGAGAAAATTAACCGAACAAACTCACGTCTTTACCCTTCCTTCTTCCAGCAATTGGATAGGCGGATAGCTTCATAACAGTGTTGCTACAAGGAGAGAAGGAAGAGAGAAATTCAGGGTTTTATTTATTTAATATTTAACTTCCTCAAATACTACCCTGATGCTTGAGTTACCAGTTCTTTGGGGCAGAGTTTTTCATACTTTAATCTCATCTTGCAATTGTAGTTTGATTAATAGATGAATAACAATAAAGGGGAGAGCAAGAACTTTAAATGCGTGTGTTTCATTAGTTAATTTTCTCATTGAATTGTTAATATTTTTAGAACTACCTATTTAAATTTAAATATGTTATTACTGATTGTTCAGTTGTGTAATTTTAATTCACATTTATTTGATGTCTTTTGCATGATATTATCCATTCTCATGTATGATTATTAAACATGTGATTTAAAATTATAGAGGATTATTGAACAATGACTGTTAGAGTGGAAGTTTTGCAGTTTATCATCATTTCATATTTAGGCTTGAATTAACAGCAATATAAATCTGGAAATATTTTGACATTTGATTGTTTTCTCGTTTGTTGGCTGGTTGAAATGGTGCTTTCCTTTGAATGGCATTCCTGTGCAAGTCCCTGGCGTGGTAACTGTGGAAGCACTGGTCAATCTGATAGTGTTAAGAACTCTCTCAGACAACTCTGGGTAGAGTTTTATTCATTTTGATGATGACTGGAGGAGCAGATGAATAGTTGCACCATCAACTTCACTGTCTGTTTACATCTGTAGAACCTAAACCAGTCAGTGGTTACCTTGAACAAATGGTTACCTTCCAGCCGAAAAGCATCACCATCCCCTTTTTCGTTTTTAAAACGTTAACTCACATAATGATTTGCTTGTCCATCTGCCAGAAAAGAGTGATTTGGCACTGTGAGGAGATGGTTCAGGTGTACATAAGTCCTCACAGGGGATGAAAATGGGGACCAGGCTTCTGGTGTGACAGATGGGGTGAAAGACTGGGTGATCATAGTATGGACTGGATTGAGGAGGAAATGGGGGATGGGGATTTGGGACCCTTCTCAGTATGGTGAGGGAAAAGCAATGGTATGTGTGGCTGGGAGGAAGAAGGTTGCTGAGTGGTCTTTGGGTAGAAGAGAGAGAGTGTTCCCTGCAGAGGACAGGAAAGCAGAAAAATCCTTCGGCACGTAAAAGTGACATCATCTGGTTTTATTTTAAACAAGGAGCAGGGCATAACATGGGAAATGAGGCTGGTGGAAAACAGCAGACTTCACACTGGAATACTTCTGAAAAACAATTTATTGGCTTTTGAGACTTTTAGATGGTTGAAGTAAATGAGTTGTGGCCATTTCTTAAAACCACGGATCTGGAAGTCTCTTGCTCTTTGGTATAAAAATAGATGATGGTGCTGAGATCCAGCAGTGCCAGCGGGTAGAAACTGCTGCTGAGCTGCTCGTTGTTTGTCATTTTTTTCCTCAAAGACTTGGCAAGAAGACTGTCTGGAAGTTTTTTATCCAACTGGAACCTCAGTTGGCTTGTTGTGACTCTTCCCTTAGGATTTGATGACATGGCTCAACTCAAAAATATTATGTAGCCCTATTTGAAGCTGGGCTGTTTTCCCTGTTTCAGCTCTTACAGAAGTCTGTTGGGTCTGGCTGATATTTGAGGCCCACAGAGTTTGTGAAAACAGGGTTTGTCTGAAAGGAAACAGGTATTTCTACTTTTTGTTGTATGTTAGAGCTTTGTAGTTATATTTTATTATGAAGTACAGGTTCTTACGCTTTGCATTTTCTCCCATCTGAGAACTGTCTGAAGCAAGACAGTTACTTTTTATTGATTCCCTACATCTTTTGAAGCATCAGGTGGCCCTCACAGGTATTTTTTTTTTGTTTTAATTTTTTTTCCTTTTAGAAAATGCTTTGGCCTGTACAAGATGCGGTAACATTATGGAAAGTGTAATGTGTGAAAACAGTTTACAAGGAAAGGGACGCAGAAATATTTGATACTTTTGGGGTTAAAATTGTGTCAGTGTCATTTTAAAGGATAGCAAACTTTAAAGAAATGTGTGCAGGCTCTTCCAAATCATTATAATGTAACCTAAAATTTATCTGTAGAATGTCTTTGTACTGTAAAGTAAAAAGGGGTAATTGAAGCTTGCGGAAAGGAATGAGGAAAACACTAACTCTGGATGCTACTGGTGACTGTGTGTATGGGATCATTTTTAATGATCTATAGCTTGCAAATAGTTGGAAAATTTTCTCTTTATTCACTGAAAAGAACAGCTTGCAGCAATGGATATATTTTACAGTTGCATCAAGTGCACAGTTATTAAGCGAGGATGGGAAGCCTGATAGTTTTACTTCTAGCAAAGCTGGCCTCCAGTGGATTTTATTAAAAGAATTTTATTTTTTCAACCGCTGAACTGAAAAAAAAAAAATAAATCTCTCATGAAACAGAGCCAACTTGTTGTATTTCTAACCACATTCCTGCAAAACTTCAGGAACTTCTTCAAGAAATCAGTGTACTTTTAAGTTTCTATGCAGAATTACTTGAAAGTACGAAGTACAGTTTTCTTTATTCTAAATATAATATGAATTATCACACTGCTCTCTCTTTTAGCTTATGAATGCAATTCTCTCTCTTACCTGGTGGTAGTTGTGACTTATGCATTAACCTGAACAGTTCCATGGGTCCTCACTCTTTACAGGTTGGTAAACAAATGTCATGGGACAAGGAAAGATGCGTCTGTCAGGAGTGTAGAGAACTTGTCTTGTGGAAAACCAAAACATCTTTTTCCTTAGTTTGTATAAGACCTTTCTTTCTGTAACATCCTAATATATTTTAAAATACAGGAAATTGTGTACAGTATATTAAAACTTAATGCACAGTGTGGTGGACCATTATTTTTTTTTTGCCAAGCTATTCCTCTGACAGGATTTAGGAATAGGGTTTCTATCTCAAAAACAAGACAACCCTCTCCTTCACACCCCCCTAACCAAACAACCCTCTCCAAAACAAAACACACACACCAGCCCCCAAAAATCTAAAATACTAAAAAAAATGTGCTTATTTCATTATTATATGTGGAGTATTTGTGTAGGTGAAAACCAGTGTATGTTATGCAGCAATTAGTAGTTATGTATAATCAAGAGAATTATTTTGTTTTTACTGGAAAATGCAAATATGACAATTTTTTGGATAGACACAAACAATAAGAGTTAAAAGGAAGCTGGCATGGTTTTTAGAGTAGAATCAAAAGAGATTTTCAGTAGCATATGAAAGTTAGTTTTAGTTAATCTTTTTAATTATTGAAACATCCTTTATAGTTACTGAAAAGACTGAAATTCTGTAAATGAGTACTTTGTAGTTCTGTCATATACATGGCACCTTTTACCTTACCTAGGAAGCCCAAAAATAGTTATGTATTCATTGAAGCTCAACGCCACTCCTCTTTAGTAGGGAAGAATGCAGGGAGTACTTTCATGTCCTATACTAGAAGATTAAATTTCAGGTACATTATGAAACTGGAAAAGAATCATTATGAAGTCTGTGGTTTTTGAAGTGTTCCTAGGTCATACTCTTTAAAAATATATGTATTTTATTCTGAGAATAGTTGATTTTCTCTCTTTCAGAATATTCTGTCCTGTCCCTCATATACTAATCCTTAATTACTTCCACCACAATTGTCCTTTAAGCGATACTTCATAAATACTGAATACGTAATATTATGTCAGAAGGCCCCAGACTCCGCCACTGTAGGTGGCCTCACAGCTTATATTTTGAATTTAAACTGTGAAAAGTCTTCCAAGAATGTTACACTGCTATGGCTTGTGAACTGGGGAAAGGGTCTTGAGCATGAGTTTGCTTTCTGCTTACATTCTATAGTGTATGTAATATAGATTGTATTTATAAATACATAGATAGTGTAGTTTCCTGGAAATTCAGAAGTGGTATGTAAACACAAGTATGCGGAGGAAGTCATTTGTTTGCATGTCATCTGTACTTTGTACAAGTCTAATGCAGACAGGTA
Source organism: Ibidorhyncha struthersii (assembly GCA_013398815.1). Classification (NCBI taxonomy): domain Eukaryota; kingdom Metazoa; phylum Chordata; class Aves; order Charadriiformes; family Charadriidae; genus Ibidorhyncha; species Ibidorhyncha struthersii. The sequence continues at coordinate 35,198 of VZSZ01005904.1, read as the reverse complement.
AGTTATAGTTCACAACTAGTGACAATTGTTTCCAGATCCTCTGATTCCCTGTGCTTCCCTCCAGCCCCTCATGTGTACAAATACCTGATGGGAAGGAGTAAAGAAGACTGAGCCAGGCTCTTCTCAGTGGTGCCCCAAGGACAAGAGGCAATGGGCACAAATTCAAATACAGGAAATTCAACTTAAGCGTAAGAAATTTTATTACTGTGAGAGTGGTCAAAGACTAGACCAGCCTGCCCCAAGACCTTAGCATCTCCATCTTTGGAGACATTTAAAACCCAACTGGACATGGCCATAGTCAGACTGCTATAGTTGGCCCTGCTTTGAGCAAGGGGGATTGGACTAGGTGACCTACCGGCATCCCTTCCAAACTCAGCTGTTCTGCGTGTGATTCTCCTTTTTTATTTTATTTTGAACGACATGTTGGCTGCATTTCCTTTCTGATTCCCATGTTTGTACACTGTCTTTTCAGACAGACTCAACAGAAATCTCTATGCATACTGAGAAGCTGCACCACTGAGGGGGTTAGCACTGCTGTTTTTATATAGAGTAGTTAAAAGTTGCCATTCATTGAGAAATATAGTGTAGCAGCAAAATAGATATAAGGATTTTTACGATGATTTTTGGAAGCTTGGGAGTCATAACGAACCATTCAGCTGTCCATTTTATACGTTATACTACAAGCATGGCTCAACTTTCATGTTAACATTTTGTACAGATCATATTTTTTCTCTTTTAAGGTTTTGCTGGATTGTTTTCAATCTCTTAGCCAGCCAAAGAAGAATTTAAAAAGTCTGTCCTATTTGCTCAGCTAAAGAATACATTCATGTTGACAGGGTCTGCGTTCCTTTCCAGATAGTCTCTAGTTTAGCCATCCTTAAGGAAAGTGTGACTCTACTGTTTAATCCATTATCAAAAAAAGGATGGCACCTCATTTATTTGAATATTTATCTAATTTTTGACATGAGGAAGGACAGGCTTATTATTATTTGGATAATAAGTGGTACCAAAGTGATGCAATTGATGTTAAATATTGTGCAAAAAGAAAGTGCAGCTTAAATAGTAGAATCCATTAGTGTCTATTGTAAAGGGTCTGTGTATTCCCCTGGGCAATACTGTATCATCTGGAAATATTTGAAATGGAGTGTATTATGATCATAGTGAAGCCTCAAGAAGTTGGGAGGACTTTGAAACGATAATAGCTTGCTAGGTAAAATACCTCACCAAATCAGAACTGGAGTAACAAGTGTATTATCAGATGTTTGAGGCAGATAAATGTAATTCGCTGAATACACATGCTGAATATACATACTGAATATATATACCTTCTGCTTTGTATTCCTATTGCAATGCATATATAAAAGGGAGAAGCACTTTGAAGGGAGCTCTGGATAAGGCCTGTGAAGTTCCTATCCTTAGCCTGATTAATACATCTATTTCATTTTTACGGGAGGAAAATGGTATGGCTGGTTTTTGCATCCTCAAATTCCCATCCTGATACCCTGTTATGTGGCATAGTATAAATATTTTGCTTTAGCCTCTTACACTTCCCTACTCTGTATGATAGGTAAAAGTTTGCGTTCAGTCCTTATAAAGTTATGAAATTTGAAATGCTGAATACCTTTTGAGCATTTGTCTCCAATATTGTCTCATGACAAAAGCTGATAAGTTCTCTTCTGTTGGCAGTTCAATTTTGCATTGAAATGGAACAACTTCCTGCAGCATTATGCAAGCAGAGTAGATACACTTCAGGTTAGACTCTGGATTTAGCTTGTTTCATTAGGGACAGGGATAGACATGTGAATGAAAAGACTTCAACTACTGTGGTAGAGCATCCGTCCATCTTTCTGTGACAGAACCCTCAACCCTCATACGCCAGTGAATCCTGCGGCAGACGGATTTCTCTTTCAGGGCTTTGGCCTAGGTGAAGCAATTGGTAGGGTTGTGATGGTTTTACTGTTCCTGACAGTTATCCCATGCAACCGTGCAGACTGTGTAAGGCCAGTATGGAAGACAGTCATTCAGAAAAAAGACCTGGGCATTGTGTTGGACAAGCGGAACACAAGTCAGCAGTGCATGTGTGTCATGAAAACCAGCTGTGTGTCAGGTTGTAGTAGGAAGAATGTAGACAGCAGGTTGAGGGAAGTAATTTTTTTTTTTCATCTGTTACCGTTTGTTAGTCTGCAGCTGGAGTACCACGTCCAACTTCGGGCTCCCAGCACAAGAAAGATGTTATCCATAGAGAGTCTGGTATGGTGTCACCAAGATGAGCGCTGGAGCAATGATACATGAGGAGGGTCTAAAGTGTCTGGGTTTGTTCACTCTGGAAGGTTGGGGAGTGAGCTTAGTGCTATCTTCAGATGTCTAATGGTAGGTTATAGAGAAGTCCTCTCAGGGTTGTGCAGTCAAAGAGTGAAAAACAATGGGCACAAGTTACAAGAGAAATCTGATTAGATATTAGAAGGAAATAATTTTTCACATATGATAATGATTAAGCACTAGAAAAAGTGCCCAGAGAGGGCATATCATAGAACCATAGAATGGCTTATATTGGATGGGATCTTAAAGATCATCTAGTTCCACCCTCCCTGCCATATCCGTCAGTAGAAATGCTCAAAGCTTGACTGGATATTGCTCATCCCTAACAACATGATCTAACTTTGAAGTTAGATTGAGCAACAACTTTGAAGGAGGATTTGGGGCCAAATGACTTCTGGAGGCTACCTACCAGTCTAAATCATCCTGCAATTCTATCAATCGCGTAGGCCACCAAAAGCAGGGATGGTTCTTATGGAATTACCCAGCAAACATTTCCCTATCCCAGACAGTGTGTGACACATCCTGAACACGTCTCAAGCTCTTTCCTGTCAGTGGCTTCTGTGGTATCAACAGATGGGCTGCATGTTCTCACTATGGTAAATAACAAGCAAACGATTTTGGTTGTGATTCAATGCTTTTTCTCCAATATTAAATGTCTAGAATTTTCAGACTTAATATTTATCATGGGTAGTAAATTTGTAAGTGGAATAATTTCTATAAAAATTAATGTATAGAATGTTACATGCCAAGTGCTTTTCAATTTGCAGTGGCAGAGGAGTGAGTTCAGCTCCTTTCTTGCTATGGGAAGCCTTTCTTTTTTGCTCATTGACTATAGCTCATGCTCTTGCTTTTGGCATTTCTTTACCTGTGGTCTTCCAAGATATGATAAGAGAAGGATATATGGATATGCACAGAAAGCATTTATTGGTTGATTGCTTGATAGTCACCTTCTAGCTTAGTTCAGACTTTCCATTTCTTGGTAGGGACACTACTTTATCCTCTTTCTCTAGACTGGGTGTGTTGCATGTGCTCTCAGATCAATTGCAGATGGGAATAAAGAACCAATTGCTGTCATAATTTATACAGGAATAAATGTTAATCAATTCTTTTAGTATCCCAATGCTAATCAGAGAGACAAGCCCTCACTATAATCCAACATATCAAAGTGGGTTTAAACTTTCTAGGCTAAATCAATTTAGAATGACTTTTTAAAGGTAAACAAAGTTCTTGAAGTGTTATTTCTCCTTCCTTCACTCCTGTCCTTTCGCGGGCAGGGGGAATAGTCCCAGCTGTCTTGATTAATTTTCCTTATTCTCCTTTTTTTTTTCCCTGGGAAAGCTGACAGCAGTGTCTGAGCATGTCTCTACGTTGATACAAAGTTTGCAGAATTGGTTTAATGGGGGGAAGCAACCTGTGCTTATCAGGACTTAATGCATACCCTCAGTGATGCAGATAAATGTAACAATACTCTTCACAGTTCTTGGAAGAATTAAGAATCTGAAATGTGGTATCAGACATTTGCTGTCTTTATGCACATCCGTCGTGGTTTAACCCCAGCCATCAGCTGGAACCACACAGCTGCTCCCTCATTCCCCCCAGATGCAATGGGGGAGTGAATCGGAAGAGTGAAAGTGAGGAAAAACTCATGGGTTGAGATAGACAGTTTAATAGGTAGAGCAAAAGCCATGCACACAAGCAAAGCAAAACAAGGAATTCATTCACTGCTTCCCATCGGCAGGCAGGTGTTCAGCCATCTGCAGGAGAGCAGGGCTCCATCACGCCTAACAGTTACTTGGGAAGACAAATGCCATAACTCCAAACATTCCCCCCTTCCCTCTTTTTCCCCCAGCCCTTTATACTGACCATGACGTCATATGGTATGGAACATCCCTTTGGTCAGTTGGGGTCTACTGTCCTGGCTGTATCTCCTCCCAACTTCTTGTACACCCCCAGCCCTTGTTGGTGGGGTGATGTGAGGAGCAGAAAAGGCCGTGATTGATTGCTTGGCAACAACCAAAACCACCACTGTGCTATCAACACTATTCTGACCCCAAATGCAAAACACAGCACCATACCAGCCGCCAGTAAGAAAGTTAACACTATCCCAACTGAAACTATGACAACATCCCCACTTTTTCTGCCTTATCCATACCTTTGCATAGAATTAGCAGGAGTTTGAAACATTGGCTGTAAAATGAGGAATTTGCTTTCGAAGAGTTTGAAGTCTCCACTCTGCAGGCATTTTCAGTAAAAATTGACTGGTGGGCTCACAAGCCTTTATCTCTGCTGCCTTGACCTCCATGATGGCACAAATACCGGTAGCCATTTGAATGTGGTGGGGGTGTTGAGTGTGCTGATGGTGAGACATGAGGGTGACGTGCGGGCGTCTGGCAGAGCTCTGTCAGTGGGACTGGTGGGGCTGCACTTTCTGTAACAGATTAACAGTTTCTGGAGTCTGAAATTGCCTGTAAAAGTGGGAACGTGCCTGGGAAAGAGGGGGAGGGAGCATTTTCCTTTCTAAACTTGCCAGAGACAGAGGATGTGGCTGTCAATTGACTTTTAACAGCTGAAAATGCCTAATTTATCAAGCTGTTGTAATATTGACAGCTTCTTCTGTTTGCCTGTGCTGTTAGCCCTTCAGTGCTCAGCTTCTCCTCCTCGTGTCTCTTATGTTTTCTCTCACCATCTAATTTTTAATCTCTTCTTACTCCTGCATTGTCTGCTCTCTCCCTGCCCTGCATCCCTCTGCCATGTCTCTGACATGGTGCCTGTGAAGACCTGCCAGCTGGGCCACGTCAAGTCATGAGACAAGATGTGACTTGGAAAGTGATGTGGATGAGTTTTTTATTTTATAAATTATTGCTTTAATTTGTACATCTCAGTTTCTTTCACTTGATCCTTTTTGCCACAGAAGGCTGCAGTGTCTTAAAGCAAACTCTGTTTCTGTTTTATGTCTGCCCAAGAGAAACGTGGCTCAGGCTGCCGAGTGCTCTCCTAACACCGGTGGTGAATCAGAAGTAGCACATCAAAGAGGTCTGGAGGAGGCTGTTCTCCACACCTGCTACACAGGGTTCATTACCAGCCGTAGCACATTTTCTGGGTGCCATCACCAAAGAGCCAAGTGAAGCTCTGGCAGGATGGCTGGTCCCAGACAAGTGGTTGCCCAGTAGGTATTTGGGTAATTCTGAGAGTCGTTGAGGACCTGCATGGAGAGCGAGAGGTACCGGCAGGAGATGCAGGAGGTGCATCGCTGTGGTGTCTCCTGATGCCTCTGAAGGCTGAGAGTTGTGGAGCTGGTAGGTTTGGGAGGGTACAGCAGAACATGAGGATGTTCCCTTCCCCAAGCATGCAGTTTGAGAGAAAAAAAAGAAGCAACATGTAATAGAATTAGTTATTACTTTAACATAGTCAGCATGAATATATATATATAAAAATATATAAAAAGCAGCATGAATTAAAATGGAGGTGTTAAAGCCAGTGTTTACTGTGGACTTAAAAGGTCTATGAATTTTCTGTAGAATCTTGTAAAATGATTGTATTGCAAGCAAGCAACAAAATCTAGCAATATAGTTCAAAAAAAATGCAGGCTAAGCTTAGCTATTTAAATGTGCACATAGGCAGATGTAACTGGAAATTCTGTTTATTCTGTGAACATAAAACCTTTGTTTCAGTATACCACCATCTGTCTTTAACGTACTTGTCTGCTTCGTTTTCAGTTAAAATTGTCAGGGAGCAGCAGGAGCTGCCTGATCCCTAAGGGGTGGGGAGCTGAGGGTGTCCCTTACCCATGGGGCACAGTCCCAAGGGGGTCTGCATCCAGAGCTGGGTGGTGGTGACAGGCTCCATCGACAGCCCCAGGCCAGGGGAGTGATGAGCTGGGTCCAGGGTCCATCCAGGAGACAGGGCTGGAGACCGGCACGGCTGTGGTGTTGCTGGGACAGGGACTGATGGTCCCAGGCAGAGCTGAAATGGAGTCCTGGGCCATGAGCAGGGTGGGGGGAGGCTGGGCAGGGCCAGCAAGGCCTGTCTGTGGATACTTAACAGCGTCCTGACAAAAACAAGCAATAATACTTAGTACTGATCTTTTCTAAAGCTTATTATTGTCAGTGTTTTAGGCAGTCAGTTTGTACTGGTGTGATATTGGGGTACTTCCGGTGGGTAGGGCGATTCTGCCTTTCCCTTTCGACCACTGTGCACAGCCTTCTCTCTTCGGAAGTTCATCAGCCTCCAGTCTCAATAGGCCTTTTAAAAAATTGCTTTGCATACTTACTGTTTCCATATTTTCTCCCAAACATTTGTCACGTTAATTTTCCCCCTCCCAGAACTCTGATTAGTTACATGAAGAGAAGTGACTTTGGTATTAATGATGCCATTATATACTACACTGAGTCCATTAATAAATTAATAATGCTGTGTCTTGTTTGTTTATAAATGAGGCTCACCAAGGGCTGTTTCAAATGAAAAATACCACTGATTGCTTGTAATTTAATCTAGTGAGTTTTTATGCATGTGAGGCAAAGTCAATTAGCCCTAACTGAGAGATTTCTAACTCCCAACTAGATTTCAAGTTTAATGCAAATAATTCAGTTAAAAATAGCAACATGGAAAAATGGCAAAAAAAAAATTTACCAGAGTTCTTTGGTTTTGAAAGCATTTTTAATAGTTATTTCTGTTTTGAAATGTGGCTGTCTTTATGCCTTCTTCTTGTGTGTCTGAAAAGAATATTTTACTTCTTGTATCTATTCCAAAATTTGAAGTTTATTTGGATTTTGTTGACCTGTCCTAGCACCAAAATCTGGAATTCTCCTGTAATACAAGATAAAATGTCGTTAGGCAGCACAATTTATCAACAAAAGCCTGTAAACTGCAAAGTTGTGCAAGCCTTTATTTTCTTCTTTCTTTGTCAGCTTTTTGCATTGTTGATTGATTTGCTGTAGTGCTGCTGTCAGTAGTTTACCAATAGTCTGGTAGAATCTCATGACTGGCATTTTGTCTTTTTAAAAACCATCTCATTGCTACAGTAAAGAATTTGAACCTCTAAATCAGCCATCATAGCTGTTAGCCTCCTTTTATTATTATTAATGTGCTCTTGGGAAAGGAATATTGAACAATAATCAGGAGCAAGTAAAGCTTGAAAAGGTCAGTCTCTAGTCAAGAGGACTTTCGTATGTTATCTTCATTTATTTGTATATTCTAATTGTTATTAATATAGTAACATGCATGAATTTATATTTTCAAATGGAGTTTAAAATGCTGCTGTAGATCACACTCTTAAAAAAATCAATAATTATTTGCAAACTACACCTCAGCAGCATGACTGATACTCAGTTTAGTTCTTAACCACTTCAATGCTGTTACATGTTTTTTGTTGAGTGGTAAAAAAATACTGTGAAAATATTTTCTCATAATTATAGAAAAAATGTGATACTTGTATAAATTCTGTTGTAAAAATGTAGATTAAATGCAATTTTATTTTATGCCTAAGGAACTTTAAGTAAAGAAGTAATGACAGAATTTGAGGGAAGCTTTGGAGAAGTTGATACTTCATAGCAAGCAACTGCAATATGCACAGGAAATACTTCTGGAGGAAAACCCATTTAAGCACCGGATGATACTGTGGGATATCAGGTGTTTTTACAGTATTTTTTAATGTCATGCAGGTATGTGTATTGTTATAATCAAGGACCAGGAAAACTGATACAAAGCTGTAGGAATATTAAGTGACCATGTAATATTTCTCTCTTTTTAGTCCTGAGTGATAATAACATAATGAACTAGCTTTGATATAAAAGCATTTGGTGGTTTATTGCTCTGTTTATCTAATGGGCCTTCTTTAACATGTTCTTCTGTTGACAACTTGTAAGCTAGAAGATCAGGCAATATAAGATGCTTTCAAATTTTTTGCCACTGAATCTTAAAGGTATATTTTCCTTCTAGTAGCAATCTGCATGTGCATGCATTATGCATGCCTGAGATTCTAGTACTAGTATATTTGTTAGATACTTTAGAGGCTTCACATTCCTCATGCATTCAACCCCTGAGGTCTCTGCTGATCTCTGTGTATATTTGAAATAATGTAGTATAGAAGATGTATCTCATTTAAGCTTTTAAAGTCTAATTATTCCATAAAGGAATTTCTAATTAAGTGGATTTTGTAAAATTATGGGAGGGGAAAAAGGTTCCAGACAGGAAGTTCTATAAGTTGAGAAGGCAGCTGTGAAAAGTCATTCATCAGCTAAGCCTTTTTGTCAGTGTTTAAAAATTAAAGACCAGCCCAGAGAACATATTTAACAATATGAAGTAGATGGCAAAGAACAGGGGGTTGGTTTGTTTGTTTAAAAAAGAAATATTAGAAACCCCAACAATATCCATTATAAAAATTTAGATTCCTTTTCCTGTATTGCTAAGTTGCATGCATGTATTTACATTATCCAGGTGACAGCTGGTAACACTTCTTGTTAGAAAATGGCAGCAAATATTGTTTATTAGCACTGCTTAGGACTGAATAAATGCTTTCAACTAGAATGTGACAATTGGAAAATATCATACAGTTACTAAGCTGAAGATGAAGCCAGTATTCTTCATTAACCATTTAACAGTAACTGTAAATGCGAGCATATTAAGTATTATTTAGACGTAGCGTCTGCTCTACGTCTAATTTATGAATCATAGGTAGACGTTAATGAGATTTCAGAAGGGACATTACTTTTTATTAAACTCTTTATACTCTTTAGTATCAGTTTGCCAAAAAGCCTGAGAAGTCTCATCTGCCAAAACTTTTACTTCAGCACAGTTTTTCATTTCCAGCATCTATCAGCATCACCTTGGGGAATCTGATATGACTGTGTAAATTGAAACAGTAAGTCTATAGGAGGCAATTTTCCTTTAGGAGCCTAACTGAGGGAGGTGCAGGTAAAAACAAAACAAAAAATTTCTTGAACAGGTAACATTTTGGGAGGTCACTTTATAGTGATCTCAATTTCTCTCTCTCCAGAGACTAGTTTGTAGTAAAAATATTTCTTCCAGAACAGCCTATTTCTCTTGGCTACATTGCTCTTTTTTTTTTTTTTTTTTGTTTTCTTTCCCATGGGTGAGATGGAGAGAAGAAAGTGTGGTGGAGAGAAATAACAGCAGTACTTATTTTCATAAACTAGAATTCACAGATGGCAGAGAAACGTGGAGGATAGCCCCATTTTCACTACTGTAGAGTACGTGTGTGCAGTATTAACTTATGTGCATCCCACACCTGTATTATACTATAGATGTGCATGGAGCAATTCGTTTGTGACTTATTCGCTCTTCACATTCAAGACAGGTGCTAACTGGTTTCTAGCTCAATACCCCTATTTGGAATAAACTCTCTAAACTTTTCTTTAATGGATATAAACTATTACAGGACTGTGTCCATATAAGCAACAGAAGAAAATATTTAGGATTAGTTCAGTATAAAACTTTCACCAGTCTGTTGGGATTATTCTTAATCCCCTGTGTGTGATTTGTGTTTAAGTATAATACTTATGTGTATTTGAAGTTTTGTATTATTCAGCAGTGCTTACTCTGTACTTCTGTGATAACTTTTTCAGGCAGGTATCTTTGCAGAACCTTCCCACTCAAGTTTTCTACTTTAATACAGTTGCTGGCCATAATTATTTTAAAAGCTAAAGGCCATATTTAGCCTTCATTGATGTCAGTGGGATCAGACCTAAAATGAGTGAATTTCATATAATTTATATTACATGGAATATGCAAAGTTACCTGTGATTTAAAAGTCTTGTATTGTCATGAATTTATGTTGCTTAGAGGTGTTGTGTGGGAATGATCCATGTTATCCCAAGTGATGCACTGGGATGTTACTTGTATGTTAGTTACTTTAATAGTAAATTGAAATGGCTGATAAGAGGTGCAATAGTTTGGCGTCTTAAAAATTACCTCTATTCTGTCCAGAAACTTTACAAGTCTTCCAAGTCCATCTAGCTGGGAAATGGAAGTCTCTATTTTTCAGTGATATAAAGATACTCTTTGCAGAGACAGAAGATCAGAAGACATGAGAGCACGTGGCAGCCAGGACATGAGTGTTTAGAAAAGCTGAGATTAGCAAAATTTTTTGATTGCAGCACTGTTGCACACTGCCAGTTCTAGACTGTACTGGACCTGTTTTTTTTTGTTTTTGTTTTGGTTTGGTTTTTTTTTTCCAGTGAGGCTCCTTGTGCCTAGCCTATTTGTAGTTCAGAATCATCTATGAATTTGGATCCATGAGTGGGAAATGCAATGATACCTGCCTAATTCCTAAAGGAGACTGATCAGTAGCTTTGAGCAGCATGTATGATGTTGTATTAGATGCTCAATGATTAAAAAAAGAAACAAAACAATACAAAACAATCCCCAACCAAACAAAAAGACCCAACACCAAACCTCACCCAAAACCAAAACCTAACCAAGCTATTTTGACTCCAAAGTGGCCATCTGCACAATCCCATTTCCTCTCTGGCTGTGGTGTTTGCTGTTTCTTTTTCTACAAGGCTGTCTCAAGGTGGGGAGAGGGAAACTTCATGTCTGGCAGCAGTTTCCATTTCCAGACTTCCTTAGCTCTGGCATAAGCCCAACGGGTATTCAGACTGAGGGGAGGGATTTTAACCGTCTGCTAGTGATGATGTATGTTTGTTTGTTTGTTTTTAATGGTTTGATTCTTGATGGAGATACCAACTGAGGTGGCCCAAACACAAGAACCTCAGGTCTTGTGAGTAGCTTCTTACGTTGCCATCTAAGGCAGGTTGCATTTAGCTTGTGAGTGGGACTACATGAAGTGCTGTGGTGGTGTTTTCCCCAATTCAGTCTTGTTTGAATTGAGTTAGAAAGGAGGCTCCCCCACAAAGGGAGGAACAAGTCTGTTTGTTTAGTAAAAATAAGGGCATTGAATGTGTTGCATATGCATCACATATGCCTCCTGCATACCAGCCACAGGATATTTCAGGTTTTCGAAAGTGTTTGAATTACAAAGAGATCCTTCAAGTTTCAAGATATTTAAATGTCTTTTTTAAACGCTTCTGTTTTCTGTACCTTGACATCCTATTTTGTCCTACATACCTCCTTCCTTCACCAGAAAAGGATTTAACAGTGCATCTAGTCAAAAGTCAGGAGGTGATGCACCACTGAAAAAGCATGAGGGAGATCTTTTACTAAAGAAAGGTCTACTGAAAAATACCTGGAGCAGCTGCAGGGGGGAAGAAGCAGTTTTGTCTCATTCTCACTGTTTTTCTTGACTCACAGGAATCAGGTTTGGATCTTTGATGATTTCAGAGGAATTCTGCCAAAAAACCAGAAATGACGCATAAAGCCACAGAAAGGAATGATTCCCCCTTTACTGAAATACGCTCCTGATGTGGAAAGAATTTGAAGGCAGCTACTTATGGGCAGGCCAGGGGTGGCAGCAGGGTCAGCCCAGAGCCCAGGTCATCAGGCAAATTCATGGTTACAGGGGCGGGCCAAGAGTCACCTTTTATGCGTCATCTTGTTCTCAGCTGAAATGTCAGATCTCCTTCTGAACGGAGCCCTCCCCTTCCCTCTCCATTGTGGCTCTGCATGGCCACTAGCAGTGATAAGCAGCTCTGAAAACTGCTTCTCCGTTGCTCAGATGCTCGACTATGTATTTAAATACCTGATTTTAAACATCTATGTTTAAAATATGACATTTAAAGTGAAATTAATGTGAAAGGCATGTATGATGTTTGGGACAGGACCACAGTAATCCTTTGCTAGGTGTTAATTCTGGAAGGAGTAAAGAGTGCATGGCTGCATCAGGTTATGAGGGCAAAAAACTCACAAAAGATGTTGTGTCTTCAAAATTTGCCAACCACCAAATTTTCTAGGCTCTTAGAAAATTGAACAAAAGCTATCTGTAATAAAAGCTACAACCCAGCATTCTTCCTAATTGGCTTTTCTGTTTAATTTACAGTACATTTGAAAAAGGCTGGTCTGAAACTCAGTAGTACCATCATTTTCCTCATGGTTGCTTCATTTTGAGCACATCTCAGTACAATACAGGTAAAAAGAAATACTTTCTTTTTGAAGCTTGTGGGAATATCTCCTTTTCCTTTTCTTTCCACCAGTTCCAGCAGAGTGAAATTGATATATTTTCCCAAGGAATTAAATTCAATAAGAACTGTGGAGTTTACTCTGGAAGAACTTCAGAACATGTTTTCCCCCTTTTTCTCTCTCTATTGAAAAAAATACTTGCTTTTTTGTTCATAGGCACTAAGGATCAAATGGAGCTTTTTATTAAAATAGGAGGTTGTCCTGATATTTTAACCAGATTTTTTTTCTCTTCCCGTGCTACTTGCTGTGACATTGGCTGACTGCACCTTACCCATACCCCTAGCTAAGAAATGACCATTTTATACTTTTGCTGCAATGTGTTTATAGTTTTCAGAGTATTTTGGACTCCTTCAGACTCCAAGTAAAACATTTATTTAAATATAACATTCTCTATTATCTTGCATTCCTTGTAGTATTACTAGATAAATCTAGCATTCTTTTGTCCTCTGTGCATTTAGATTTTATTATATTGTAAGTTAAATTTGTATTATCCTTATTAGATATTACCATACACTGGGAATTTCTACTGTATTTGCAGATGTGGTTGTTGCCTTGTACCTGTCTCACATTGTTCTAGCGTAAATAATAGAAATATTGACTTGCCCTCTTGATTCCTGGCCTTTTGACACTTAGTACCAATATAACACTGAATCTTCTTCATTTTTTCCTACCAATTACATTACTTTGTCTTTATGCTGGGGGCGTTGGGGAGCACCAAGGGCACGCTGCTCCACCAGCAACAGTGGGCTGGGAACTGAGCATGGTAACAGGGCAGGTGGAGAGCAGTGACCCTCCCAACAAGGAGTCAGGGTGCTAGGCGGTGAGTCAGGGTCTGGATTAGGTCTGGAGAAAGCAGTCAGAGTCAGACTGGATTTAGCTAGCTCAAAGCACACAAGGAAGATGTGGTCAGGGCCCTGACAGTGGCACGTGTTTAATTCTTTCTCATTAGTGTGACTTCCTAGTCACAGGATCACAGGAGGGCTGAGGTTGGAAGACACTCTGGAGGTCATCTGGTCCAACTCCAGTGCTCAAGCAGGACCACCTAGAGCAGGCTGCCCAGGACTGTGTCCAGATAGCTTTTGAGTGTCTCCAAGGAGGGAGATACAATACAATTAAAAGCTTAATTGGATCCTGAACCATTGTCACCAAGAGCTAATTAGCCCACTTCCAGCTACCAGACTGCTTGTAAGAGATGCATCCATGTAGTTTTCTGTATTCAGTATAGGCCAATAGTCCCCAGCCTCCCCTAACCATGGCCGGAAATGCTGAGCAAGATGTGCAGTAGACAACACTATATTTTCTCTCTCTCGGCCTGATTCTTTTTTTTTTAGTTTCTTCTCTCTCTTAGCGTCAGGGTACAAATAAATAATATCTGAGTGACTTTCACCTCCCATCCTGTGTTAGGGACCACTAATGCAAGGTTTTGTGTGCAATGATGAGCTCTTTGTGCATCTCATTTCTTCTCAGCTGAGTTTAGAAGCCTGTGTGATCAAGAACAAGGTCAAAGGTCAACTTTGTACTATGGCACTAACCTTGTGTGTTGAATAAGCAGCTTCTTAATTCTTAGGAGACTATTAATAGTTACCACACATTCAGCTGCACGTTTCTGGTATTTTCAGTTTTGCTCTTTAGAAACTAAAAAGAAACATTTGATTACTTGTCTGCTAGAACAGATCTTGTTTGATCTGCATCATGTTTTTTCTGATCTTGTGCAGTCTGTTCTTTGTGCTGAGTTTTATTTTGGCTTACTGTCCCTCTTACATTCCATACATCAGTCTTGTATCCCATATGCTGTCTTTGAGCAGAGTGGTGGAAGACATGTTAGATTTACCTTGATTGAATAGAATGGGTCCTTACGTCACTGTCAAACTTGATGTTTAGTCTACTTCCGTCACTGAATTATCTTTTTCTTGAAGATTTAACAAAATTAACATCCAGTAAGTGACGAAAATTAAATACCAAACAAAGCCAGTGAGCGTTGTTCTAGGCACTGACTTGAGCATGTTTCTTTGTTCTCTTCCTTTCCAGCCCTTAAAAATAATAATAATAGCAGGAATTAGGAGGAAGGGAATGTGCATACATTTTGGGGAGGAAGAATTTAAATATACTTAGGTTTTCTTTTTATCTTTTAAGGTTTAATCAGGAAATCCGTAAATAAATGAAGGCAATGAGTAACCACAAGAAGTCCTAAAAAAACAAGCTAGAAACAAAGTGCATTCTAGGTGCTACAAAATCAGATTGTTTCAGAATTTTCTGTGTTAAAAAGGTGTTTTCTTGAACTTTGTGGAGGAGAAACCTTGATAGTTCTGTGCTGTGAGATTGTAGAGGTGATGGGCTGGGAATTCAGCTGCCATGGAATTAAAGTGCCATTTCTCATCCTGTACTGTAGTATTTCACATTTGTAATCCTAGGCATAACATACGTACTAGTTCTACTTAACAAATATGCTAGTTAAGTTTAGATCTGCCACAGCTGTGAAAAGGTATTTTAGTCTTTATCGTTTCAGCAGACTCAGATTTCTGTAAAAATAATGATTCTCTCTTGTAAAACTAACCTAAGGTGGCTGAGAATTGTTTTTTTTTTTGTTTTACCAGCTGTTCATGTCCAGAAGAAGCCTCATATGCTATGGTTTCTTTTGTTTGGCTGTTTTTTTTTTACTTTTTTTTTCTTCCCCCTCCCCTCTACCCCCCCCCAAGACCAATAGGGAATAATGACATGACAAGACACCAAATGCCTAGGATCAGAGCACCTTATAATGCTTTACTTTTATTAGGATCTATTTAACTCCAGTGCCTGAATGAGTTTGAAAAAGATTGTGCTTTGTTAAAAACTCAAACCTACTTGCTCCTTCCATTAATGTATGACTTGCAGACTGAAAACCTTAAAATTGAGGTTTGACATTGAGATTTCAAATGCTTTTTTAAAAAAAAAAAAGGAAGAAAAGCTTTAATGATTTTTCCTAAAGAAAATGCTTCAGGCGAAAGTCCAAGTTAAGAAAGCGAGCCAAAAAGCTACAATTCTCATTTAGGAAATGTTTGCTAGATGAAGAATTGATATTCATTTTAACAAACCCATGATTTCTTTGGAGACGTTTGCTTTGGCAAACTATTTTTATGTTATGACAGTGAACTTATTAAAAATGAAGTGCTTCTCAGATGGCATTCCCACAAATATCTGGCAATGATCTCTGAAGCTATTATGGTGTTAGTTGTTAGTTAACCAAAAACTAATACTCATCTAGCAGTGAAAGAAAGAATTTGCATTGACAGTCATTAATGCTGGTATAACTTTAAAATAGAATAATGTTTGAATGGTCTTATTCCACGCTGTTAAATGAAATCCTGATATCTTGTTTGTTTGTTTGTTTGTTAAATTATTCTTAGATTAAATTCAAAACAGCCAGATGATCTTAGCAGCTGGTAAATATTTACTGCTCATTTGCCAAATTCCTCAGAGCACAAATTTTTGCTTTTTCTGTGTCCTAATACTTAATGGATAAGAACTAATTCCTCAAAAATCGCACTGTAGGATATAGGGGGGTGGCGGGGAGCCAAGACATTTCAGATACTCTTGCATATGAAAAATGTATGCGGAAATTTTGGAAACATTCAAGAGCTGGATGCTGCGTGTGTTGAACCTAAAACATGTCTCCCTTGCAAGTGCACCAAGACTTGAGCGAACAGGTGGCTGTTCTTAATGGGGTGTACCTGTGCCCATGTTTGTTACCGCTCTGTTTAGCACAGCTTCATCCAAAAGGCTCCGTGTTTAAGAAGGAATAGGGATATTGGAAGAGATGTGCAAGCTGGATTTGTGTACTGAAGCAGTAGGCTTCATATGAGAGTGAAAGCCACCTGACATTTGCTTTAGAAAGTGCAGAGGAAAGACATTTACTTTTTGAATCATAAATCAGCTGTTGGGTTTGCAGATGTATCTGTTTTAGGGAAACGTAATGGACTGTTGTTAACCAGTAAAAAGTATTGCTGCTCAGAAAGTGACAAGGAGTATGTTTTGGGCTGTTGTACAGCGCAACTCCAGATATGTATGTCCCATGAAGCAAAAGTATGTTTGAAAGGTGTGTGGCCTAGAGTGAACAATTCTAGAAAAGAATCTAATTGGTCATTAAAAAGTCATAGACNCCCCCCGAATATAATTAATGTATGTAATTGAAGGGGCAAAAAAAATTTTCTTCAAGAAGCTTGGCTTCAAGTTTGCTTGGCTCCTGAACAGAAGAAACATTTGATGAACTTAAAATCTACAAACTTTTTAAAAATAGTAACTTCAAAGTAGTTGTTACTAGTGCATCTATTTTTTACTGCCCCTTTTATTGTTCATTGCATTTTTCTGTGGGTTTTTTTCCCCCTAATTGCTTTCTGATTTGGGCAACAGCTTTGGAACTTGGTTAGGTCTTTTTCATGAAAAAAATCCACTTATTTATAGTTAGGTTACCAATTACATGGTGTGAACAAACTGAAAAGTCTAGATAATAATCTGAAAAGTCTTAACTGTTTCTTCTCTTACCTACAGTAATATTAGACGCTGCTTTTAACAGTGCTAGTTGGCAATATAAAAAAAATCTAGCCTCCTAAACAAAGGGATCTTGAACTTGACAGTGTTTCTTGAAATTCAAGAGTGTGTATTTAAGTGGGATAGACCATTTGGTGTCTTAGTAAGATCAGTTGGAGTTGTGCATTTACAGAGAAAGGTAAACAGTTCCCAGACATTACAGTATGATAAATAATGAACAGAGGGGACAACTGATCTCTCTTTCCTGTGGTATTTTCCTCAGTAAGGCAAGCACAGGATATTTTGAATTATTCATGAACTCTTACATGGTAGTGACTGAGCCCAATCCTCTGTCTTGCAAACTTTTTTGGTTTCTGTTACAACATGCATCTCCTTTCATAGCAAGATTATTTACTTTTGCCACAGCTTGCTTAATTCTGGATGAATCTAGCTATTCGCGAACTGAGAGGAGCGGTCATAGGGAAATGCAGGGTTACTGCCTTGGCTTAATATTTCATAAAGGAGTGAATTGCATTGTGCCTCTGAGAACGTGAAATTTCAGATTGTGCCTCTAAAAACAATTCTACAAGGAAACTTTCACTGAAGCATTCATTCAGAGTTGTTTTGGTTTTTGGTGGTGTTTTTTTTTTCCTTTTCCCTTTTGCTGTTTCTTTCATAATCATATGTTAATGCTGATCCTGCTCTCCTGACTGGCACTTCAGTGCCTCAAGGCATTTGTGTATGGGCTGTAACACTAGTAAATTGCCACATATATGGAAATTGCCCATTTGCAACCAATACTGTATCAGAGAGGCAGCAGGAGGTCCTCACTTCCTTTCATATGTGCTCTAAAGTTAATGCTTTTATTAGCAGGGAACTGTGAAGAGGAATATTGGGATTTATTCCCAGGCTACTTTGCTGTAAGCTTTGTCATCAACTTTTGCAGTGCTTTTTGGCGCAGAGTTTCAGCATTCAATGATAACCAATTAATTAGCCTCTGTTTAAAAACTAGGTTTGGAGTCAGGGTACCATATTTTGTGTCTATCTCAATTAATGTTGCTTGTAAACATAATGTTTTCAAAAATGCATATGCAAAATGTCGGCATGAAAAAACAGGTGTGTTGACTTGCCTGAAGTAAAGCACCTTTAGCTTAAGTATTAAATTCAAATTGTGCATTGAATTTTTAAGGTAGCAGCTAGGCGATACCCCTGAGTTTATTTTTTTTAACTGTTTTATGCTTTTGTATGCCTTTCTGAGAAAAAAGTTCTTCGAAATGATCATTTACCAATGTTATACTTTTAAAAATGTCTACCAACCCCCTCCCAAACTTCCAACAACCTAGATGAGTAGTTTAAATTGCCTCAAGATTTTATAGAGCTTGTGTGATTTTACTGATTCAGACAAGGAGTAGGGAATCAGAGGTCAACCTCAAGCACTTCATCTACATAAAAACTATGATTAAGCAGTGGGTCATGATTCACAATACAAATTATTTTCTTCTATGAAACTTATGTGTTTACTAGACAGGAAATACGTGATTTTGTTGTGCTAATTAGTTTCTAGGTAGCAGAAAGAATATGGTGCTAAGGAGAAAAAGTTCAGTTGTTATATACTGCCCTTACTGTCTCCTCCTGATGTAGTTTCCAGATAGAGTTTGGATTTTAAACTGATAACACAACTGTTATGTACTTACTATGTACACCATGGGTAGATTAATAACAGAGTTCAGCAGTACCTAGTCAATGGAGGAAAAAGGGACTTGCACTTGTAAAAATACTGTTAGAATGGCAAGTCAGGGAATCACAGAGATCAGAAGGGGAAAAGTCATGATTGGAAATGGTGGAGTGATACTTACTGCAGATAAAAAGCATACTGAAACAGAAATTCGCTAAAGATTGAGCCTGAAAAAGAAGGAACAGTAATACAGGATAGAAAGGAAATGACAGAAGAAAAGGAAAAAATAGATGAGTCTGAAAAGCCTCTTGTTAATCCAGGGCAAGGTGGAAACCTAGACTAATAAACGTTTCCTGCATTTTCAAATCATCCACATAAACATTAATTAAACATTAAGTCTAATTTGTAATTAAATAATAATTTATTGGAGTATCACAGCTTTTAAGTCATTTGCACATGCGTATGTCTTCTAAGCAGAAGTTTTCTGACTATGTATGACAGGGTCCTTTTGCCAAATAATAATAAAGTTAACTGTATTGCTAGAAATATGAGAAATGATTGTTAACGTGGTACCTGGAGATCTCTGGATATTACTAATGTAGAAAGAAGATTGTATCTAAGACAGCAGATTTTGTTTAATATTTGGGGGGGTGAGAGCGTAGAGATTATGAAAATCCTTGCTTAAATTTTAAAATGTTAGACAATCTGTAATCTGAAGGAACTCATCCGCAACAAGAAGTAAGGTGTGTAAAGAGAGAAATACGTTTTTTTTCCTCTTGGAATTGTTGGGAGGGTAATAAACAGGGATTTAGTATACCTTTCACAGACCTCCAGCGTTGTGCAGAATGGCAGATGCTGTATTGTTAATACAGAAAAGGACAAGGAAAACAGCAATTGTGCATGGATGTTGGATTACATGTTTATATATCAAGGCAGTGTCCTTTGTAATGTTTGAGCAAACACACTGCTTAATTACTGTGTTATCCAACAAAAACACCAAAGCAGGTAAATAGTAGGTTTCCTCTGTAAGCTGGTACTGCTAACTTTGTGTAGCTCACGTTGATGTCTGTGTCCCTTCCTTTCTGATCTACCAACCCATAATGTTTGGGTGTTATTACTTTTTGTCTTTAGAAAAGAGTAGACATTCATGTGCAGTTGATGGCTTCAGAGAGGTGCAGAAGGCCATTTGGCAACCAATATCATTTCATTCGCATAAGTAATATCTTTAGGAATAAACTACAGATCTCCTCACGTGATTTATTAACAGCGAACAGGCTAGCCCTGGACCTGTTTTATGTGTCTCTGCTGACATGGGTCATGGCAAGTTTCTCACACAGTTCCATGAAAGGGAATCTTTCTTATGTGATGCTGTTTCTGAACATAGATCTGATTCCAGCACGCTAGCCATCTTCTCGCAGGCTTGCAAGTTTTTGAAAACCAAGAGCCTTGAGTGACTGAATCATGCAGTAGATAGTTTGCCTTGCCTTGTCAATGTTTGTAATGTCACTACTACCAGTGCCAGACAATTATAATCTGCCTGGATTAGATGCTGTAAAATATCTCTGCTGCACTCCATCATCTTTCCATCAGCTGCAACAACACAAACAACATGAATTTACCCACTGGAGTCATAACATGGGTCCAGCAGAAACAAACAGAAATAAGGAATGTACCTAGGCAAAAATGCCCACTCTAAACATGTCTGTAAGCTAAAAACACCTCTGCTCTAATAGGACAAGCCAGTTCTCTCTGAAAGCATCCTAAGTCAAATCATTGGCTTGAATTAGCGAGGAGCTGATTGTGAGAGAGATCCCTAGGAATCCTAGCAACAGCCCTGTTACCTGAAATATTGGTTTGATGCAATTACACAGATGGGGGCTGAGTGCAGCTCTGCAATATATCTATTCATAGGTGAGCATACTAATTCTGGATGTTTATTCTCAGTTAAGTACATGTTCCTCTCTGGGTATAACATCTGTGCATCATTTCCTTATCTGTAAATGAGGGAT
The DNA here is from genome assembly GCA_013398815.1 of Ibidorhyncha struthersii. Lineage (NCBI taxonomy): Eukaryota > Metazoa > Chordata > Aves > Charadriiformes > Charadriidae > Ibidorhyncha > Ibidorhyncha struthersii. Next base: position 14,600 of record VZSZ01005904.1, on the reverse strand, counting down.
GTTAATACATGTTCCAGGGTTTGCCGCAAGTTTTTCATATGGTGTTTTCTTCTCAGTTGCTCAGAATTGTGGAAAGAAACCTGGTTTAAGTTTTAGTTCTTGTTCAAGACTATTATTATTTTTTAATAGAGTTGATGTTATTAACGTTTGGGTAAAGTCTACGTGTCCCTTTGTATTTCAGCATTCCCGAACACTGATAAATCAAATGTTTAGTTTTTAGAAAGGGTTTATTTCTGTTAGTTTCCTGTACAGAATCAGCTACTTGGTGTCTTTTAGTATGATAATGAATGTAATAAAGTTGTAAAGTAGAATATTGAGAATTTATATTGGAGGCACACACAAAATAGAAATTATTTGAGAGTGTAGGTCTATCATACGAATGATGACAAACAAAAATAACCTCTTCTCTTCCCCGTTCTCTCCTCCCCCAAAACAGGCAGTTTGCTTCCCAAAGCTTCTTAGAACTACCAAGTCAAACAGAAGCTCATTTTGTAACTCAGCTGTGTGCTATTTAGGCTACAGAAGTAAGATCTGTACTTCATTTAATGACAAACCAAAATAAAACCTAACTTTATAAATGCAGCAGACAAAAAACCTGTGGTAATGAAATACTAAGGCTAAAATATTACAATCTGGAAATAACCCACATCCTACAGAACAGAAGTGATTTTCAATCTGCTTTTCAATATATTCCATTTCCATACAGAGCAAACAGGCGCTTTATCTCTAGTAGGCCTCCTTTAAAATAAAAAGAAAAAGGGAGGGGGCAAAAAGAAAAAGGCCAAAACCTGAGAGCTTTAATTTCTGTGAGAAGAATGTGAAAGGTTTTTTTCCCTCCTAAATCTCTGTTTTTGCTGAACCTTTATGGGAAGTAAATGCTTTATATAGAAATGTTAAGAAATAGTTTGAATATTCTAGAAACCTGAAAATGTAAAATAAAGATATAGTAAAGCATGTTTCATAGCTGCAACTTACTTACATTTATTATGTTTATTATAGCAGTTATTAAGAAGCAGCAACAGAATAGATTCATACTGAGAGGATGAATGTATTGAATTAATTTATGAATCTTAAGAGATTAGTTGATATCATTATACAATTGGTTGCAATTTTTCATTTCCTAGTGGTCTTTAACAACAAAGATTTCCTTCAAATTATTCTTTCTTATTTTATGATTAATAGCAGAAAATTACCGTTTTGCTATTGTGCTTCCTATTTTTGTTTTCCACTCCAATTTCTTTCTACTTTTCCAATAAAAAACAGAAAAGAAAAGCATGACCTTCAAAGAAATAATTGGTACTATTTGCTTATTAATATTGGGGAAAAAAAAGTGATTTTTGTTAACAGTTGTAATGCAAGTAAGATTTCAGTTAGTCAGTTCTCTCTTTTCTCATCGACCAGGAAGATCATAGAATCATAGAATTGGTTTGGTTGGAAGAGGTTGGAATTCCAACCCTTAACCTAGCACTGTCAGGTCCACCACTAAAACCTCATGTCCCTCAGCACTACATCTACATGTCTTTTAAATACCTCCAGGGACGGTGACTCAACCACTTCCCTGGGCAGCCTGTTCCAATGCTTGATAAACCTTTGAGTGAGGAAATTTTTCCTAATACCCAATCTAAACCTGCCCTGGCACAACTTGAGGCCATTTCCTCTTGTCCTATTGCTTGTTACTTGGGAGAAGAGACCAGCCCCCACCTCACTAAAACCTCCTTTCAGGTAGTTGTAGAGAGCGATAAAGTCTCCCCTCAGCCTCCTTTTCTCCAGACTAAACAACCCTAGTTCCCTCAGCCGCTCCTTGTGCTCTAGACCCCTCACCAGCTTTGTTGCTCTTCTTTGGATGCAGTCCAGCACCTCAATGTCTTTCTTGTAGTAAGCGGCCCAAAACTGAACACAGTACTTGAGGTGGGAGTGAACTCAGAATCTTTTATAAAGGTTTTAGATCCAACTTTAGTGATGAGGACAGTTTTGTCTGTGTAATGTGTCTACTGGTTTTCACTGTCTGTTCATCTTCCAACTAAATATGAGGAGGGACTTTGAGGGTGGCAGAGCGCTGGAACAGGCTGCCCAGGGAGGTTGTAGAGTCTCCTACTCTGGAGACATTCAAAACCCACCTGGACGCTGTCCTGTGCAACCTGCTGTAGGTGACCCTGCTCTGGCAGGCGGGGTTGGATTAGATGATCTCGAGAGGTCCCTTCCAACCCTGACCATTCTGTGATTCTGTGTGGACAAGGCCAGAGGATGAGGAGCAGGCTTGGTTACAGGTTAAGGGGTGAGCTCTGGGTGACTGCAGGTTGGGTAGTTTTCCCCTGAGCTCCAGGTTGGCTCCTGTACTCTTTGTCAAACACTGCACAGCACTGATGGTTTTGTCAGCAGCTTTTATGTTCTGGAGGCTTTTCCTCTTTGTTATTGATATTCTGAAGACAGACTTTGAGCTATTTTGGGGTAGTATCAAAATGTTTGTACTGTTCTTCAGATGTTCATTTGCCAGAAATACACTGTCTGTCAAAAGCCTCTCTAGGACCCTGGATTCTTCCATTTTCACTGCCTGCCCAGCCTAATGCAGATGGAAGTGCATGAGAGTTTTGGTATTTGATGGGCTACTGCACGAGAGAATACAAATTTTTGTCACATCCTGTTTGTCACCAGGGTGGATACCCAGACCCCACTGCAGACAGCACTCTTGGCATTATCTGAGTTCTCAGTGAACGCTTACAGCCCAAATCTCAGGGCTATAAAAGAAGCAAATGACGACCGCTTGTTGCAAGAGTCTGTTGAGTACCCGATCCCTCAATGACTCTGCATGTGATAATGTTACAGCAGCCTGAGGATAAACTTGCTCTTGAAGCTCGGAAGAGATTTTGTTCTCATCTGCTCCTGGCCATGGGAGAAAGCAGCCAAGGGGAAGTCTGTTGGCCACTTTAAATATAATTACTTCATCCTCTTCCTGCGGAGGCTGGAAGGTTGGCCAGATTTCAAGTGCTACCTACTGGTTACTGATATGAAGTTCTTGGAAGACTGTTAAAAAACAGAGGTACTGATTCAGCTCCTTTGAGGGGTCCATGTTTCCAGAGTTGCCAGCTGCCAAGAGCTCCAGGTGAGTGTTAGTGACCTTGGCCTTGCTCCAGGATATAGCAGGTGATGGTCAGGTTTAGTGTGGGAAGGCTGGTAGTACTGATAAATGAGGTCAGAGATGAGATGTAGACAGCCCAATGTAACTTCATTTGTGACAAACTCATCAGGAATACACCTAGTACTTAGTCTGATGGCTTTCAAATTATTACATATAAATGGATAATGATTCAGAGTCTGCCAGTGGGGTGCATTTTGACAAAGATCTTACAGAAGGCTACTCAACTTCTAATTGTTTTCCTATTTATGACCGTTTCATTGATGGATCTTCAGCTGGCAAGGAAAATGCTCAGGATTTTCAAATGTGCTTTCATGACTCAGCTAAATTAATCCAACTTAATTACCTGCCACTGAAGCAGGGTACTAGTCCTGTTCCTGTCCTGTTGTCTGGTCTCATATTCTTGATGAGGATTTTTACTTGTCTGATACAGTTAGCTGTTTGAGGGAGCTAAAATTGTGAGGGATGGCAGTGGCGGTATTAATGTTAGTTTTCTGGATTTTTTTTTTCTTAAGCTGCTTAATTTGCCGTGCCATGAATAGGTAAATCCCAGTGCTGAATGCACAGTTAGCCATGGCAGCATGCGGTCATTAGACTAGCTTGGCTCAATGGTCAAGCTGCATGCATAGGTACCTTTTTGTCAGTGAAGTGAGTTGTTAGGTATGTGATCAACACCACTGGTTTCTGAGGATAAAGCAAAATTCAGCTGTAGTGATTATTGTACAAGGTATGATCATTATCTATCTTCTTTACTGGAGCAAAGGATTATATGTATGTGATACTGTGAGCTTGAGAAAGTGTAAAACTGGAAATGAAAAAATAAGAAATGCTAAATCAGTTGGAGATAAAAGTTTTTGTTGCACATTGCAGATATTTTCTTTTTAGCTTATCTTGCTTTTCTCTATCTTTTGTTGTTGACTTGCTGTTTCGGTTACTACTTTCATCTGTCCAGCATTATCATCTTGCTATCCTAATGTTCTCTTTTGCAGTTTATAATTATCACTCTGATGCTGCACTGCTTGGCTTCCCATCTTTGGGATACTAATAGACTTTTTATGATCTATTTCTATGTTACTTTTTTCTACGTGGTCTACTTTTACTTCTAACCTGCCTACTTTCATGTGCATCTAATCATGTCTTAGTCTGAATTCTAGTCTCCACAACCCCTCTCTTACCAACGTAAACACTCTTCTCCTATTTTAGAACCAGAACTCATAACTGGTAGTTTCATTCTTTTTGAATCTCTGGCTTAAGTGTACTGAGTTTTTTTTGTTCAAGGCTGCAATGGATTTCAGACTGACAAAACATCAATTTTGTGNTTATTAACTGTCTGTAGGACAGAGAGAAGTCTTAATTTTCCAGAGGAAAGCACGTATGTTATGCAGGGCTTCTGGTGGAAAGCATCCAGTCACTGCTTCCAGTTTACTTAAATTAGAGAGGTGGTAATCACTTGAGTTGTTCGCTTGTGGATCTTGCAAAATCAGAGTCGTGCCTTAAAGGATTCCAGACTCCAAACGGTGTATTAAAATTAATGCTTTTTATTGCACTTTCAAAGAAATTGGAAGTTGAGTCAGATTTTGTTGAGCCACAAGTATTATCCTCCTAACACAACTTCAGTAAGCCCATGGGCATTTATAGCAAGTTCTAGTAATCCAGTCCCTAAAAGTTATACAATTTCTGATTGTGGCAATATCTGCCCCCACGTCCCAAGGCGCAGCTGCAGGGTGGTTTAGGTGTCTACCCAACAAACATCCTTCTCCAGGGATTCATTGGAAATCTATCAGCCAACGCAAGCAAACAGGTCTATAACTTCTTTTGGCCACTTCACCAAATTAAAGTGACAATATTCTGTTTCAACTGCTGGTCATCAATGAAATCTCCATTCCTGACAGCTTGCTGGATTAAATGTTAGCAGTGCTGGTTGATGATTACTTGTCTGCAACCCTTCCCGTGGGTGGTTTTGTTGCATCCAAACAGGTAAGGTGAGGGCTGAGCTGCTGGTTGTGGAACAGCCCCAGCGAATGCAGTACCTGGGGACTTCTGACTCCTGTGGGGCTGGGACTGACCCAGCCTGTGCCCGCGGGGCTGGTAGGCTGCGGAGGCGATGCAAGGGCTGCATGGTACCTCTGCCAGGGACACTGGATCCCGCTGGAGCCCCTACAGCATGGGATCACAGGACAGCTATAGTACAGCTCTTGCAAATGACTGTGGCAGTAACTCAGTTTTCAGCTGAACAATTCTGAATTTTAGCCCCATCTCTAAGAATGGCATTCTAAAAATTGTCTCTCAGTTTGATCTACTGATTTTACTGTTGAGATCTAGGTAGGCGTTCATAGTTCTTATTGTAAATAATGAAAAATCAAGTTGTCTTCATAGCCAGGAAACATAATTTTCATTTTTTTTTTTTTTTGTGATATAGTCAGCAAGTTCAGCAATGTGCCTTAATTCCTTCCTTTTCAGTGACTTATATTTGTCTTTTCCAGTGGTATGAAGCTTCCCTTTCTACTGTAGAGTGGTCTTTGGATATTAAATCTGGCTATTAGTTGTCTGGCATCATGGGCCAAAAGGATTTTGTAAAGATGAGGGAATACAAATAAGTCTGCCTTTGGCAGGGTTTAAGCTAGGAGAAACTGCCCTGTAAACCCTCAAAAAAAAAAAAAAAAGGAGAAGACAAAGTTATAAGTAAGGTAGTTATGAATATGGCAGTTAAGGATGCACCATCAGGACAATAAATTTTAGATCTATGTTGTTTATCAGTGCGTATATGCATCAATGAAAAAACCTGTTATAGAGAATAAAACTTCTACATGTTAGATGTAACAGTTTGTAAATTTTTTAAAGGAAGATTTTCCTCCCAAATTTCTCCCTTGAGGAATGTGCTTTAAAATTAATTTCCCCTTTAAATGGGGACAGACTCTTGCTAAAATACTCTGTGAGGTGGTAGTGTTCTCTGTTATAGGAGAAGTATATTAAATGCTGAGTAAAACTGGAGGAACGTCTGAGTAATTTTTTCTTTTAGCATGATGCTTTGAGTAGGACACAGGATATTGTGCTGTTCTGCAACTCTGTAATATAGTGCAGGAGAAAGCTGATGATAACCTTTCAGAGACTTTATTTTTGTTTGTTTTGGATTGCATAGTGTTCACTTGGAGCCTCCATTAGCCCTTCGCCGTTTTATGAACACTACGATCAAAATAACAATGACATTTGCAGGATGAATGCTTCACTTAAAATGTTCAAAGAAGCGGTGTTTTTACATGTCAGCAGTCTACTTAAGCACCCTACCTGAATGACTGAATAGCTAAGCAAAATGCAATCGCGGGAGCATTGTCACAGCGATCATGCTGTAATATTACCAAGCTGTTGTACTCCTGTTACCTTTCAGACAGTCGTCATTACTCAGCAGGAACAAACTGTGGGCACTGTGCGAGAGTTGTGATAATCTGATAAGCTGCATTTTAATGTTTGCCAGATCATTTTGTTAACTCTGAAACTCGAATTAGAGTTTTCTTTCATTATGGCGTGGTATTTTATTCCCTAATAATTTGTTGAAAATAAGAAAATGATCAGTATGGAGCTGTTAGTGCCATCCTTACGGGGCTGTTAGTAAGAAAATCAAAATCCTCTGGAGCTAGTTCTAGGCTTGGTGGTATTTTTAAAGCTTAACATTTTGTCAGCTGTCAAGAGCTATCTGATCGAAGAAATTGCTTTTGATAAAATTTAATGGCTTGGGAGTCACTTTAGTAGTAATTAATCCCTCTTGCTTAAGCATTTTCCTAAACTCTATAAATCCATTTGACTGCTTTAAGAACAAACATGTTATCAGCTTTATTGGGGAAGTTATGTCAAGTGTCCCTGTTTTGCCTGCGTACTTTGAAGAACTTATCTTTAGAGACATTATTTTTAAATGGGAGAAGAAAGTAGAATTTACTCGCATGAAAAGAGCTCTTTTGGTTTGTTTCTTCTCTGTGCACCATGTTTCCTTTTCAAAATGGCTGGAACAGTTTGAAGGGTAAACGCTAAGGGCAAGACTAGTTCATTCGCAGTTTATATAAGCAAAATGGTGCAAGCTGTTCTATAAAATAAATTGTAAAGCAATTTAATGGCAGTATTTATATAAATACAGAACTTTATATGTTCAATAAAATTTTGAAGAGCTTCCTATGTAAGTCAACAGGAAAGCAATTTTCCTGCATTCCAGTTAATTTGTTCACCGAGAATGTACCTTCTGAATAAACAAGCAAATCTTATCACTTCGATTTAAAAAAAAAAAAATCTATTTTTAATATAGAAGTGTGTAGGAATCTAAAGTTTTGAAAATAACACCACATATTTCACCTTTAATCAGAGAAGGGTCTGAGAATCCATGTCACTAAGTGTTGTGTCTCCTATCCAGTTTGAAATAGGTAAGGTGGAGTGCATAGAAGGTTTTCCAAATGTTCAGACTAACTGCTGACAGTCTCTTAAATTCACAGAGCCTCTTGAATAAGAGGACATATTTGAATTCAGTCTGACCCATATAAGTCTTTATTCTAAATGAGGTTGTTTGCACATTCTTTGGCAAAATAGAGGAGCCAGCTCCAGAACAAAACCTGATGTATTCTACTATTTTGGATGATGCACATGACTAGAAACATGACCTGTTTACTGAGTGGTTGTTTTAATTCTTCTTCCACAGTTTATTGGAGTTTGTGTCAGCTTTTGTGAACTAGTTTTTCTTTGCTTTTTGTTTGAGATCAAAGAAATGTTCCATTTTGAAAACTTGGTCAGTTTGTGGATACATACAGGCTTATGGAAGCATCTGCATCTTTTCTTAATGATTCACAGCGTGGTTACAAATACTATCTATACTACCTATATAATACCTATTGAATTTGTTACCAAAATCTTTCCTCTCATCCGTTCACTTGTCCTTTCACTCTCCCTTTCTTCAGCACACTAAACTGGCCATGTTGCCATTGTAAGATGATGTAGTATTTTATGTGATAAATGTCTTAAGGTATATGCTGGTAAGTTACGTGAAAAATGAACTGAAATGGGAATTGCTTGAATGGATTAGACCAGTTGTCCTCATTCTCTGTGTTAAAGTTTACCCTCAGAGGAAGGTATTAAACTTCCATAATGGAAAAATGAGCAATGGTACTATCTATTCCCTTCTGTCGCAACGTATTGGGTGCTGTGTCCTCTGTAAAGGTCTATATGGCCTAATAACACTGGAGATATTCTCATTTTTATTTACTTATTCATATGATGTTGCTTTTCCATTTATAACCTGAAAAATCTGTTTTTTTTTTTTTTTTTAACTGTCCTCAAATGTCAGAGTAATTGATGTTTGCTTTTCTTTGGACTTTTCATGCTTTTAATATTTCTTACCACTTATGTTATACTTTTCAGAAGAAGTGGAAATGAGGACCCATAAAATAAATGTACTGTGGTGTGGATATCATCATAACCAGATGGAGTACATGGAGCTCTGCCTGGGGGACGGGTGAGGAGCTGACCGAGTGCTTATGGGTCAGAATTAAAGGGAGGGCAGGGACAGGTGTTGTTATAGTGGGGGTCTGCTACAGGCCACCCAACCAGGAAGACGGAGAAGATGAGGCCCTCTACAGACAGATAGGAGCAGCCTCATGTTCACAAGCCCTGGTCCTCATGGGGGAATTCAACCATGCTGATATCTGTTGGAGGAACAAGACAGCAGGGCGTAAGCAATCCAGGAGGTTCCTGGAATGCATCCATGATAACTTCCTTCTCCAAGTGATACAGGAGCCAACAAGGAGAGGTGCCATGTTGGACCTTGTTCTCACCAACAAGGAAGGGCTGGTGGGGAATGTGAAGCTCAAGGGCAGCCTTGGCTGCAGTGACCATGAAATGGTGGAGTTCAAGATCCTTAGGGCAGCGAGAAGTAAGCTTGCAGCACCGTAAGCGCAGTAAGCTTGCTACCCTGTTCTTCANCTACCCTGTTCTTCAGGAGAGGAGACTTTGGCCTCTTCAGGGATCTGCTTGGCAGAGTACCATGGGATAAAGCCCTGGAGGGAAGAGCAGCCCAAGAAAGCTGGCTAATATTCAAGGACCACCTCCTCCAAGCTCAGCAGTGATGCATCCCAATGAAGAGGAAGTCAGGCAAATATGCCAGGAGGCCTGCATGGATGAACAAGAAGCTCCTGGACAAACTCAAACAGAAAAAGGAAGCCTAAAGAGGGTGGAAGCAAGGACAGGAAGCCTGNGCAAGGACAGGCAGCCTGGGAGGAATACAGAGAAATTTTCTGAGCAGCCAGGAATCAGGTTAGGAAACCTAAAGCCCAGATAGAGTTAAATCTAGCCAGGGACATCAAGGGAAACAAGAAAAACTTCTATAGGTATGTCAGTGACAAAAGGAAGACTAGGGAGAACGTGGGCACTCTCCAGAAGGAAACGGGAGACCTGGTCAACCAGGACATACGCAAAGCTGAGGTACTCAATGACTTTTTTGCCTCAGTCTTCACCAGCAAGGGCTCTAGCCACACCTTTGCCTTCTGCAACTTGAGAGACAGGGACTGGGAGAATGAGGAACCGCCCACTGTAGGAGAAGACAAGGTTCAAGACCATCTGAGGAGCCTGAAGGTGCACAAGTCCATGGGACCTGATGAGATTCATCTGTGGGTCCTGAGGGAGCTGGTGGATGAAGTTGTCAAGCCGCTATCCATCATATTTGAGAAGTTGTGGCAGTCTGATGAAGTTCCCGCCGACTGGAAAAGGGGAAACATAACCCTCATTTTTAAAAAGAGAAAAAAGGAAGACCTGGGGAAATACAGGCCAGTCAGTCTCACCTCTGTGCCTGACAAGATGATGGAGCAGATCCTCCTGGAAACTCTGCTAAGGCACATGGAAAATAAGGAGGTGATCAGAGACAGCCAGCATGGCTTCATTAAGGGCAAATCATGCCTGACAAATTCGGTGGCCTTTTATGATGGGGTTACAGTGTTGGTGGATAAGGGAAGAGCAACTGACATCATCTACCTGGACTTTTGCAAGGCATTTGACACTGTTCCACACAACATCCTTGTCTCTAAATTGGAGATACATGGATCTGACAGATGGACCACTTGGTGGATAAGGAGTTGGCTGGATGGCTGCACTCAGAGTTGTCAACGGCTCAATGTCCAAGTGGAGAACAGTGATGAGTGGTGTTCTGGGCAGTACTGGAACTGGTACTATTTATCTTTGTTGTCGACATGGATAGTGGGATGGAGTGCACCCTCAGCAAGTTTGCCGACAACACCAAGCTGTGTGGTGCGGTCAGCACACTGGAGGGGAGGGGTACCATTCAGAGGGACCTGGACAGGCTTGAGAGGTGGCCTCGTGTAAACCTCATAAAGTTCAACAAGGCCAAGTGCAAGGTGCTGCAGGTGGATCAGGGCAATCCCAAGCACAAATACAGGCTGAGCAGACAATGGATTGAGAGCAGCCCTGAGGAGAGGGACTTGGGAGTGTTGTTTGATGAGAAACTCCACATGACATGGCAATGTGTGCTCGCAGACCAGAAAGCCAACTGCATCCTGGGCTGCATCAAAAAAGTATGGCCAGCAGGTTGAGGGAGGTGATTCTGCCCCTCTACTCCGCTCTTGTGAGACCCCACCTGGAGTGCTGTGTCCATCTTTGGGGCCCCCAACTTAAGAAGGACATGGACCTGTTGGAGTGAGTGCAGAGGAGGGCCACAAAGATGATCAGAGGGCTGGAGCACCTCTTCTGTGAAGACAGGCTGAGAGAGTGGGGGTTGTTCAGCCTGAAGAAGAGAAGGCTCTAAGGAGACCTTATAGCAGCCTTCCAGTACCTAAAGGGGGCCTGCAGGAAAGATGGGGAGGGATTCTTTCTCAGGGACTGTAGTGATAGGAGGAGGGGTAATGGTTTTAAACTGAACGAGGGTAGATTTAGATTGGTAGGAAGAAAATCTTTACTGTGAGGGTGGTGAGGCACTGGAACAGGTTGCCCAGGGAAGCTGTGGATGCCCCATCCCTGGAAGGGATGGTCAAGGCCAGGTTGGATGGGGCTTTGAGCAACCTGGTCTAGTGGGAGGTGTCCCTGCCCATGACAGGGGATTTGGAACTAAATGATCTTCAAGGTCCCTTTGACTCTAACCATTCTATAATTCTATGATTCTATAACAATATAGTTTAATTCTGTATCATAATCATAATGAAACTGGGCAGTATTTTTATTGACTATTGTTGTCAAACCCATTTTTCATTAATTCTAACTTCTTTTTTCCTTTAACAGTTTTGTAGTTTCTTTAAGAGCCAATCCACATGCAGCAGTGATTGAAATGCTCTTTTCTGCAACTGTTGTCAAGTCCTCTTGTCAAGTAAATGAGCTTTTTTTCTTAACTGTCTTCTACAGTTCTTCCTCTTCTACTATCAGTAACATAGATAATATAAAGAGATTTTGCTGTGTGGTTACTACTTGTCCCTAAACTCCAGTATATTACCCCTATTTGTTTTGAAGTCTCCTCCCTTATCTTGATGTATGTACAGGGATGGAAAAAACCAAGTTATTTTACAAAGTTAAAAATACATATACTGGACTGTAAATATTTATGCTCCAATATGAAGGAATGTCATAGACTTTAAGTTTGGTAGGAAAATTTATTTCTTCTTTTGAAGAGAGAACTACTCCTACTCATATAAGGGCAGTGAGAAAAAATTATCTGATTATCAGAAGTGGTTTTGTTGCAGTTAAAACTTACTATACATTATAAGCAAAGCAGGTTGTCTTCTTGACATTTAACCATGGCTTTTGTAGAGGAAGTGAGGGTCAACAAGTTTTTTCCTGGAGGCTGTGTGCTTAGGCTCACGGGATAATTTCCTGATTGGTTTTGGTGATCAATTTTGAGATCTCTGATACATGGTACGAAGATGGTTGATATGACTAGAGTATTTAATACATTACCTAGTAATAATCTAAGAAGGATAACATATTTTTCAAATTACAAATTGTTTTATTTTCAAGAGAAAACTATTTTCTTTATATTTTTATATATTGTATTGTTTTGTGATTCTTTTATTACTGTAATATTAAGTATCCCAACTTTTAGACTAAGATTCTATTTGGGTAGCCTCTTACAATGTCAGAAGAAAATGAAAGACTTTCCCCTTAAAGGGTTAAATGGCAGGAGGCGACTGTTTTGCATAGTAGAAGAAGGTGAGGAGTGTAATAGGCAGTGGTGAAGAAACTGCTGAGTGTAATAGGCAGTGGTGAAGAAACCATTTGTTTTAAATGCGGTTTTAAAAAAGCATTCATAGGTTAGCTTTACATTGTCAAGTCTTGTACCAGATCAGGTTTTGTCTTTCCTAGTAGAGCTAATATAAAGCCAGCAGAAACTTGATATTGTGTGATCTTGCTAGTGTGGGAAAAAGGAGGCTGTGTGCTGATATTTAATCTCAATTAAATGTAATTGTTGAGTGATCCTGTAGCACAAGGATTTGTGGTGTTTGCACACAGGTACAGGTGTCTTGGATTCTTTCATTGGGCTGCAGGATTCTACCATAGGGGGCCAGGCATGGGGGAGTTTTAAGAGATAAAGTAAAAGAGGACAGTCCTCTGGTTGTGTAGATATTTTTTGGGAAGTCCTCGCATTGTGAGGGCATCACAAGATAGAGTGTGAAGGTATCTGCATGAAACTTTAATAAATGGCTTGTACAGATGGTGTCCTGAGCTGACCAGACATGGAAAGCTGCCATTCTGCAGTCAATGTCTTTGACAGTTAGGAACACGTCTGTCTTTTTTTATCTTGGTTTGGTGTTGCTATTTTTAATATATGCTTGTTCTGTCTGCTTTCTGATAATCATAGCTTATTGAAGGCAAAAGTTTTCCTTTTTTACAACTAAAAATGTTTTGCTCAGTTTTTAATATCAAAGTGTCTTGAAGTCTTTATTTCTGCAAGGCTCTTTAAGCAAAATGCTTTAAAGCAATTTTCTTGCATATGTCACTGTTAGTGTTTTTTTTTTTGTAAGTTTTATTTCAGGTGGTAGATTTAGATGATAGTTTAAAACAAAGGAAAAAGAATGAAAAAGAAAATTAATGCCTTATATCCAATATCATTGGCTATTTTCTGCTCTAATGATGACATGTGATTTTATTTTTACACATAGTGATGATTTAGTTTCCTTAACTGTTATACAGGGAACTTCATCAAAGGCAATTTGTAAACTCAAATTAGTATCAATTCATTCTCCTTTCTCTGGTGTTTTCTTGAACTTTTCAGGAACCATGAAGGAAAGGAATGACATGATTTTTCTTCACAAAAGGTATTCTGCTTTGCTTCCAATAGATATATAACTTAACCTGAAGATTCCTAACATTTTGTTGTTATTTACCGAGTTATCTGATATTGTAAATAGTCAGCTTATTTGCTGTTCTTCAGTCCCCCATAATTTACATTTTCACATCAAATGCTCTTTTGTTATTAGAGGGCAGTCGGGGGGGAGAAAGAAACTCTGTTATGTATAACTTATGTCATATTTGAGTTTTGTTTGAATCCTTTAATGTCAGAATATAGAGAAAAGATTACTTTTTCCACTGTAATGTCAGATGATTTCCTCTGTAATGTCAGATGTCCCAGACTTTGCGCATAACAGAGAGTTTGGAGGAAGGAAGACTTTCCCTTGGTTGAAGAGGATCAAGTTAGAGAACAATTAAGTAAATTGGATACCCACAAGTCCATGGGGCCTGATGGGATGCACCCGCAAATGCTGAGGGAGCTGGTAGAAGTCATTGCTGGGCCGCTCTCCATCATCTTTGAGAGGTTCTGGAGAACAGGTGAGGTGCCTGAGGACTGGAGGAAAGCCAGTGTCACTCCAGTCTTCAAAAAGGGCAAGAAGGATGACCCAGAAAACTACAGGCTGGTCAGCCTCACCTCCATCCCTGGAAAGATGATGGAGCAGCTCATTCTGGGTGTCATTTCCAAGCATCTGGAGGAAAAGAAGATTATCAGAAGTAGTCAACATGGATTCACCAAGGGGAAATCATGTCTGACTAATCTGATAGCCTTCTGTGATGGCGTGACTGGATGGGTGGATGAGGGGAGGGCAGTGGATGTTGTCTACCTTGATTTCAGCAAGGCTTTCGA
>VZSZ01005903.1:174613-194295 GCA_013398815.1 Ibidorhyncha struthersii | reverse complement strand
TTGGGGTCCTCGTCCCGCAGCGGCGTGTACTCCCCGATGGTGTCCTGGTTGAGCGGCGTGGTCTCCGGCATGCTCTGGTTGGGGTACTCCGGGGGGGGCAGCGGGGCTTTCTCCTCCTGGAGGATGAGGGGCATGCTGGAGGACGGTGGAGGCTTGGAGTCATCCAGCTCATCGGCAAAGATGATGGGCACACCTTTCTTTATGAAGGTGGCCTGGTCTTCGATGGTCAGCTTCCCTTTCCTCTTCTTGCGGTAGCAGATCATGGCGATGATGCCGGCCACGAGGAGGATGGCGGCCACCACCACGGCAGGGATGACGGTGTGCAGGTACACATCGTCCTCGCTGCTCTTCTCAGGGTCTTTGCCCGCCACCACTGTCGGCGTAGCCTCCGAGATCACCCTTCCATCCTTAGTCACGGGGATGAACTGGATGTGCCTGCAGCTGCCAGAGCCAACCACTGACACGTTCAGAGGCTTGAACTCGGGCTGCAAGATGTTGGAGAAAGCCAGGCTCGGCCCGCCAGAGTCATCCGCAATTTTTTTGCTCAAAGTCCGGATCTGCTCCCGGGGACAGGGCTCCAGGGGCAGAGTGTTGTTCGTCCACTCCACTACGATGGAGCCTTTGGTGATGTCCTGCACTGTGATGGTGCTGCTGTTCCTGTCGCCAAATGCCAGAGCCAGCTTCTTCACAAGCATGATCTTCTTATTGATGTCGTTCACCACCGCGTTGTGGTCCCCTTCCAGCCTGGCCTTGAACTTCACTGGAGACTTGTCTCCATGTGGGCGTTTGTGGACGTGGATTTCGAAAGCATCCACAGCAAAAAGCCCGCCTTTGTCAGTCGCGTACATGAAGTACTCGTGCTTCCCGATGTGGTTGTGGTCCGGCATGCCGTACATGAGCTGGCTGGTGCTGTTGAACTGCACCCACGAATTCTCCTCTATCATCTGCTGCTCCTTCAGCTTCAAGGTCAGCTGCAGTTTGTCAGTGGTGGTATCTTCCTTGTCATAGAAGGTATCTGATGGTATTTTAACCTCAAAGTAAGTGCCCTCCCACGCATCGACTCTGTCAATGTGGTTCGTCAACTTGGGTGGCTCGTTTGGCTCCAAGGGCCGGGGAATCCCGCTAGCTGTTGTGCGTAGACGGGTTGGCGGGGAGGCCGTTGTCAACTTGGAGATGGGGGATCTGGTTGTGCTGGGAGGCTTCGTCGGACGGGGCGTTTTGGGTCTTCGAGTAGGCTTTCGTGTCGTTGCTGTGGAGGAATCTGTCGTGGATGGCGTGGCTGGCTTCAGAGTAGAGACTCTGGGTTTCTTGGTGGTAGTTGTGGGTGGTGTGATCACCGCCGTGGGCTCTACGTACCCGGGCATCGTGGGGCGAATTGGCACAGAGGCCGTGCCGGTGCCTTCTGCTACCCTGGTTGGCTGGATCGGTCCCAGAGTGGGCGTCTGGACGATGGGGCCCCTCGTTCTGATGGTGACTGTAGGCTTCCTCGGCAGCGGTATGGGCTCCCGGACAGGGGGTGCCGTTGTCTCTGTGGGAGGCGCGATGGCGGGCGACGTTGGGGTGGGGACGATCCTGGTTGGCGGTTCTTGCGCAGCAGTGGTGGGCGGCCCGATGGCAGTCAAAGGCGTAGGGGTGGCGTTGATCTGCCGCCGCATCCTCTTTGGGAGGTGAGGTTTCTTGTTAGCAATGTGCCAGCCAACAACAGGGTAGCCAAGGCGGGCAGACATGGTTCCTTCCTTAGCTGGAGCCTCCACCTTGCTGATGTTGGGGACACTGTTTTGGCTCAGAGAACATCCCAGTTTCCATGAGAGTAAGGCCCCATTTTCCACCACCTTCTTTGCATTTCCCGGTCCAGCCATGAAGGCTGACATGTCAAAGAGTCTGTTATTTACAACAGGAACCAACTTCATGTTATGAAGTTCCACCTCTGAGAAGCTTCTCATTCTGTTTAAGAGTTCAATCCTCTGCTTTGGTGTCATTTTTGTTAAGTCGGCATCCAAAATGACAGTCAGGATAGTGACTGGCTCTTCCGAGCCGCACACGAACGGCGCTGCGTCACCCATGTCTTGGACAGCCACTCGCACCGACTGAGGCTCGTTGTGGTCTTCTTGGTGGACCTCAATGGAGAAAACGTTTGCGGTCTGTGGCACGTAGCTCCCGTTTGGGAAGGGCTGCAGAGTGGTCACTGAGATGTAGTGGACACCCTTGTCTGTGTCAAGGGGCAGCCCTTCTAGGGAGCTGCTCTCCGCGTTCCAGTGTAACCAAGAAGGCAAGGAGTCCTTCCCAGCCTCAGAGATCTACCAAACAAAAAAAAAGAAGGTGCTTTTAGAAGTACAGCATTAGGACAGGTTCTAGCAGCAATAACATTTAATTTAAAGGATTAAAGAAAAAAAAATCCAAAGCATAAAAACTGGGAAAGGAACATCCTGGCCAGAGTGGCACAGCCTGTGTCTCCTCCTCTGCATGGTGGCAAGGACGAGCTCCGCAGGGTGCACTGGTCCCAAAGGGCTTAAGGAGCCAAGGGAGGTCATAAAGTCCTGCAAAGGTCCCTCGCCTGCAGGCACCAGCTCTCTAGCACTCGCTGTGCAACCGCTAAGCACAAGTGGTTCATTTTTTCGGAGGGCAGAAGAGGAGTTTAAGTCACAGGGACAGCCACGAAGCTGAGGGTGAGGTTACGTGATACGACAGGGCCAATCCAACAACTGCCCTCTTCCCACTTCTTTCTCCTCTCCCGTCCCTGCCGCCTCGCTCCTTTCCTCACCTGATCACACCCTGCAAGCCCCATTGCTCCAGCAGCTCGGCAGATTGCACGTTTTCCCTATTAACTTTCAGCTTTGTCCCGCTGCCCCCAGCAGCCAGGCTGAGCTGGAGGGGCCAGAAGCTGACAAACTACGGATCAGAGTCCCCTGCCTGGTCGGAGCACGCCAGCTCTCAACAAGCAGCAGCAAATCCCGAGAGCTATGCAGCCGCTTAACACGTGGCATCCTCCTGCACTGCCAGAGGAACAGCAAGCCGGGGCCGAAGGAGGGGAGCGAACCCGACATCTGGTCACCCCAGCACTGCGATGGCCAGCGTGGGCAGGCAGGGACACGGTGCACGGGTGCTGCCAGACACAGGACGGCACACCAGCCTGCTTTTTCCTCAGCGTTAGCTTAAAATGAAGAATTTCACTTTCATATAACGACTTGCTTCTGCAGACTAGCTTTGGCCCAGACCGCAGGCACCTCAGGACTCCAACACGCTATTTACTACCTCTTTTAGGTCAACAGCAACACTTTTTTTTTCTTGCCCACGTGACTCGTGGTGTGGATTAGTGAAGCACAGTCCAAGAGCACAAGTCTCCCCTTCAAACCGTGTGGCCCAACCACAGGGGCAACGTATGCAACGATGGCATTTCCATATGCTCCGGAGGAGGAGTGAGCCA
Organism: Ibidorhyncha struthersii; assembly: GCA_013398815.1. NCBI lineage: Eukaryota > Metazoa > Chordata > Aves > Charadriiformes > Charadriidae > Ibidorhyncha > Ibidorhyncha struthersii. Next base: position 190,871 of record VZSZ01005903.1, on the reverse strand, counting down.
GAAGTAACCTCACCGTCTGCCTCCGCTTCCCAATTTATCCATTTGTGCCATTCTGAGCCCACCCCTCCCCAGATGCAGATCCTGCAGGTCTCCTGGACAGATTGCTCGTGCGGAGAAGACCCTGGTTCTCTCCAAAATGTCACCAGCACAGCTGACACCCCACCAAGGTGCTCGCCACCCCATGCGGGGGAAAGCCACACATGTCAGAGCCCAGGGGACTCCTGCTTCCCACCCTGTGCTGTAGCTGAGGGTGGATGCAAACCCTCAAACCCCCCATTCCCAGCAGCTGACATCCATCTGTCTGTCCTACAGCCGCTCACCAACCATGAGGCACAGGGGAGCTGGAGCCGCTTGGGCTGCATGCTTGGGGACGCTGCCAGCTCAGCGGGCTGTGACATTTCCCTGGGGCTGTAGGTACCCCAGGGTGAGTAACTTAAGCTTCACATCAAGTTGGAAAAGTTGGAAAGTGCCTCCCCGGGAATTCACTGCCACCTCTCCCACCCCAGGACCTGGCAGCACCACAGCCGGGGACAGTGGGGTCTTGTGTGCCACCTGCCCTGGCTGGGCTTTCCAGAGCTTGCCACGGGGTATCTCCCCCCACATCCAGAGGAAACAAGACTTTGCGGGCCCCACAGAGACAGATTTAGCAGCCTGATCAAGGCTCTGGGCTTAATGCAGTCCAATGCAGAGCTGCGCTCCAGCTCTTCTCCTGAAAGGACGCTTTGGTTACTCTGCAATTCTGTAAAGCTCATACATATTCCATAATTTATCCAAACGCAAAGCTGGGTGAGGAGCTTTGCAAGGAAACCTGCCTGGCAGGAGTGCCCCCGTGTCCGGCAGCGGGCGCAGAGAGGGGCTGGTCCTGCTGGGGAAAGCCCCTGGGATGTACGAAGAGCGATGCCCGGTGCTGCAGGGCTGGGCAGAGCATGAGTCCTGGGTACCCAGGTACACCGAAAGACAGGGCAGGGGGGCTCATGGACTCCTCCCCGCTGCAGGTTTCAGTACACTGAAGGGTCTGGATGTGCAGCTCTGCACTCATAAGACCCGAAAGCATGAGATAGCTTTTGTGCAAGAGCCACAGAGGATTTCGGCCAGACCATAGGGGCAACACCCTCATTCCTCTCCTCTGCAAAGGATCAGCCCCGCTTTCGGCCAGCCTGGACAAGCTGGAGAGTGCATCATGAGACACAGGCTGGGTACAGTTTATAGAGCAGAGTTTAAAGCAGTTAGTGCAGCTTTTAGTTAACTCCTCAGCAGCAATGCCAGAGAGCAGAAAATTAAGATTCCTGCCTTTAGCAGACTGAAAAAGCCACTCCACAGGCCCTACACCCCAACGTGTCCCACCTAAACAAAGGTGCTGAGACGTGAATATCCTTCCACCTAGCCTTGCTGTCTACCCACGTGTCTGGCAGAAAACAGTGGGTTTTGGCAGCGCTACCGCTGCGTGCACCCACTCCCCCACTGCAGCAAGAACAGGAGCTGCTTTTACCCCAGCAAGCCCGAAGGATAAGCAGCCCTCCACCTGAGACCCGTTCCTGTTCACGCAGGAACAAAGGACCAAATTGTCCTTCCTTTGCATCTCTTCTGCCAAGAGAGGATAAAGGCAGGGTGCCACCCCACCCAGCCACAACCAGGGCTAAGCTGCACTGGTGTTCCTTTAAAAAAAAAAAAAAAAAAAAAAAAAAAAAAAGTGTAATTTCATCACACCCTCTAAAAAGGGAGATGGCAGGACAGGGCTCGGTGCAATCCAGCGTTTACATCAGCAGGAGCTGGATGGTGCCACTCTTTACCCCCTTGTGCCAAAATCAGCCACTAACCTACCCACCGGGGAGGAGGAAGAGCGGGGCTGGGCATATGTTAGGGACAGAAACGTACGGAGCCAGGACAAAGCTGCAGCGTTATTGAGGCTTACACAATCACAAAAAAGAAAAACTTTAATAGTGAATGGTTAAATGAAGACCGAATGCGTAATTTCAGGCTACGTTTGGAACAAATCTTCCCCCTCCATGCACTCCGCGAAAGCCCTTAATTAGAAGATCACACGCTCCATATCCAGAGGTGTCCCTATGAGCCGGGGTTTGCTGCTGCTCCCTCCTGCCCTGGAACGGTGTGGGACTTGAGGAGGAGACATCCAACAAGCATTACCTTTAATCTCATGTCACGGGGGAGTCTCTCTTCAGTCACGTGTGCTCCTATGTTTGACAGCCAAACTCGCTTAGGAAATGTGGCCGAACTCGTGTGCAAAAAGGACAGTGAGAGGGGCAGAGGCCAGTCTGAATACTTCTTGGAAAACCATTTTTACCCTACAGTTTACATGTGAGCTCACGTTCTTAAGGGCCCGTGCTAGAAAACAAAACTGCAGCTAGACAGATTCACACCGAAAAGTAGGCTCTCCTGAAAAACAAAAACAGGCCAGGCAATCACCTACTGGGACAACTTGTTCTAGCAGGGATGCGACGGCTGCAAAACATTTATAAACCCACTTAAACTTGATTTAAAAAGAGCTGAGCTAGTTCAGCTGCATTCAACATGCGAGATGTGGACTGTTTCTAAGGGTTCTGCAAGAGGTGATTAAGAAAAATCAAATTTATGTGTATTACGCCTGTGAAACCCATGAAGATGCCTGTGCCTCCCCCCGGAAACCTTTGGGAAGGCGACAAGACATAAGTGTTGGACACCACGGCTCCGCTTTAAACACAGCTACTGCCCTGGCAGCAGAATTCAGCCATGTTTGCATGACAAAAGAAGAGTCCCACAAGATTAGAGTACCTAATCAAAGTGGTTATCGGGCTGAATAAAAATACTTGTTCCTAAATGAACGCTGACCAGCAGAGCCCTCAGTGTGGGTCTGTCCCGGTTGCTGCTGCCTGCGTGGTGGCGTGAAACCAGGCACAGGGAGCCCTGGACTCTGTTCTACCAATATTTCCTTCAAATATTGCTTCAAAGGGTATTTGTTAAGGCTATGCATAGTTAATGATTTGGGAACTCTGGCTTTCATGTAAAAAGTTTCCCAGTTTTCTATGTACGCAATATGTATCAGCCTTAAGCCCTGCCATTTCCCTCAAGGGGTCTGGTTTCAAAAATAACTCTTCCGTTGCTCAAGAAAAGAAAAAAAAAAAAAAAAAAAAAAAAAAGAGGCTTTCTTTGTTTTCCAATTATTTGAGAGAATTGTAAATGAATGCTTATCAGCTAAAGATTACACAAGCCCAGCAGTGTACTGAAGACCATTAAAAAAAGTAGCCATGTCTTAAATACATACAGTGGTCTGGTTGGTTTTGAAGACCTTGTTCACAAAGTCCTTTCAGATACACACGGCCTGTTATTTTTAGGCCAGCCAAGAGCAGTCAGCTCATGAAAGAAGATAGCTCCATTTGATTTGTTTTCTTAAACTTGGATCTTAAAGCCCTGTAGCCAACAAGACAAAGATAAGCAAAGAAGCAGCGAGCAAAACTGCTGCCTCTGAGGGAATTCAGGCAGAAACCGCATTCTTGCCTACGAGAGTGCCCTCTAATCCTCCAAGTATTTAGTTCTCCTCCTCCCGATGAATTCTCCAAGAAGGCAGCAGCGAGTCTCTCGCCAGGAGACAGGTACCGTAGGATCCTGCCGCAGGTCTCCCTTTGGCACACCAGGATGAAATCCCAGAGGTATCCGATGGGATGTCCCCAGCCTTTGCTGCCGGTCCTTCTCAAATCAATCCTAAAAAAGTTCCCGCCTGCTTTTGGGCAGGGGTGAGCACTCCTGCAGCTCTGCTGGACCTCCCGCCACCCCCTTCTCCTCCCCATGTCCAGCTGTTCCCCAGAGACAGACCCCGTGCCAGGGATTTCATCTGGAGTATAATCACCGGTGACAATTTACCGTATGACAGACTCCCCTTCTGGGTTGCTCCTTCAGCATTACCCTAACACACATGGCCAATCATGAAAAATACCCTGGCTGAGCCCTCTCTACATGGGAACAGAAGGAAAGCTGAACCGCGCTCCAGCCGTCTGACCCATCCGTTGTTAAACCAAGTCTGCTGCTCGCTCAAGCTTCTGCAAGCAATTAACCAGCGGGGCAGGGGAAAGAAAATGGAAAGAAAGACAATTCAAATGCAAATACAGCTGCAGAGAAAAGAGGCAGACCTAAGCTGTTTGCCTGAGCCCAAGCTTCATCTTAACCCCCTGCTAGTGCGGCAGCAGAAGCAACAGGCGGTCTCAGCCCCAAACCAGACGTGTGGGCAGGCAGATTTTGGGCTGCCTTGTCCCACACGGGCCAAACGAGGGGTGGTAGAGACATGGGTGTCACACGCACTCCAGTGCTGCTGGAACCGCTGGCACTGCAGTCTCTCTCCCCAGAGAAGGTTCCAAGAAAACCTTATTGTGGCATTCCAGTACCTAAAGGGGGCCTACAGGAGAGCTGGGGAAGGACTTTTTACAAGGGCATGTAGTGATAGGATGAGGGGTAATGGCTTCAAACTGGAAGAAGGTAGACTTAGACCAGATACTAGGCACAATTTTTTTCACTTTGAGGGTGGTGAGGCACAGGCACAGGCTGCCCAGAGAAGCTGTGGCTGCTCCATCCCTGGAGGTGTTCAAGGCCAGGCTGGACGGGGCTTGGAGCAACCTGGGCTGGGGGGAGGTGTCCCTGCCCAGGGCAGAGGGGTTGGAATGAGATGATCTTCAAGGTCCCTCCCAACCTAAACCTAAATTCTATGATTTGTAGAGCTGGCACTGCCAATCCGGAGCCAAGAGAAATGATGAGAACATGGGCTACAGGCTCCCGGTCAGAGGATCGAGTCCTCCTTTGGAAGGCAGTCTCTGCCCGGGGGTCCATCAGGCACATTCCACTCCTTCACTGACACAAAGATGGAGCCAGTGACCGCAGGCATGGGGTGTGCACGTGGCCAAGCCGTCTGGGCACCACTGCTGCACTGGGTGGGAGAACACAATGGCTCAAGGCAGGAGCTGGACAACCCTCAGACCACAACAGCCACTTCTCTTTGGCCCCAAGGAAAAGCCCTGACAGGGAGGCTTGCCTGTATGCAACCAGGAGACGATGGGAGAAGGAGCCTCCAATCTTACATCTCCCTCCCTTCCTTTCCTCACATACAGCAGAACTGCAAACTAGGACATTAGGCGGGTCTTGCCTAGAAACACAAGGCCCAGAAAACAGTGGTGAGAGGAGGATGGGCACCTCTCGGAGCCTTCTGCTCGCCGGGCACAGCAACGGTGCCACCGCACCGTGCTGCACTGCGGGAAAGCTCAGTCTGAAGAAAAGAAAGTTGCATTTACTTGGCACAGCGAGGAGGGAGGAACTGCAGCACATGCACTTCCCTGCTGAGGGGACCGACGATAACCTGCCAGAGCTTTTGGATATGCTCAGCAGACAGCGCTCTTCTGAGCAGCTGCACGCCTGGGACGGAAGGTGCAGGAACTCACGGACAGAAACAAGCTGCTCCAGGACATTTCATGCAGATGCATCTGCCCCTGAAAGTCTAAAAACAGCCCAGAGACTTCACTGGCTCTCAGAAGTACGTCAGCCTCGGTGACCCGAGTCTTCATTACCAGCAGGAGCTCACCACCTCTGTTCAGAGACCAAAAGCTATATGGGAACAGCCGGTAATTGGCGCTGCCTTTGTGCACAGGGTAGGTCAGGACAGTTAAACTAACCCCGCATTTCAGCTGGTCCCAGCCAAAGCCCTGCAAGGCTCTTCCGGCACGTCTCCCTACACTGAAGCTGTTGCCTTAGAAAAAAAAAAAATCAAACCTTTCGGCTCAGAAAACGGAGCTAGGGGACAAGAAGGCTGCAGAGGCTGTATCACAGGTCCTGGCCCCCGACTTCCAAGTTCAAACTTCAGTCCCTGGAGGATCAGGCAGCAAAGCCACTTGAAGGAGCCGCTCTACTTTTACACACGCGCGTGAAAACCCAAAGGAGAAGTTTACGTGTCTGCTGCTAATCTGCATTTTCCAGCCACGGAGCGGGCAGGCGAAGCCTCACGTGCGGCAAGCAACTCCCCCCTCCTTTGCGGATGCTGACGCGGGGCTGTGCTGCGCTGCACGGCCGCAGCCTGCCCCAAGAGCGGTGCTTTGTCTCACCAACTTCAGCAAAATGGCCTCGCAACAGCACGGGCCGAGCGGCTACGCCCAGCTCATGCCATCCTCGCATACTCCTACTGTGACGGCTTCTTTTCCAGATGCGCCTCTGTGTTTGCTATAAGGGCACTATTCAGCGTCCCACTCTGCCTGGGCAAGGGAACACAACAGCTGTTTCACTGGGAGGTCACTACAAAACATTGAGTGTCCCAAGAAATCCTCCTTTCATCGGTCCATGCAAGCAGCTTGGAAGGATTTGTTTAGCCTTATTGTTGGAGCGGGAAGGCACAGCCCGCCCGCACCGGGGCTGGGGTCAGCACGAGCTGCCCACACCCCGCTTTCTCCCTTGTTCGGGGAGGCGAGCGCGGGGCAGGAAAAGCCTCAAACAGCTTAAAACAAAAATAAAAAAGTTCAGTCGGGCTCTTCTTTCAGCATGACTTTTTGTAAGCGAAAAGGCCAAAGGGAAGCAAAAATACCACACAGCAGGGATGCCAAATGCTGGGGGTTTAGCGCTGCCGCCGCGCAGCTAACCAGCCCCGGCAATTTATTCCTGCCATCAGCAGATTGCTGGAAAGCTGGCATTCAAGAGCGCGGCAAGGAAAAGCAAGCCAGATCCCTCAATCTCAGGTCGGCTCCTTCGCAGGATTCTCCCTACCGTCGCACTCCTCCGTCTCCCCGGATGCTCAGGGCAACAACCCGTAAGAGCAGGACAAAACAAGGAACTTCCCAGCCCGCCTGAAAAAGCTAGTTTATAATTAGATTGAGTCACATTTTCCACTCCTCCGAATTCAGAGCTTGTTACTAAGTACGTACTGAAAATGCCAAAATTCCCCGACTGGGTCTTGCTGCAGGAAAGAGATAAGCAGCCCCCTCGCCCCCAGCAGAAATCTTATCAGCTCATCTTATCACCAAGATTGAAGCACGGGCAGCTACGCAAAGAAGTCCTTTGCCTGGACCTGTTCCAGACGCTGCCATCTACCCCCACGTGCTGCCCCGTAAACAGTGGCTGGTGCTGCGCCTTCTGGTTAGTCAAAGTCCAAGAAAACCGGGGACCCCGGGGAGGAGGTGAAGCTCGAATGCTTTGACACAGAGAGAAGACCTTCAAGATCTTCAACCTGATCCCACAGTCCTTCGGGAGCGCTCTTTGCTTGTCTTCCTCCTTTGAGAAATGCCACTTTAATGAAAGTCACATTCAGTTAAAACTTCGAAATAAGGGTCATTGCAAAAGAAAAACTAATTTAAAAAAAAAGAAGCGAAAAAATCAGTATTTTATGTTTTCTCCTTCCTGGAAACCGAGCGTGCCTTGGTACTGCAGGCTGGTTGCCACCATCCAGCCCTTTGCTTCGGGGTCCGAGCAGGGCTTAGGCGCGCAGCACAGCCCTGGCCGCGGGGACTCCGTGTCAGCACGCCTGCGACCCAATCTCCTCAGATCCTGTTTATAAAACAAGGTCCCTGAAGTCTGATGAGAGTAAAGCTGTTCAATAAAAGCCACTTCAACAGAGAGCAAATAGAACAACCACTGGAAAAAATCAGGCTCCTGCTTGGAGAGCATGACTGCTTTTGGCCCAGATTAATAGCCAACACTCCGATAACCCCACAGACCCACTGCATAGCTGCACCACGTAAAGCAGCTACGTGAGTTAACGCAGTTGTTCTAATCACTTTGCCACCAGCTCTGTTTGCATACAGCAACAGCTTCTTGTGGCCCCTGCTACATGTTTTTATCCGTCTTCGCGACCAAGCCCTGGTGAGACCGTGCACTTCAAAACCAAAAATAATCCGGAGCCAAGACACAGCTGAGAACAGTTAAGACTTTGTTGCGCTCACCTGAGAACTTCTCCTTGGCCACAGCTAACGAACCTGAGAAGATCTGCTCCATGGGATCCATCCCATACCTAACGCTCCCTGGATGAAAGCAGGTCGGCAGCTTTATGTATCTCCAAGGAAGACACAGCAAACCACCTGCTCACGCAGGGATGTGCCTTGGGAAGCAGCATGCACCAGGAGTTTCTCTCCTTCCAGCATACTTTATAAACCCACCTTTAAACAAAAGTCATTAAATTGCACGCCTGTATATACTGTGGGCATACGCATTTAGGATGTTGGACTGTGCAAGGGCTCAAATACCTTGTGGGTACACCGGTATTAACTGGAGGGAACTGGATTTATCCCTGCATCCCAAGGGATAGGAGCAGGTATTGCCACAGCAATGCCAGTTAGTGACTGTATTTAATACTCTGACTTAAGTGCAGTGCCTGGTGTCTCTGGAGAGGCGTTTGCAGCCCCGGCGTCTCCCATTCGCTGCAGCCAGCCTAGAGAAACGCCGCCGCAGCCTCTGGCCCACACCTGGGAGTCACAAAGCCCTCCTCACAGACTTGGGGACACCAGACGCTTTCTACAACTTTCTGCATCATCAGATCAACGTCCTGCGTGCAGCATGGAGGTGATCGCCACATAAATACACACCATTGTGCGGTTTTTCTTTCATGGGCTAAGCCCAGTGTCGGCTTTCCCAGGTCACGGCACGGTATCACCGCTGGTGGGATGAGCGGAGAGCCGCGCTTACTGCAACAACCGCCATCTCAAATGCAAAGGTGCTACCAGTGTCAGCGCCACTGCCCTCACCTTGATTATTTGTGTCGTCACCCGGACAGCGATGGCAGGCTTAGGTTTTCATACAAGAAAAATGGGACAAGACCTCAGACCTTATGGAGATCAAGATCAGCACTGCAAAAAAATCAACGGCCGCGCACCTCGGCTAATGTCCTCTTCTGGGACCTCAACAACTGGAAGCAGGAAAAAAAAAAAAAACAAACAAAACCCTACAGACCTGGATATTTCAGCTGATGGCAAGATGTGTGAGCCAAAGTAAGGCAGACATGGAAACGCAAACAATTGTAGGATATATCAAACAAGGTTATTTATAGAAGAGAAAAGGAAATTTTTATGCCTTTATATGAGGCTCCGGTAAAATTTCATCTGGAGTACTTTGTATAGCTGTGGTCATGCAAACATAAGAAAAATAAACTCAAGCTGGAAGAGGTGCAGAAGACAGCTGCAAAGATGAGGAGAGGAAAAGAAAGCTTACTTTATGAAAAAGACTAAAGAGGTTGGCTTGCTTAACCTAATAAAATCAAGACAGGGGAATATGCCTGTCACTTATAAATACATAAAGGAAGTAAATATTATGAAGGTAGAATTGATTTAAGCCAAAGGGCAGCACTTACAAATATTTCTAGCTATCTCTAAATTTAGGATGGAAGCTGCATTTTCAATCAGAGCAGCCAAATTCTGGAGCAGCTTCAAATGGAAGTGGCAGGAACAGGAAATCCACCTGGTCTTTGGCCTGAGCGTGATCTGTTCTTCAACAACAGGACACAGCTGAGAGGTAACAGGTCAGACTCCACACAGCCCTCGGTGGAAACGGGGTAAGGAGATCATCAGGCCAACAACGACTGATCATGGAGAGGGTACCAGCACCAATGCCCATGGCTATCCCGCTCCCAGCCAGGAGCTAGTGGGAACCTGCACACCCTTCCCACCATCCATCTGCACAGCAAAGGGTTTGTACGATATCGGGGAGATCGCATGTTTTAACCCAGCTCTTGCGAAAATGCCACGGTTTAAGTGTCAAATGCAGCAGGAAGGGCTGCAAGCTGTTAACCCTTTACTGCGCCTTCCCAAAAAGAGCTTTCATGTCCAAGACACCTTCAGAGAGCAGGAGAGCAATTTCGCAGCGAGGAGCCTTGCTGTAGTTAGGAAGCTACAGGACAGCATCTGTGCTGAACCCCCACCAGATTCAACAGCTGAAATACCCGCAAGCCGCAGCCGCCCTTTAGTAGACATGTGCAGGAATGCCCGACTGAGGCACGGGGGAAGGAGGTTTCTAACTGCCAGCAATGACTTACAACGGCCACAAAGCCTTGCTGGCAGCTGGCTCTGAACAACGCAGAAGAGAGACTCAAAGACAAAAGGTAGTTGAGTTGTGTTGTGGTCTTTTTTTTTTTGTTTGTTTGTTTTTTTAAACTTCTTTTCTGTGTGTTCACTTTTGCAGCTTGACAAGCTCCCGGAGCGCAATTAGAAGAAACTTGCTTTTGTACTTCACCATAAAGTCTCACCTGTTCTTAAGCAGCTTGGAGGTGGCAGGGGAACACCGGCGACTGCTCCCAAGAGCACATACCTGATTACGCACAGAGCCCACATATCTGTGCAGGAGTGCGTGCCTGCGAGGCACTCCTCCGCCACGCTGCAGATGCCTGGCGTTGTTTCCATCCCACAACCAAGTTTGCTGAGAAAAGTATTTTGTCTACAGCCGGCTGGAATCTGCTAACAAGCAGGGAAAGGATCTGAAAAGCAGCTTCAAGGCGATTCCTACCGCGATACAAACTGAGCCTAGAAATAATCAGCGGGGATTATCTAGAAATGAAGCAATCACACCTTCTTCAGGCTCCAGATGGGAAGCTCCTGGGAGTTTGGGGACATCAACTATCAGCTTCTTTAAAAAAAAAAAAAAAAGAAATTATAGCAAATTTCTTCAAAATTGAAGGGGACCGAGTATAGGCAACCGCATCTCATTGTAAACTCCAACCCACTGCTTCATCTCAAAGGGCACCGCCCTTATTCTTTCTTATTAGGGTTTAAGTACACCAATCAGCACAATGCAGAAGTATTATGCTTTTACCACTCTAGCTGAGAAATGCAAGGCAGCCTGAGAAAAAGACCAGAGCAACTTGCCCTGAAACTTTCTGGTCAAACAAAAATGCACCCCAGCGCTCCAAAATTGCCTACGCAGTTCTCACCAGCCAGGAATCAAATCCCTGTAGCAAAGGTCGGCTGTGCTCAGCTGCCAAGATGCGTTCCCCACAAGAGAGAGACCTTCCAGATACGCTGGCTGAGCAAGGCTGCTAACAGTGTCCTAGAGCCTGCCTCACTTTTAAAATCAATTTCAAGGTGAACAGATGCAACATGCACTCGGAGAAGCCCACGGGCAAGCGTGAAAATCGCTCCCAGCATTTGCTGAACTACACACAACCAGCAACTGTTGGGTCCTGCTCCAGCACAGTCCATTTGTGGTTCTTCAGGCATCTGTCACTGGTAGCAAACACGCCTCAACACCAAAGCAGCAGAGGTGTTGTTCGAAGCTATCAGGTGGAGTGGAAATACTTTATCGGGATTTTTCTGCATCTACTGGAGCTATCACAGATGACTTCTGTGCCAGGAAAAAGAGACGAAGGAAGCTGCGGTGCTATACAAACACTGGAAATTACTCTTACCATCAAAGTAGCCATTAGACAACACCAGAACAAGCCGTTCCGATGCCAAATCCCAAACCAAAGTTACCATTTCCGTAACACAAGATCTTGGGCTCACCACACCTGTCTGGACTCTTGCAGCCCAGTGCTATACAGGTGCCCCACGTTCAGAAAACAGGCTGAAAGTAGGGCAGGCACCACTGCCTCCCATCCGAGCCAGTCTCCTCGGCCGCAGAGGCAGTTAGATGTCACAGCCTTTGCTCTGCAACCAGTCCGTCCCCTTCTCCAGCTCCTCTAGCTGGGGGCTCACCCACCGCTTTCCTCCTCCCCATCTGACCGTCTGTCGATAACAGATGCATTCTTCAGATTTTCTGCCTACCACCAGCACGTCATGGTCCCAGCACCCTCGCTGGAGCCAGCGAGATCACATATCTGGATCAAGATAATTGCGTGACAGTACACAGAGCTGAAACAAACCTGCCTTCAGGGAGAAGCCGAGATGTCAGACTTTCTCCCAACTTGCTCTCCATCTCCCTCTGATCTTCTGAGACACACCAGAAGGTTGCCTTTTTATAACGTTTTCTAAAAATGGATTTTTAAAACTATTTTTCAGTTTTGCTCTTTGAAAAAAATTCCCGAGATTGGAAGGTAATGCTCTTTTTTAAGAACAGAATTTTCTGAACTCAACATGATCTAGGCAAGCAGATGCTGAGAAGACAACTTCTCAGCACCCTTCAAGGAAAAGACTAAAGGTGAGCAAGCATCTGTTCGGCAGTGTGCCTACCCTCCTCTGGGCTATTCTGACACTTTCTTGCCCTCAGGACCAATTCCACAACTCAGTTTTCAGGTGTCTGCAGTGCCAGCAGCATGAGGATAACTCAGATAAAGAGAAAGGCTCCCATCTTTCCCAAAAGGACTTTGGGACGAGGTCAGGAGAGACTGTGTCAAAGGCAGCCCAGAGCCCCGCTGGCAGAACAAGGTCTATTTGTCTAGCAATGTTTTGTTACCACAGTGAAGCAAACTCCCCGAGCGTCAGAGCAGCAGTCCCAGAGAGGAGTCTGTGGCTCCCCAGATCCCGAGACAACTTCTCCTTATGAATGTGCCCATCGTTCCAGGGGCCGAGTATCTCACAGTTGAAATACAGCCAACAAACCTGATCAGTCATCGCCGAGGAGAGAAGTCTCCTCTCTTCATTATTAGAGGGAACTTTGTAATGAGGTGAAGGCTTTAATTATATTTTTTAAATCCTTCTCCCATAGTCTTACAAAACCTTAAGGCTGCTTCACAGCACCCTCGTGACCCAGCCTATTAGTGGGGCGACTAGCTCGTCTCCTGCAAGAATATAATGTAAAATGAGCCTCAGGGAATGGCATTTCTCACCTGGACAATTTCTCCATTGGAAGCAATTAAATCCGTGGGGATGGAGACTCTGAAGAAGCGTCCCACCACGGCAGAGCTGTCCGGTATGCCCACCACGGCCGGCACAGACTCCCGGAGGTCTGAGAGTACGGAGTGCATGGAGGCCTCCAGCTGATTTTCCCAGTCCCGAACCACCTCTGCTGGCTCGCTGGGCCAGTGGCAGTGAGCAGAGGCTGCCAGCAGCAGCACGGGGAGCCAAGTCCTCCCCAGGAAAGGGGGCTGCAGTAGGCATCCAACAGTCATTCTTCCCGGCGGCCTCGGCAACGGTGCTCCAGCCGGAAAGGGGACCACAGGGAATCTGCAGGCACCGCAGCGCAGGCAGAGGATCCACCAGTCCTTCACAGCAGCCTCATCCTAGGAGTCCTGGGAACCTGATTAAACAAAGGAAACCCAATCAGCACATTAATTACAATATCCAAGCCAGCCAGCTAACACACACAGACCTCCTTGCAAGGGACAGAGGGCTACCTGCCACGCTAGCCTCTTTTCAGCTTTTTGATTTAACTCCAAGAGTTACCACTACCATTAAAGAGCGCAAGAGCTTCTCAGCTCCTCTTCTGATGTACAACATCTCTAGAGAAACAAGATCCTCCAGCTTTTCCATGCACACAACCATGTTTTTGCTGCTCTGGAGCCACAGCATCCTGAGATAGCCACAAGGAGGGAGATGGCACCTGGGCAGATACAACCAAAGCTGAGAGAGCACAGCAGTAATAGCTGACATTTTGAGGCAACCTGAAGTCAGGCTGGGGCATCAGTGGTTTCAAATGCCAGTTACCCTATACAAAGACCCCAAGAAACCTCTGGTACTCCAAAGCTGCCATCTCGACAGCTTGATGCACGACAGATGCTTCTGTTCCTCTGACCCATGAGCCAGGCCCCCTCTCAGTTCCAGCTTTTGGCATTAGCCAGCGTGTTTAGACTTCATTTTGGGGCCAACAATATGCACCCCAAAAATCACACCGGAGTAAGCTACGCACACTCTTCTACCCACTGTCCAGCTCCCTGCTGCTTGCACAGATCACCCGTCCCCACGCTCTGCCAAGAAACATCTCCAGCTCTCCCTCGCTTTGCTGTTCTCTTCTTTCATTTGCTTCCTGCCCATCCTCACTCTCCCTCTGGTCCCCTGGATCACAGCTCTCCTCTCTCTCCTCTATTTTCCTTTGCTTCCCGAGCTGCTTCTCCCTCCAGACTGCGTTCAGCCGCGGTGCACAGGAGTCATGGATCTGTACGCACCCCTGTGTTCCTCTTCACAGCCTGTCTGCAGGAGAGCAAGCGTGTTCACAGAAGACAACAAAGCCACCCGGCGCCTCGGGGGAAGCCATACTGCCCACTCCAGCATCTCAGTTTGCAGCTGGCACAGCCCTCTACACCTAATCTGCAGTAACGAGCAGGGTAGTGGGTTACGCAGGACTGGAGGACAGACACACGGACCAAGCATGCCCCACACGGGTGTTGCTCAGCCCCCCGGGACTGGGCTCCCTCGGGCCAGGCACTCAAGTGCCTTGAACCAACTCCTTTTTTCCAGGCTGAGAAAGAAGCGGCTCCAAATTCCCAGAGCAGACCCAGCCCAACTTGTAACCACTGGCTCCGGGTCCTCTGAACATGGCTCAGATTTATTGTAACCCACTCCAGCTGCGTTGTGTGATGCACATCAGGCTGTGCCAAGAGACCCTGGAGCCAGACTGGGTGGGAAGGGTAATCCCACGGCATCTTGCCCTTGCAGAGCTCCTGGGGTGGCACAACAGCAGGACCAGTGGACCCGCTGTGCTGTGGCCAGGCAAGTGCGTATTGCCCACCGCAGGCTTGCAGAAGGGGGCAGAGAACCTGTCCGTGCAGGCAACCAAGCCCAAGGTTATCACAGCAGGCTTTAGGAATAATAGGAGAGAGAAGATTTGGTTGCTCACCATAAAACCTGCACTCCAGAGAAGCCAAGAAGTAGCGTGCAAGGACTATCACACCCTCTCCCCTCGATGGGTGTTTTCACACCCACGCAGAGGGGCTGACATCTCCCATCCGAAGGTAGCGGACCCAGTGAGCACAGTCGCAGCCAGCAGAGAGGGCCGTGGGCAGCAGAAATTATGAGCCAAATGCAATAACCTCTGGCTACAGCATCGACGAGGCAGATATCTGATCTGACTGCTGTCAGTTGCGGAAAACCTGTCTCAAGTGAAAGGCAAGAGACAGCAGAGGCAGAATGACTTTGCTGGAAACCACGAGAGATGGGAGGATGGTTGGTGCAAGACACCAGCGCCAGAAGAAAGCTCATTTCCCCACTGGTCTTGTCCTTCTGACTGCCTGAACCAATTGGGACATGAATACCTCAGGCAAAACAACAGGGAAGCCAAGGCCAGGCTCTTCCCAAACTGAGCACATGGTGGTCTTCACGTGGAGCGAGATGCCTGAGCTGCTTCTCTAGAGGTTATCATCATGAATGAAGTGGCTGCATGGGTAAGGACACACCACACTTCCTACAGGGCACATCTACCAGCTCCCTGTGTGGTCAGAAGAGGATTTGACACACCCCAATTGATTGAGGAGGAACCTAGAGCAAGCAGATGGCTACCGCAGTAGATGTTCGGTGGAGAACATCCAACAGGCTGTGAACGAGCTACAGAGATGGAGCAGCCTTCTGCAAGAGGTCCTGAGGAGGCCACTCATCATCAGAGCAGGAAGCTGGGGGACTCTCATCCCTGCACAGTGTCTTAAATAAGCAGAGAGAGGAAGCACCACCTTCAGCCTCCACGGAGTCTGGGGTACAGACACTGCAGTGATGACACCTTGCCTGAACTACTTCTCCTGAAGCCTGCTTGTTAGAAAGTCCTGCTGCATGATGGACTAGAAAGCAACCCGCACAGCAAGTACCAGCAGGATCAGAGACACGCTGGGAGCTGGAGGAGGAATGTGGCAGCAGCAGAATCTGGGAGCTGCTGTGGGATCGAGATGCTATCGGCATGGAAACATGGCTGCCTCTCACAGCTCCATACCTCACCAGAGGAGAAACACCACAGACAACCAGACGGACACCCAGCGTACAACCACAGAGAGCTGTAAAGACGCCCGGAGAGGTTCGGCACCATGTCACGGCTGCAGCGGAGCTCGTGTACAAGTGTGGTACAGCTCTGTGTTGCTCAGCCAAATGATGTGATCTGGCCTGGGGCATTCTTTGTTGGATGGAGAGGAGTATTTGGGCAGAAAGGAGCTGGTTCTTGATATCTGTGGCAAGCAGGAGAGGAAGATGAAGTCATCACCGATTTCAGAAACAATTATCAGAGCGGGCAACAAACACTGCCTGTCTGATATGTGCCTCTCAGCCAGGCAACTCACGCACTGGCCATGAAGATCTCATGTGATGCTTGCACGTCGCACGAATTCAGAATTTCATTTCAGGGGAACTACAGAAGAACAGTCCCTGCGTATGGAAGCAGAGCACATAGAAGGTATAGGAGAAATTCAGCAGCTGATAAAGAAGAGAAAAACCCAGAAGAGCTGAGAACAAACTTGCACCACCAAAAA
>VZSZ01005903.1:153798-174593 GCA_013398815.1 Ibidorhyncha struthersii | reverse complement strand
ATCTCTTAACACAGCTCCACCTCAACAAACAATGGACAGAAGCTGAACCGGTGCCAGCCTCTCACACTGTGTGCTAAGGAGGAAAGGCAGGGTGGTACAGCTCTACAGATAGCTAGAACAAGGCACTGCCCCACACGTGGACTATTGCTTCAAGGCAGAACGCTTTTTGCAACAGGAGGTCCTCTGCCTAAAAGCCAGCAGTCCTGCTCAGCAAGTCTGCGGGCCACCAGCCCCACAGGTCTCGATGCTGCTGCAGAACAGAGCAAACAGTACCTGCAGCGAGGCTGGAACAGCCACTGGGGACCTGTGTGGTGCCTCTGCAAAGTCCAAAAGCCCAAACCATTTCACACAGCACCACCACGGGCAAGACACAGACTGACTTGTGACCACCTCCCAGTAGCATGTGGAAAAAGTCCAGAGTTCTGGATCATCATCCGCAACCAGTGAGCGGCACAGCAAAGATTTCAACACTTCACACAATCTCAAAACAGGGCCCAAGCCCAAACACAGATGGCATTCTGCAGTGGCCGTCTGCTGATCTCTGGGAAGCATCAGGTCGTACGGCCAACTGGCTTAGATGGCACTTTCAAGTTACATGTAAAGGGTAGACCACCCCAGCTTCTCTACATGGCACAGTGCTCCTTCTTCCAGCAGGATCTGTACTGCACAGTTCTGCAGAACAAACACAAAGGTTCAGGTTATTCCTGAATTTCAGGATGTTTCATTCCATCTGATCTTCTGAAAGAACCGACTTTCTCTTTATCCTCCTGCTTCGGTGAGAGCTCTTTTGGTCTCAACTTTGAGCCTCCAGAGCATTGGATGAAACATCAAAGTCAGTATCAACATCTGCTTCAGTCCTAGCGCTCGGTGCACGTGCCAGTGTTGATGCCTGATCTCCAGTGCCAAACCCCCATCTCAGAGAAACGGAACTGGGCCCGCTTGGTGAAGTTATGTTGATATGATGCTGCGTTTGATACGATGCTGACTTGTCAAGACAATGCTGGAGCTTGCTCCTTCTCCGTGCAGCTACAAGGCCCGCTGGCACGTTAAGGACGTGCTCTACCTTCATTATTCAGGAACGCTGAACAGTGCGGACAGAAGATGGGACTGAATGGAAGGACTGAGAGCAGGACGCAGTAGCTACTCCCAGCCACGCAACTTCCCAGAGATCTTTGCTTCTGCCCACTGCAGAATCAAAAGGGTTGGGCGAGGGGAAGAGTCCCGGTGGCAGGAGCATGGCTGCCCTAGAAATCCCAGTCCCTCTGTGGCCGACTACACCACCTCTTCAGCAAGAACCAGGGAAAGTGAAGTCTCCATCCAGCTGCGTCTAATCCAATTGCTCAAGTGCACAATCACATCACTGGGCTGCGGTAATTAATCACTGCCAGCATATTAATGCCGCTGAGCCTAGCATGCAGAAAGCTCAGGTAACTGCCGTGCAATTCTCTACCCTAGATAAGAAGGTATTTAGGAGAGTTAGAAGGAATCCCACTTACCTGATTGCTTATTTAACAATATCCTCATTAAAGGAAGCGTTAAATGAGTGGCCTTTCTCTAAGGAAGCAAATTCAGACTCAGCTAAAAAGGGCCAGTGCAACTTTCCAGAACAGAGCTATTGTCTCTGCAAGGATCTCTTGTGCGTGTTTCCACAGGAGGATCTCTGGGCAAGTCCCATCAGCTACTGCACGGCTGCGTGTCAAGGCAGCAAGCAGGAGGAATGATGAAATCCAGCGTCACCGGCCAGGCACACAAAGATGGCACTCTGCCGTACACGCTCCCTGGTCCAAAACATGACAGCAGGCACCGACGGTGCCAGCCCGGCGGCACGATCCCGGCGGCTGGCGCTCTGTGCACGTCTGCGCTGTGCTAAAGGAGTCTGGGGAGGGGGGCAGGAGGGAGAAATAGCTTGGAGGCAGCATGTCTGGGCAGAGCAGCCCATCACCAAGTTTATGAACTAATAGGTACAGCCTCCTCAAGCCTAAGAGCATGCCAGTCTGCAAGCCTGACACATTATACGCACAAAGAACACTCCGGAGCGTGAAATTTAGGAAACAGTAAGAGTTTCCGCACTTGCCCAGCTCCGGACATACCCTGAAACAAAGGCAGCAGCCCCTCCAACAGCCTATGTTATAAGCTACGTGAATGTGCTGCAAATGACTCCGGGGGTTATTTCCAACCTCAATGGCTTCAGCCACACACACTCGCAGAAGATGACCCAGGCTCCAGACGCTGCTGCGCCCGGGATGAATTATGGAAAGGGACATACAGGAGGGCAAACTGCACAGAGATGTGTTCGTCACGCACAGACTAACTGGCACACAGGCAACAGGCAAGGCGGAGGAAGGAAGATTCGCCGCTAGCTGTAGCTCCCTGCTCCGCTGCGCTCAGAGCGACGGCACCCTGTCCCGCATGGCGTTAACCAGGCATCTGCAGGGATGGCCACTTTACACCCGAGACTGGATGCCTCTCTAAAAGAGAAGTTCATTCACAAGTTTTTGGCTTAACGCTGCAATGCATACATCAAAACCAAAGTAGCAGGCATCAGAGGTCGGACCGCAAGAGGAAGGCTGCTCAGCAGAGTGCCCCTGATCAGTGCTCCTTCCACCCTCTGCCCCCCACAGCCGGTTGACATGCTTGCCATCGTTAGCTGGTCACCCCAGATGCCACTAGCCCAGGAGGTACTAACCAAGCCATACTCAATTCTTCACCCTAAAATTGCATTTCAAGACACTCTTCCACAGCTATGCCCACCCTCTATTGTCACCAAGTTAAACGCCCAACAGAACTGACACATAGCTGAAAGGACATACATACAAAAAAGATGGTATTTTCAGTCTTGTCCCTTCTTGTGTTTCTGCATTGCTCATCTCCAGCACATCTGGTGTCAGTAACAGGAAACCCGGACACTGAAAAACAATCTAGGGTAAAAAAAAAAAACCCAAAAACCAAACCACCAAAAACCAAACAAAACCCAAATAAACCCAAACAGGCAGTGCTAAAAAGTGTGCCAGGCAGGGAAACAAGCACCCTCCTGCTGGCAGGGAACTGGGCTGCGAACTGTCAGTGACTTGTTGCTTCAAGTCACACATGCCACAAGAGGCTTCGCAAAGCTTGTACGGGAAGTGGTCACAGCAATCGATGCCTTGCAGCGGTTTTTATTCTGCTAGAGTAAGCACTGAGTTATTTAACTTTCCTGTAGCTTAATGGAAGACAATAGAAAGCTTCCTCTTCCTTTTGTTTGAAAACGACAGTTTTGTGTCACCAAGAAGGGATGAAGCCTTCCCACAGCCCTCTCGTTGGCATCTCACACCTCCCCTTGGCCAACAAAACCGGCTCACAGTTCTCCCCCAGCCTGGGACACTGACTGATGCTTCTAGTCTGAGTGACAGACAGCGGAGTGCTGAGCGAGCAGCAGTGGGAAGCTGGACCGCTCAGAAGACCACACGGGTTTTGTGTTTATTAAAGACATGCGATCTCCGGCACTTCCTGCAGAGAGAACACAGAGGCAGCTCCGAGATAGAGAGAAAAGATGCAAAAAGCCGAATTTTCCTTTTTTTTTTTTTTTTTCCCCCTCCCCCCCTGTATTGCATCTGCCTGTCCAGAAGCTGGGCCAGCCTACTGCCTACTTCACTCCTGGGAAGAGTTCTTGCCCTGGAAAAGGTAAGCACGGAGGATATGCTCCCTGTAGCCCTCCCTCCAGCAAGAGCTGTTGAGGGGAGGCAGCAGCAGAAGCACAAAGGACTCAAGAGCCCTTCTGCCAGCCAGACACGGAGCGTGTTTTCCTTTCCCCGCAGAGTACTTTTCCCCTGCAAGGTGCAGCGATAACATTCCTTCTGGAAGCAAGTTCCTTCCCCGCAGCCTGGGGGAGGCAGGAAGGGATGACTACGGTACCCACAAGCGCCTCTCGACTATGCACTCGCACGCTGACCTGACACTTTTTGCTGGAAGACCATACAGATGTCTCCCTGCTTGTCAGTCCTGCTTGCCCAGCCCCTCGCAGACCCTGCGTGCTACATGTCCGATGCTCCAGCCATGTCTCGAACGGCCGCTGTGCCTGGAGCCGCCGCAGATTTTGGCTGGGTGAGAATTCTGACTCTTTGATGAAAGTTTCAGCAACCACAATCAATCCCTTCCTCCCACTTTGTTATTCCCAGACAGCCAACTCAGATCGTATCTTCAAGTGCATTCAGTTGAAAGGAAACTCAGATATTATCTTCCCAAGTATTTAGAAGGCCTCAGAGATCATTTTTCCCCCCCTGTAATTACAAACATCGCAGTCAGGTAGAACTGCCATTTTCCTGGTTGCTGGCAGGATATAAACACCCACCAAGAAGCAGAGGACTCCAAATAATCACTGAGGACAGCTTCGCACACTAGACACCCTCTGAGTGAGCCCCGTCTCGAGGGAGAGCTGGCAGAGACGGGCAACGGCGATCATCAACGGTAGAAAATAGATCCTGCTTGGAAGGAGCTGGAGGAGAACAAACTGGGACACACCAGGGCATGAAGGTGATGGGGAACGAGAGCCCACGCTCTCCTCTGCTAAAAGGACCAAAAGCCAAACTAACCTGAACCAGGCTCAAACCCAAACAAAATGAGAATTTCCCCCAAGAACCCAATGAAGTTGTGAACATGAATGTTAAAACTTCCTCAAGGTTAAAAGAAAAGGGTGGGACGGGACAATTT
The DNA here is from genome assembly GCA_013398815.1 of Ibidorhyncha struthersii. Taxonomy (NCBI): domain Eukaryota; kingdom Metazoa; phylum Chordata; class Aves; order Charadriiformes; family Charadriidae; genus Ibidorhyncha; species Ibidorhyncha struthersii. Next base: position 169,907 of record VZSZ01005903.1, on the reverse strand, counting down.
TATAGGAGGCAGAATTACCAAGGCAGCGTTTCTGGCTCGAGCAGCACTTCATGACAGATAGCAGGATCCTGGGACGGCATATTCAGGGAAACGACTCGCATTCCTCTCCGGGCATCTTCTCCCGGCTGTTATTGGAAAGGGCATATAGGCTAAATATACGGCTGTAGCAGGGCAGAGCAAGGGTCTGTCTGCCTAAAGGCATGCAGTTTAACCCAGCTTTGGTTTCCAGTGCGTAACCAGCTAGAGAGAGCCCCTCAAAACTCTACTTGTAACCCCTGGTTTTGTCTGGAAACGGAGTGAGAGTGTAAAAATCTTCTACGTTTAAGGGAATGTAAGCTAAAGGTAGTACTAAAATCCACAGGAAATTAAACTACAAAAGGTTAAAACAAAAGAACAAAAAAAAAAGAGATGGGACTGAGCTTCTTCCATACAAATGCTATAAAAATGTGTATTTTGAAGACAAACATGACAGGCATGTACATATATACATGCATACAAACGTTTATCAGTTTCCAAGATTTAGTAAAAACCAGAACTCAAGGTACCAAGATAAAACAGGTATTTCTGACTCTAGACTTCTCTTTCGTCAGGAAAGCTTCATATCTTGCTGAATTTGCCTGAAGTTAATGCTGAAGTGAAGACAGTGGCATTACAGAAAAGCATTTTAGCAGAAGCCATCCTGCGGGAGAGGCCGGGACAGAGGAAACCCGGGCTGGCAGCAGCGCCTGGATAGGCAGCTGACAGAGACGAGACCAAAGCACCACTCTGAAAAATTAGTGCCGTTTTAATTTGGATCACAAAAGAGGTACCTCACTGGTTAGCGTACATGAGGCAGCAGACCAGTCCCCGTGATGCCGCACGCAGATTTGAGGGGTGCTAATTGCTAGAAACATTGGAAATAAAAGATTTAGGACTCAAGACAAATTCCCCAGCCCTCCACGGGCTCACTGTAACATAGCAGCTTGTGTTCACTGAAGCCCGATTCTGGGCTCTCTAGAAATTATTTACATGGGGATCCAACTGGTTTTCACGTGAGCTTGCAGGGACAAAGCTGAGTTTTATATAGTTTTAAAACTAACATGGGTTTCTTTACCAAAATACAAGTCCTCAGGTATACCAAGATCAGCCCAGACTGCCTCTGCCTTCCCCAAGTACACTAAGAAGAGCCCAGACTTCGTCTCAGCCATCCCCATTTGCGGAAGGCACAAATGATGATTTCTAAAATAGCAAAATAAAGTCTAACAGAGGCAGCCTAACGAGGTATCTAGAGGACTCCTCAGCAGCTCTAGCCAGAAAGTACAGCTGAGGCACCACAGAGAAAGCACAAACCAGCACGAAGCAAGATAGAAGGTGTCACTTTTTAAATGCAAGGACTATGAGGCATCAGAGCCAGATCTTGTATTCCTCAGCGGGCAGGTCGCTCCCCAGCTAGCGCCGAAGGACATGTGCAAGAGCAGCTGGCGTGACAGTCACCACTGTGTGTCCTGTCCCCTGGTATCACTCACCATCCACCAGCTGTTTCAAGTCTAATTCACGCCAGCTAATGACCTTTGATAGAAGTCACCCGGCTGGAAAGAAGGTTTCTATCGAAGCTGCTGCCTCAGAAATGGGTATAAACCAAGGCACCATCACCAACAGGGCTGCAGGCTTTTCCTCCACCCCATGCTCCCAAGGGACAAAATCGTCCACAAGCCTCCAGCAGCACCTGATATCTCTGCTGAAGCCTGGAAAAATAGTCCCTCCCCAAGCTGCCCTGTTGTACTACGCAGGAGATGTTATCTACAGATGTAGTCAGGAGCACTGAAACCAATGAGGCTAAAAAGATTTGCATCTCTTGCTTGATTTCTTAATTGAATTAAAGGCTGAACAAAAACCCTTATGAGGCTTCAGAGAATCCACATGGAAGAGAAACGACGAAAATCCTAATCAGAGAGGAAGCTTCCACTGGACATTGTCTTATTAAGCACTAAAGAGTCCACGCAAAAAGATAAAGAGCCCGAGGGATAAACTCCCATGAAATCTCAGTGAAGTTTCTGCTACAGTTTGGCTTTCGGAGCACACGACACGTTGCACGAGTCGCACAGAGGAGAGGTGAGCTTTGGTGTGTCCTTTTAGCCAAAACTCTCCCACCTACCTTGCTGCCTATTTTTTTTTTTTTTTTTAAATAAATAAAGGTGTAGAGCTTTTTCTGTCAAATCAGCAATTAGAGGGGTGAAGGACAGACTGATGGGCAGGGCAGTCCTGCAAATCCCTTTCTTAGGAAACCTGATCATACTTCCAAATCCTGTTCTGAAGGAAACCCTTCCAAAGCTCCAGCTCTGGCAGTGCTCCTAAGCCTGGTCAGGGGCTTGTGGGAAGACCCTTGCCCATGTTTTGGCCACGCAATAGCAGAGCACTTTTTTTTTTTTTCCCCCATCACCAGAACAGCATTCGGGCTTCCTTCCCTACGACACGCCAGCACCACAGCCACCACACAAGCATCAGCTTTGCTAATGANGGGGGATAAATTCTTGATGAGGTTTCATATTCAAGAGTCACCTCAAAATGCTGTTTGGCTGGACTGCTTTATGGAGAGGCAGCCACATTCCAAGGGTTTATAATCACCTTCTGGGTATTCCACAAAATTCCTCAGATAATGAAATATTTCAAGAAGGTCCTTGAAAAGTGTTTAAGCACCATAATTTCCTATAGGCTGATGTCACAGCACCAAGGCTTCGGCACTAAGCACAGGACTGGAAGGCAAGGCTTAGGATCTCTCCCCTACCTGCCAGGTACAAGATCTGCCACTGCTACCAAAGGCATGTAAAGCACAAACAGCTGATATTAAGCGGACACACGAAACAAGGCAAGCAACGCCAACAAAAAGCCATTTTCAGCATTTCAGTTACGTATGCAGCATCATTTATATTCTTTGCGGCAGCGTAACTAAGGGCAGGCACATTCTGTTTAGAAACATCCCTCCGTTCCATCAGCTTTACCACCCCACCCTGCAACTCCAAGCCAAGGCATTAAGATTCAGCTTTACGGAGTTGCTGAGCCCTGATTTATTACTCAGCTAGCAAGACTGCTGTAACTCTTCATTTGAATATATTTACCACCCAGAGATTTATGCAGAGCAGCCAGGGCATCAGCTGTGGACCTGCAACTTTCGATGTTTCTCGTGAAAACTACTCTAAACGCTTCTTGGTAGAATAAGATACAAGTGTTCCAACTTTAACCACCAAGCATGAAAAGGGAAAGCTGCAAAATGAAGCTGCCTCTGTGGCATGGGAGCAATGCTGAGAAAGCTTCTGAAGGAGGAATTAACTCCCAGAAAACCAGTAGCTTCCAGCTGGGCACCACATTGTCTTAAACTCATAGAAATTCAGGAGTCACCAAAACCCAACAAATTGATAACCTCTTCCTGCAGGTGCCTTTTATAGGTGCCTTCCCCTCTTGCTAGAGATCAGAGAGCAAAGGGCTGGACTGCATCAGTAAAACTGTCTGCTCTTGACAATAACCTCTGGCCCGCGCTGGCCAGCCTTTCCTTCAGGTAGTAAATCCAAAAAGCAACAGATCACCGCCAGCACAAGCTTACAGAGGCAGAAGGACAGTGCGCGGCTTCACAGGTCCATCTGCTTCCCAACTGCTCTGGTGCAAGAAGATTGATTTAAATGAAAAGGCAAAGACGAGCACCTTAAAAGGCTAACAGAGTCTGCATCGCATTCCTGCAGCATTATTTTCACTGCATTATCTTTCAGCTAAATTATCTTGTTTACCTGCACTACATAATTAATAAATAACCCTCATCTGCTTTTAACCATGGCCTTCATAGCTTCAGCCAGGACTGGGGAGGGCTGGAGCTGCTCATCACAGGTCCACCAATGTAGAGATAGCTCCAGCTTTTCTCCCCACCCTGCTCTGGTATTGAGAAAGCAAGAAATAAATTGGATTATTTCAACACGAGCCCATTCAGGCTACTTCATTTCCTTCAGGATCTGGCCAAAAAGGGCTCACCTTTAGAGAAACAGCCCTGACACGCACAAAGCCAGCACGATCGATGAAATAAAATACATTGCAGGGTAACATGCCCCCCTCCACAAGCAGCGTAGCACTGCACCTGCACGTCAAAGAGGTTTCAAGGGTTGCTGGAAGCAACCTCGCCCCTGCAGCAATTCCAACACAAGCACATCCTGCCACTGCCCAAATTCCACAAACAAGAAAGTCCGAGGGACTGGAAAAAAAATTGCTTTCCAGAAAGCATGCTTTTAGATCCATTTCTGACAAGTTTCAGCTTAAATTAAATGAAATTCTTCATATGGCAGCCAAGACACTTCACACGAGTTCCTGCCAGCAGTAAAAGTCAGAAGCCTACAGGAAGAGCCCACTGGATAATTGAAAAAAATAGGATCAAACTGACATGCTCAGCCACCAGACGCATTATTTAAAACTGGGACCTGGGTAAAGGCAGAGTACACACAGGAAAAAGGGGAGGCAGAGAGAAAACGAGGACAAGACGAGGAAACAAGACGAGAAAAACTGATGTTTTTCTTCCATAAGCAGCCACAGAGTCCACACAGCAAACTAGCTAGCACGGCATCTGGTATCAGTCCTCCAAAAATGGTCCAAAGGTTTGGCCGCTGCAGAAAAATTCAGTAGTTTTGCCCTTCCTCAAAGGAAATCTATCTTGCACAGGTCAGAGAGGTTGGAAACAAGACCTCCATGTTTTTGAGGGGGGGAAAAAAAAAGTTACAGTGTATTTCAAATAGTGTGAGTGCAGGCTGCATCCCTCTCTTTTGACTTGCCGTTGCAGTTTTTACGCAGAAGATGAAAGACTGCAGCCTGACTTCCCAGCACGCTGACACCGTGTCCCACAGCTTCCTAGGTGACAGTCTGGAAGGGTGACACTGGCGAAGGGACATCATCGTGGACTCGGAGCTGCACAGCGACATGGGAGATGGCAACAGCAGTGCCCTCGTCCTGACTCAAGTGGGTAGATTAAACCATGAATTTAAGTTGTTAAGAGAAAAACAAAAAAAAAGGGAGTAAGAAGATAGGATAGATCCTCTACCGACTTCTTTTCCAGTGCAAAGTAACACAGCCGAGCATGGGATGACTTACCTGCTGCCTCTGCAAGAATCCCAGGAACGGGGGCAAAGTCATCACACCTCCAATGTGTGCCCACGGAAAACAGAGTCGGATGCCATTCTGAGGCAACAAGGAAAAAATCAAACCAGCACTCAGCTGGGTTTTGTACCAGTTCGAGCCTCTCCAAGCCAAGCATCATCTCTTCTTGCTCACCACATGGGCTTTGGACACCCAAACCCCACTCTCCCCTTCATGCCTGCATTTCTTAGCTAAGTTAGGCAAAGTCAGACTTTTGTAATCCATGGCAACGGCAGTGCCTCTGTGCCCATCTCCTCACTGCTTGGAGCTCTACTCCCATAGAGCCATCTTCTCTGCCCTGGGGCATCCAGCGCAGAGCAGAGCCCAGCCCTAGGCACTGTCTGTACTGACCCCAGACCAGAAATGAGCACAACCCCACTTTCCAGCCCAACAAGCACCCACAACAGTTCTAAGCGTTCCTGAGCGTGTAACAACAGAGAAATACATCTGTCCTCAATCACTCCAAGCCTTTTTTTCTGAATCCACCCGCCTAAGTCAATCTCGCTTTGATTTCTGCTCAGCGCTCACCCGATCTTTATTACTGTGGCGATGCTCAAATCACAGTAATTAGTTTAAGAGGGCATCCCCTTACTAGCACCTACTGGACTGCTAAGCACCCACCTCCTCGCTGCTCACGCAGTCACATTCCTATGGCTGTTCTTACATCTCAGTAAATCTGAAACACTTCCCAGAAAAACCTGATGGCTCATTGCTATCAAACAGCATAGCAGAACACAAACAGTTTAGCAAGAGCATAAGGGCTGTATGAAGAGAGAGATGCTCAAGCGCCACAGGAAAAACGCAGTCTTGGAGTTGCAGAGATGCCGTTAAAGCTCTGAAGGTGCGTTCAGCTTGCCTTCGCTTTACAGCCCTGCTGCAGATGCTGCGGGGAAACAATTAAACCGCTTATCACAGTATGGCCCATTCAGCCTCCAGAGCAGAAGAGCAATTCCAGTCCCCAGGTGGCAAGCGCAGCAATTAGGTACCCAATTACGTGCACCAAAGCTTCACTTTGCTTATATAATTTTACTTCAAGGGTTATATGGTATTTCCTCGGCTTACTGTCATTAGAAGATTGTAGGTCCAGGGACAGCCTGTCCCCGCTGAGATCAAGCTGGTCCCACAGGACCTAGTTGCATATTGTACCACGTTTGGAGGATGCAGAACAGTCCAGATGTGGGCAGGTGACTTACAAGTCGTTCAGCGGAGCCAGTTACAAAGCCTGGTCACAACCACCCCGTCCTCACCTGCAGGGACTAGGGTTAAAGTTTAAAAATAACAGTAAAAAAACCCACAACAGTAAGACCGCAGCGAGGGTTAATCTCTAGCTCCACGACAGCCCACCTCTGCAGAGCAGCTCTGGATTGGCGCTTGAGCCTCTTCTGGGCTTAATAACAAGTTGTAGTGGAAAAATGCGGTTTTAGCAGCTCAGTCCATCCCTTATAAAGCAGAGAAGCTATGCCAAAAATAACCTGGCTTACTAGTTACAGTCACCAAGCACTCACTTAGCAGGTGTCTGATCAGGGACCACATCACTGGCTGCACCGTGGCGTCTCCACCATCACTGGCTGTGCACCCGACAGGAGAGGATGCACTCCACAAAGGTGTTTCACATAAAGCAATTAGCATTTTTTAAAACCATAGATAGCCAGGACTCATTTGCCACCCTCACCCCCCAAAAGGAAGCATTTTCTTCCAGCTCAGACAAGGTCTCTAGCGCAGCTTTGCCGCGTTTTCAGCTGGACAGGCTGAACTCCTCAGGCAGAGTTTTGTACCTGGCACTTCCCAGAGTCATGTACGAAAACAGCTGGTCAGCAGCTGTAGCGAGAAGCACGCTACAATGATCAAGAATGATGCAGTTTTGCGAATTCTCAAATAAAACCATAAATTCAGTGTTGTCCTGCAAAGGCCTCCGCTATCCTATTGCGGCAAAGTCCGGAGCAAACAAAACCAGGTTGCAGAACTGAAGCACCTTCCACAAAAAAACCCCAAACAAACAGGAAAAAGCTTTCAGTAACAGCGGTGCCTCCCACCACAGGGCAGCAGCAGAAGACAGACTGCCTCTCATTCATTCCTCAAGTCCTTACGCCAGGGAACTTTGCTCATTGCCATAGGCTGAGCCTAGGTAACAAAGACAATACCCCAAACCTCAAGGCTGCAAATAATGAGTTTAGAAAGTCCGAATACCTGAGAATTAAGGTTGTCCGAGAGCCGGTCGCAGCAAGCACCACAACTCACTCCTGTTTCTCCTCCCCTCTTCCAACTTTTTGTTCTCTCTGCCTTGGAGACAGGCAAGTCCTTCACCCATCCATGGCTGTCAGGATCCTGCTCCCAGCGCTGGGGATGGCCGGTGGCAGCACCTCCCCCCCCACCCCCAGCAATGATTCACCCCTCCGGCCCCCCGGGGCTGGAGGAGGCCCTGTATGGACAGGATCTTTAAAAACCTTTACTTGGCAGATCAAGTCTACAAAGCGCTGGTGAACTGGGAGCATTTCAGATGCCTGTAAGCTGATAAGATACATAAGATATGGGGCATTTTTGCTGGGAAAGGAGATGGGGCATCCCTTGTGACCAGAGCAGGGGCTGCCAACCTTCCAGACATTGTGCCACACCAAGTACCTCTCAATGCAAGTTGGGTTCTGTTTGGTTTTTTTAAATACTGACAACTTAAAAGCTTTTTTTTTTTTTTTTTAAAAAATCCTTTAACTCTTGGAAATGGCTGAACTGCTTTTGCTGAAAACTTGAAACAAAGCCTGAGGCAGAGCCACAGCATGGGAAATTCCTGTGCAGGCAATTAAGTTCAAGAGTTAAACGCAACTCCGTCAGACAGTCTCTGCAGCGGGTGGTGTGACCGGTGGCACCCGCAGTCGCCACTCCTCCACGCAGCCCTGCCGAGGAAAAAACTGGCATAGCAGCTAAAGCAGGCTACCCACACCCAGAGTTTTAGACTGAATGCACTCCAAAGGGGAATTAATTCAGGGAAGCGCTGCAATAGGCAGCACCGGCCAAATCACTGCAACTGGGAGGCAACTCCTCGGGAATGTGCTAAGGGGCTTACAGCATCTGGACGTGCGCGCTCCCTGGTTACTGCCGCTACACCCTGCTCCGTCCCAGCCTCCGCTTGGTAATTCCCCTTGAAGGCAGCTCCATGGGAACATTACTCACCGGCCGACCCACGTCCAGCGCTGGGGAGCTGCACACAGGGTGGCGGGAACAGAGCGGCAGGGCTCAGCGAGGATGATGCTGGCCTCCAGCTGAGTCCATGGGCAAGGTGCTACGGAGGACGCAGTTAGGTGGCAATGCAAATGACACCCTGATTACCATCGCTGCTTAAATTGCTGCCTTTGCTCCAGAATCTAAACTACTTTAAAACCTGACAGAAGCACCTCCCAAGCACAAGCCCTGTTTAGGCAAGGAGGTGCTGTCTGGGCAGAGTTTGAAAATAACATTTTGCTGCTGCAAAAAAGTTACGTTCCCGAGGTCCTTATTTTGTGCCGTAGCTCTGCCTGCTCCCTTCTTCCCACTGCTCTTCTTCCCTGGGAAAGCTATTTCTCTCTCCTACTGCTCTTCCACAAAACCAAGAAACAATCTAAAGAAAAACTGTAAGAGGACTCAGGGCAGATATGCCTTCATTTTTTATTTTTATTTTTTTTTCCAAAGACATGAACTATCTACATCAGCAGTGTCCCGATGACGGCAAACCACTGAGACTGGAGATAGGTGCCCTGAAGCACTACAGACAACAGCATTATCCAGACCGGCTGAAGTAACCCAGCAAGTCATTTAAGGGGAGGTCTAATCACATCATGTACAAGTCTATGGCTTCTTCTGGGTTTTGCAAGGACCAGCACATAGAACTGGAGTGGATCCGAAGCACGGGGATAACACTGACACAAGCACATCAGCCAGAATGAAAGCTTAGAGGCTGGGAAAAACATCCATAATGTCATTTGTGACAGCAGGTTTGCTCTGCTTGTAACATACACTGCCAACACACCGGGGAAAGCTGCTTAGAGATCAACAGATAAAAGCTTTTCACCATTCAGCCTGTTATTGTCCTGCTACCAAAAAGCATTCCCGGATGAAGTGCAAGGTGCTCAGAAAAAGTATCAGGAGCAGCAGCAAAAAAATCAAGTACTCGCACTGTGGCTAAATCCCTTCAGACCCCCCCGATTGCCAGAGGGTCCCACTCCCCTATCTGCAAGTGCAGTTCTGCGATCGGAGCTGCACGGTCTTCTCACTTGTCAATGCAGGTGATCTCCTCCAAGTATCACCACCTTAAAAATAGGGTTTTGTCCGCAGAAATAACTCCAGACTCCTCTGAGATATGAAGTCATGTTTTGAAAAGCAACAGCACAGCAAATTCAATTAACTAATCGAGTCTGCCTTCTACTTGGGCGATGTGGAAGCAAGATTTCCCAAAGCCCATCCCCAAGATGTAACATGTTATTTACCAGGTATGCTGCTGCGACCCTTCCAGCATGATCTAAGAGGGTCTACCTCAACTCCCTCCTCTTTCTTTCGCCCCCCTGGAGCAGGGAGTCCCGCACAGAGCCCTGCCATGCCCTAGGAAAAAAAAAAAAGGGGGGGGGGGGGAACTACCCTGCTCTTATCTTCAACCCCCAGTAAAGGCTGCAGGGGGTTCGAGAGGACACGGAGAAACCAAGCCAGAGGCAAACAGTAGCTCTTTAGAGGAATAAACCACTCCTGCCGTGATTGATAAGTACATCTGCCAGTCCCCACCTGCTGTTCACATTCCTGGCATTTCTTTCTGCAGCATTTTCTCCCCGAGAAGGGACCGGCTGCTTATCAACTGCTGCAGAGGAGATTTAAAGGAAGGGAAACGGGCCCCAGCTTAAACAAAAACGAAGAGATTTCAGGCCCCAAGCATGCCAAAGACAGTTTTCTTGCATCAGATCAGGGAACCTGCTGAAGGGGTTTACTGCAGGAGCCCTTGCAGGTTCAGGAACTTACGGGTGTTAAGCGCTCCCCTTTGCTTGTTCCTGCCACCATACCTCTATTAAATTCCTGGCAGATAAAGCAGGGGGCTCCGGAAAAGTCTCTCTACCCTCCAGCTGCTCACACCAAAGTAATTTTCCGCACCGGTCAACCACCCCCTAGAATAAAAGGGAGATAAGGGTGAAAACATGCCAGCCTCTCCGAAAGGGCGAAGGCTTCGCTGCCTTCCCCGCAGTGGAGGGCTGCTGAGCACGGATAGCCGGACACCCCGCAGGACAGCTGTTCAGAGCAGCAACAGGTATTTCTGGGAGTGAAGGAGCAGGAATTTAGTTCTGCTTTTCCACCCTGGAATTTCCTTCTTTTCTTCGAGTCAGTTTTAACACAGCAAGAAGGTGAAGGAAAATAAACCTATACAACTACAGCACAGCCTCGAAGCAGAGGGGTGGAATGTGATCCTGCTTGCTGCCAGAAGAGGAAAAAGTAGCTCCCAGGAGCTCTCTTAAGAGCTCAGTGTCTTTAAGATCCTGACCTCTCTGTCAAACTAGATCAAAATTAGCTATTAGCATCAGATTTATTAGAGCGTGCACTGAAATCCTATCAGCCAGGCTGCTGCAGGGAGCCGAGGCAAAGCGGGGTTTCTGGAGATCGGGTGCCCCAGCACCCATCTAAAAGTCATTTTCTTTCACTGAAAGATGAACACACACAACTGCAAACAAGTCTATGAGTTTCTGCTTCTCTGCCATCTTTGAGGAAGGACAGAAAAAGCAGCAGGAAATAAATGCAGCTTCGCCCATGCCTGGAAGAGAAGCAAAATGCAAATCAGTTTTTTTATTTCAGACCAGGGGTGGTTATTCCCATCGACAGGCAGTACCACTCCTTACAGCAGACAGCAGCAGTGCCTTTATAAACCAGGGTGAACGCAACACACCATCTGACTTATCCTGGATGCTCCTGGGGAACAGAGCCCAGCCCCAACTGCTGGCTCGGCAAGCAGGACACCCCAAGCACCGTGAGCGCCGCGCCAGGTCAGGACCCCCCACCCTGGTGCAGAACGACTTCCTGACCAGTTTTTGAGGGTGTTTCCCAAAGCCGCGACGCTCGCTCTCACGAAGGAGCCAAAAGTTAGCAGCAGCAAGGGGAAAGAGGGGGGGGGGGTGAGCCAGGTGTGAGCAGCATTTGATTAGCTGGCTAATGGGTGCAGCTGTCCTCCGGTTTTACGGCTCTTGGAGGAAATTTAAACAGGAACTTTCTATAAATTAACTGCCCATAAAATGAGCATGTTTTCTCAATGCACCAGAAGGTCGGGAGAGGTCTGCTCAGCCCCCTGTTCCCAGGACGCAGCGAACAGCCTCCGCACTTGCAGTTTCTCCTTCCGAAGCAGGAGAACGCGGATTCAGTCCGTGCAGTAGTAAGCTGGTGAAAGCACGCTCACGAAGCAATCAAAGTCATTCTCCATTCACAGCAAACTAACAATTTATGTTTCCCCTAAAATCCCCAAAGCAATCCAGATGTCTAAGTAGCCTTCGTCCCAGAAAGCAAACTATACGACGGGCTCGGAAAGTCAGCCACGGCGCCGCTTGCCAAAGTCCTCGCAAGGCTGTTTGTTCTGTGGGAGCGACAAACACATTGATTTCAACTCCTTCCAGGTCTGGAAGCTGCAAGAGATAAGGTGGTTATAGACACTGTCCCCCAACCCTTCTGGCTTCCTCTTCCTTGAGAGGATTATTTCAGAGGTAAGAGTTGCCTGTTAGGGATATTCTGTTGATAAAAATGCACCTGAGAGGTTCCCGGTTTTGAGGGAACCAGGAGATGAGGGTGGGAAAAGACAGGGTGCAGCCAGCGCAGCCAATACGGGAAATAAAAGAAATAAAGCAAATTGCTTAGGATGCATTAGGAGGACCAGTGTGCGTGGTGGGGTGCTCACTCCCTGTGGTCACCCTGAGCCGTGAGAGGACAGCCCTCGGCAGCGAGGACCCCAGGAAGGGTCATGTCACCCGTGGACCTGCTGGCTCGTCCCAGGAGAGGAGGAGCAAGTCATTTGGCCGAAGGGCTGAATTCCTCCGGCAGCACAAGTAGGGAAAATCCAAAGCTGCACCTGTTCCAGGGTAAGGGACCCAGGCCAGCCAGGGAAGGGGCTCACAGCCCCCCTCAGCCACCGAGCACCCTGCTCTGGGACCCCCCCCCGGGCACGGGGAGTGGGTTTCCCATGCTAGGGGAGGGGGGGGCTCAGCGCAGAACCCTCCCGGCACACCAGCTCTGCCTAGGGATGCAGCACGCCACGGGAAAAGCTGTCCGAAAGGCCGATGGAAACTCTGGAAGAGTTGAAAATAGTCTGGGAAACGTACACTGACCAGCCATACAACTCTTCCAGGGATATTTTAAGCATTACTACAGTTGCATTTCAGTCCCTGAGTATATTTTCTATAAATAAGTATTTTAAGTCACTTTGTTTCAAAACTTATTATATATAATTAGTCAAGCGCTTCAAATTTTAGACCTGCCAAATTTAGCCAGCCAAATTTGCTGCCAATTTTTAAAACTGTGCCCCATTACCTAGGTTATAGCATAGGTTCGTCTTTGGGGTGGGGTTTTTTTAGGTGCTTTTCTACAAAGACATTTATTCTGTGTTATAACATTAGGTCTCCACCAATACATCAAGCCTGAGTTCTGTGGATTAACACATCTTTGTTAACAAACCAACAACACTGGTTTTATTTCAAATCTAGTTTTTTTTTTCCCCCCCTTTTTTACAGGCCAATAAGCAAAAGAAAATACACTAGTAATTCTGCATGCAAAGTAACTCCCTTTAGAACTAGGTATTTTTGTCATTGACAAAGCCACAGCACATACAACTGGCAGCGATTTCTGGGAGCTCCGTTTGAGCAGTGCGCAAGGCTGCCAGGACACAAGTACTGCACGTAACAAGCCAACTACACCGCAGACATGCCAACGCTCCCCAAAGGCCCTTCTCCTCTAAAGACAGTGCAAAGAGGCGTGCGGAGGGAAGACGGATCATCCTGTGTCCTAATCTGTGTATCCCACCTGCAAATAGGTCTAGACCCATGCACCACTTCAACCCAAACACACTGCATTCACAGCGATAGCTAACCCTCCCGCCTGACAGGCAAAAAGGGAAAACACATTAGTCGTGGTTTGGGAAGGTCCAGAGCACTAGTAAGGAGCAGGGTATGGGGCTTAGGGCCGATCCCGCACCCCAGCTCTGCTGGTCACGCTGCCTGTCCAAGCTCCCACCCCATCAGGGATACGGGTTTTTGCGCATCAGAGGTACCGACAAAACACGGCTTAACCTTCAGAGCGTAGATTTCCACCAGTGCTTTACAGTACACAAATATTAATATTCGCAAATAAATCCAGGCCTGCTTAATCCAAAAAACACACAGCTGTGGCCAAGCACGTGTTTTCATTGGAGAACAGACCAGACACACTGAGTCTGGCTGCCTTACTTATTTTTGAAAGCCAGATTTAAGTCAACCCAACAGATAGCAACCAAGCTGAAATACCAACCCTCACCACAAAACCTCCAGCTCTTCAAGCTCTCGGTTGCCACTGAAAGGGGGAAAACACCCCCAAGGTACTGCAGCCCTCTCTACCAGGCCTGCGGGGGAGCTGGGGAGAAGGCATGCCTGCTAGGTCAGGTAGCTGCTTGCCAATGAGCCTCACGGGTCACCAGCTAAATCAGGTTAGAGGAACCATAATCCGTGACCATTCAGCAGGAACGGGGCTAGATGACCCCTCTGTCTCCTTTCCCATCCTTATAGCTCAGGGTGTAAATTCTTCAGGGGCTGCTGCGAGCAGGAGGTCCTGGTGGAACACCACTGGTCACGGCTACCTGGGACCTCTGCAAAGAGCCACGGCAGCAGTTCCAACAGCTCCAGGGTAAGGATGCCGGGTAGACCTAAAAATTGTCAAAAACGTTCATGTGTTGTACCGGTATGCAGACTGCACCTAAGAAACCACTTCATCGGACACACAGGTAGAGGAATCAAGGCTAAAGTNGGTGTGGGGACTTACAAGGCCACCTGTACCGAGACGACCATAGCAGTGACACAGCCCTACAAGGTTGAGATTGCCTCAGTAACAGGAATGCCAGATGTGGGTATGGGCGTAGCAGAGTTGAAACCGATGAGCAAGAAGTAATTTGGGAGTCTGGGCAGAGAGAGACGGAGGCGCAGGGGCAATGAAGAGGTGGGTCCAGAAATAAGAGGAGGGGAGGAAATGGAGAATAAGGTGTAATATAAAGAACAAAGGAGGGTCAGTCTTCCTATGGTAGGAGCAGAGGCACCTAGGGACAGCCATGACCCCAATGTGCAGACTGAAACCTTGCTGGATGCAGGGGAGTCCCCCTGGACAACCTGCCGGACTCTCCACCCCGACTGCATCCAAAAGACTTGCGGTGGGAGCGCAAATTGGGACAGACACACACCCTAACATGAAAGGGCACGGGAAGGAAGGGTGACAGATTTGCAATTCAGCAGCAGTGTGATTCATTAGATCTAGCAGTAATAATTACTAGCTTTAGAGTTGTAAGTGTGCAAAATGCTCTAACTGCAAATGACTATCAGCAGTGTTTATTAGTGAATGAATTAAATAGTCAATAACTCCACTAGTTTCTCAGTAGAGTATCGGTTCATAATAAACATCGCAGCCTCTCGGATCAGCTACATCTCCAGCCTGCACTCCACAGGGGCTGGACCAGCCCAGGGGCTCAGCCGGCATCTCCCATCGTGGAGGTTTGGGCTAGCTGCTGTCTAGGTATCTCCGTTAAGCAAAGGAGCTCGGTTAAGCCTGCGTGGGCAGATGCAACCTGGGCTGCCTGTGTTACATGTTCGTACTACGCCCGACCCGAAGGGGCTGTGACCCACCTCTGAAAATCGCGCACGCCACCACCATGGTGTGAACACGCCATTGGCCACACTTTTAATAGCTTCTAATAATAAACCCGGATAAAGAGCTTAAAAGTTTGAAGTGCCTGCGTAAAGCACACCTGCAATTAAAGGGACACTCCTCAACCACACCACGTCAGCAAGAGGAGACAGCCGGCCACGTGGGGCTGCGGCTGGGTCCTACCTAGGGTCCTCCCGCTCTTCGAGCGGGACTGACCTAAATCCTCTTTCTCTCAGACTCTGGTGGCAAGAGGAAAATGAGCCGGTCTCATTAATTTCACCTCCCGCTGCCTGGTGAACTTCTCCGCAGGAAAAAAAAAAAAAAAAAAAAGGACTCAGAGCTATGCTGGTGACCTGGCAACTCGAATCTTCTCTGGAGCATGGTGCAGCAAATGACCTGCTGCAGCATCCCTCACCTAATGGCCAAGCTCTGCTCTTGCTCCCCAGAGCTCCTGAAGTTCTTCGGCTGGGGGCTTTTTTAAAATCCAGTTAGGACAACCAGCAAGGCAACTGTTTCTCTGCAGGGCGGTTTACGCAACAGGAGGGCACGTAGTCCATCGTCAGCTGGTGGCTCAGCAAAGCCTCCTCTGACATACAGGAGACCCCAAGACCGGCACGCTGCACAACACAGGTGGTGCCACCAACTCCTCCCTGCCGCTTCCTCGGAGCCTCACCGGAGCCAAGTACACCGGGACACTCTATTTTCCTGTGATTTTCAGAGTTGAAGTTTTGCTTTTTTTTTTTTTAAATCTGACAGTAACAGTAGAAGACTATTAAAAAACCCCACACTGGCCTGAGAGGCTCCGGAGTCTAAAATAAACATGCCAAGCCCTATTTGTGATGGAGTAAAAATAGCTTGTTTCTCATCCCTTCCCAGGACCTCTGCTTCGTACACAAAAGTTTCACAGGTTAACTATAAAAATACCAGACGTGGAAGGAACGTCTGGATTTGAGCTTTGTGCCATTCGGAGGAGTTCAGAAACCCACCTCAGCCCCACAGCGAAGGGACGCAGCCTCAAAGCTCATCTCCCGCCCAGGGCTAAAGGCCAGACACTGCCAATTCCTTTTAATAGAAACTACTGTTCTTTGGGGGGGGGGGGG
>VZSZ01005903.1:73165-118432 GCA_013398815.1 Ibidorhyncha struthersii | reverse complement strand
GTCTCCACTTTCTGCCCCTCCACCACTGGGCTCTCCTTGGTAAGCTCGCTGATGTCCTCGATCATCACGTAGTTACGGGGGATGTTCTGCTCCAGGCTGGTGTAGAGGGACTCGGAAGAGAAGCTGGCCGAAGGACCCTGCGCCGCACCGGCTCTCTCGGCCGGCCGGGACTCAGGTGCCTTGTACTGCTCGTAGCTGCCACTCGCCGTCGTGGCACTGAAGGTGACGTCCGGGACAGCGGAGGAGCTGCTGGCTGCACCGATGACCTCGTAGTTGGTGGGGATCTTCTGTTCCAGGTCAGCCAGCGAGGTCTGCCGTGGCTTCTGGTGCCCGCCAGCTACCTCCGCCAGGCTCTGGAAGAGGGCAGGCTGCGTTGCTGGCACGGCGGCCGCCCCAGCAAAGGCGCTCGGGGCTTGGTAGGGGTTTTGGGGCCGGAATCCCGGCTGGCCTGGGGCACCCAGCTCCGGGTATGTGGCACCGGGGGCTGGGAAGGCGCCGGGCGAGGCAAAGGCAGGCAATGGGGCTGCTGGCAAGCCATCCTGCGAGGTGCTGGCCGTGGGGTACTGGGGGGGCTGCAGGCGCGCCGGTGGGAAGGCGGCAGGTGCCTGCGGGGCTGGGTACGGGTAGGCGCCGTAGGAGGCGGCGGTGGCGGCGAAGTCGGGGTACTGCCCGGCGGGCGCGGGGCGCAGGCCGGCGCCGTCATAGGCGGCGAGGCGCAGGCTGTGCAGCTCGCTGTCGGACAGGTAGTCACGGCGGTCCCCGGGGCAGCGCAGGTAGGGGTGGTCTCGCCCGCCCCCACGCTCCTTCAGCAGCGACTCCTTGCGCTGGGTGATGCCCAGCTCCAGGTACTTCAGCTTGGCATCGATCTCCTTCTCCTCCTCGTCCAGCTCCGCCTGCTTCTTCCGCAGCTTGGTGGCCTCGTGCTCCACAAGCTTCAGGTCGCGGTCCAGCTCCTTCAGCAGGCTGGCCTTGGTGACCGGCGCGGTGGCCTTGGGGGCCAGGCTGCTCAGGTAGAGCTGGGGGGTGGCCGAGCTGGCCAAGGGGACGTGGGGCTCCTCAGGCGGTGGGCTGGGCAGCGTCCGCTTCACCTTGCGTGCCAGCGGGCTGGACTGCAGCCCCCCCACCTGCAAAGCCAAGGGACACCTGGTCAGAGGCTGGCGTCCCCCCATGTCCCCCCAGACCTGAGCATCACAGAGCTCCTCCCGCGCCCCGGGGTTGCGGCGAGGTGGCCCGCTGTGCACGTGTGCCCCCCACGCACTGAGGAAGTGGCGTTTATGTAAAAGCACAATAAATAGGATGGAAGTAACAGGCAGGGCGCTTTCCGTGAGTAATTACCGGGGGTGGCAGCCGGCCAAGCGCCGGGCCAGCCGCGTGTGCACCACCGCCTGCCGCAAAAACTGCTTTCCGTCCTCGGGCGCTTGGCAGCGGGGCTCGGGGGGACTGCTGGAGGCTGCTGCTGCCCCGGGAATTGCCCCGGGGCTCTTTGTGGGGCGCTTGGCAGCCCAAGGCAACCTCGGTGTGTGGGGGCAAAGGTGGGAGTGAGAGCTGCCGCAACCCAAAATGGAGCGGTGCATGGCGGCTGCTCCCACAGGAGGGGGACCTGGCTGGGGCAGGGGACAGGGGACAACCCTGATCCTGCCACCCAGCAGCAGCTCTCACCCCTTAATGGGCTCATGCAGCTGGTGGAGCTCCAAGGCCTCCCTCCGGCTGCCGGCTTCAGTGCATGTGTCCGTGCCTGCCGGCTGGCATTAGCTGCCGCAGGAAGCCAGGCTTTTAAAATATTAATTGCCACAGTGCTCATGAAACCAAAACGTCCTGAGGCGTCTCCTGGGGCCGTTCCCCAAGAGAAAGGTTGTTCCCTGCAGTGACCTACCTGGGTGCTGGGGAGCAGTGGGTGCTGATAGAGGGAGAACCTGTCCTTGCCAGCCTCCTCGGCAGTGGGGCTGATGGGCTTGGGGTCGGAGAGGGAGCGCTGCATGGTCTTGATGGGACGCGGCAGCGTCTGCTGGCGCTGAGCCGAGTCGGCAGTGAAGTGCTTCTGCGGGGGGACGTGAGCCTTGTTCAGCCGCTCGCTGGTGGCGAAGGAGGACTCCAGGAGGCGGTGGGGGGACAAGGGGGAGACGGGCGAGTAGAGGACCTGGGGAGAGCGGGGTGGCTGGCGGGTCACCAGCTGAGAGAGGGACTCAGCCGGCAGATGGGACTGGTAGCCAATTTCCAGGGGATCCGGTTTCTTCTTCTCGAACTTGCCCAGGGTCTGCTGCCGGACGGCGTGCGGGTCCAGGGGGCCTGTGCTCACCATCTGGATGTTGGTGGAGTAGGGTGGGATGGTGGTGGGCACCGTCAGCTGGGGGACCACGACGCCGGGCTGTGGGGCCGGCTCCGGCTCCGTCTGGCAGGCCAGGCTCTCACCCCGCTGCGTCTTCTCCGGGGCCGAGATGTACTTGACTATCTCCACCCGGGGGTCGTGGGTGGTGATGTGGATGGAGGGGGAGACACGGAGGAGCTGGTCGGGCTCCGTCTGCACCGAGCAGTCGCTGATGGTCTGGATGCCCACGCTGGCCGTGCCACGGGTCGTCCCCTCAGGCTTGCCCTCGGCACTGGCCTCGGCGTGCCGCGAGGGCCGGGAGCGCCGGCGGCGCACGGGCTGCTCCCACTCCCCGCTGTCCTCCTCATCCGTCTGCACGCTGCAGTCGGCGCTGCGCCGTGTCCGCCGCCGCCGGGACAGAAGGTACCGCTCCTCGCCGTCCTCTTCGTCTGTCTGCACACTGCTGTCTGCTGTCTTCCTCGCCGCGAAGGCCTCGCGCGTCGCCTCCTTCTCATAGGCGTCCCGCAGCCGTGGCATCGAGTTCCTCTTCTTGATGCCCCGGCCGGGCTCCCAGGACTCCTCGGCTTGCAGCGACATGTCCGAGGCCGAGCTGCTGAGCGGCCGCTGCGGCGCAGGGTAGCGGGGTCCAGCGGACCCTTCTGGTGGTACCTGGCCTGGCGGGGGCCATGCCTGCCCGTTGTGCGGCGGGCCCCGCGGCGCCTCAATGGGCCCCTCGGGCGGGCGGGCGGCGGGCTCAGGGAAGGCGGTCTTCTGCCGCTTTTGCTCCTCCAGCTGCTGCTGCAGCTGGTGCTGGAGCTGGTGGATGTGCTCCAGCTGGAGGCGCTGCTGGGCGAGCTGCTCCCGCTGCAGCGCCAGCTGCGCGTGCCGCTCCTCCTGCTGCTGCTGCAGCACCTGCTGCTTGATGCACTGTAATTCCTGCAGCTCCCGCTGCACCAGCAGCTGCTCCTTCTCCCGGTGCCGCTGCAGCTCCGCGCGCTCCCGCTCCAGCTCTTCCTGCAGCCGCAGCTGCCGCAGCTTCTCCAGCTCCACGCGCTCCCGCTCCAGCTGCAGCACGTGCTCCTGCTGCTTGCGCTGCCGCTCCTCCTCCCGCTCCCGTTCCTCCCGCTGAGCCCCGTCTGGTGGTGGCTTGGGTGCCGTGGCCGCTTGCCCGCCCTCCTTGCTGGCTGCCGGTGCTGCTGGACCCTCAGCACGGGGAGCGGCCGGCGGTGGCTCCGCTCTCTGCAAGCCGCCGGTGGGTGCGGGGGGGACTTTGGGAGCAGGGCCGGTGCCCGCTGCCGCTGGTGTCGTGCTGACGGGCTTGCCCAGGTAGACAGGCGTCTCCATCAGAGAGGCTGCCGGGGCTGGCCGGCCGGGTGCCGGGTAGCGGTAGAGGCCCTGTGCTGCCAGCGGGACGCGGGGAGTGACGACCGGCAGCCTGGCCAGGCTGGCCAGCGGGACTGCCGCCACGCTGCCTGGGCCATAGGGTCTGTACAGCCCACGCAGCATGGGCCGCAGCACCGAGGCCGGCTGGGTGGTGATGGGCAGCGTGGAGGCGATGGGCGTGTTGATGGTGGAGTAGATCATGCCGTCGGCAGCTCGCACGGTGGCGGTGGAAGGGAACATCTGCCGGACGGCGCCCAGGCGGACGCCGGGGACATTGTACTGCGCCAGGCTGCCGAAGCTCTGCCGCGCCTCAGGGAAAGTGGGGTTGTACATCCCGCCAGGTTTGGGGGGTGCGGGGGCCTGCTGCTGAGCTGCCAGCCCCCCTGTGCCCCCAGGCCCAGCCCCGGGGCCGTAGGGCAGCAGGTCGGGGCCGTTGGCATGCCGGCCCCCGTACTGGTCCATGGAGTTGAGAGCGGCGCACATGCGGCTGATCTCACGCGCCGTGGTGGCACTGTAGTGGGCCAGGCTGGACTCCTGGAAGCTGGCCAGGTCCCCCCGGGGCGAGAAGCGGTAGTCGGAGTAGATGTTGGAGGCCGAGCTGTACCTCCGCATGGGGAGCGGGTGGCCCAGCAGCTCTGTCGGCTGGCGGAGGTCAGAGAAGGAGCCGTACTGCAGCCCCTGGCCCAAGTAACCCCCCTCGGCAAAGCCCACGCTATAGGAGTGCTTCATGGTGCTGAGGTCCACAGCGGCGTCACCTGCCGGGGAGGGGAAGGGCTGATCCCCCTTCGTGGGGTAGTAGCTCACCCCAATTTCAGAGAGGTTCGTGTCTGACATGGAGGAGTAGAGGCGGCCGAAGGTACCGGTGGGGTAAAACTTCTGCTCCTCGTAGAGTGCGGGCGCCGGGGCTGGCTGCTCCCGGTAGGGGAAGGTCTCCGGCAGCTCTGGCTCTCTGCTGCCATAGAGGGGCCCGCTGGCTTTCCGGCCAGGCACTGCTGCCGCCTCCCCAGCTTTCTTCTCTGGCATCTTGGAGGTGGGGTTGAAAGCGCCGGTGCAGCTGCTGCCGAAGGGGAACTTGTAGACCACATCGCAGCAGGCCACCTGGCTCTCCGGCTTCATGCCCGTGAGGTCCAGCACGTTGGCCGGAGGCTCCTCCTTCAGCACTTTGGTCACCGGGCCAGCGGCTGCCTCCTCCATCTGCACCATCATCACCTGGGACTTCTTGCCACCCAGGGCAAGGAGAGGGCTCTGGCTCTTCAGCTCCACCGGCACCGCCCGGTACAGCTCTGAGCCTGGCTCTGGCGGGAAGGGCTGTGGGGGGCCACCGATGTTCTGCGCCCCACCAGTCTGCGTGATGAGCACGTCCTTCTTCCCCATCTGGCCTGGCATGCCGTACCTTGCAAACTTGGTCTGGGGGGGAACGGTGGGCTCAGGCTTGCCGCTGTCTGCCCCGCTGGCTCTGACAGTGGCCGTCTGGACGCCCTGCTCTACCTGCTTCACCTGTGCCAAGCACACCGGGCTTCCAGTCCCCTGCCCGAAGTCCACACGGCTCTGGAAAGGGTCTCCATAGACCACAGGCTGCTTGGGCTGTGAGAGGAGCATGGGGGAGGCGATGGCCAGGCCGGCGGTGCTGGCTGCGGCGATGATGGCATGGGGCTGTTCCTGGGCGTTGAGGTTGATGATCAGGGGCTGGATGGCCGTGGACTGCCGGCTCGGGATGTGGTNAAGGTCAGGCAGTACTTCCTGGCCTCGGTGGCCAAGGAGGTGAGATCCATGCCTTGGTCTGTTATGATGATAGGGGCAGATTTCAACGCGGTCCTTAAGTCCACGGCATTCGTGCTCGGTGCCTTGGGGCCCGGCTCAACCCGGGACGTGCCAGGGATGGAGGAAATGCGGCAGAGGGAGATGTTTTCCGCGGGGAGCGCTCCCCAGCCGTAGAGCCCCGTGATGCCGTCGGCAGCTGAAGTCACAGTGGGTGCCTTCTGGGCGTGCTCCTTCACTGGCTGTGCCCTGACATAGGCACCCGGCGGCTGCTCCGGCTCCGGCGCCTGGCTGTAGCCGTGTGCCGGCACCTGCCGGCTCGGCCTGGTGGGTGATGAAGTGGGAGATGTCAAGGAGCCAGAGCTGACTGGCTTGGTTTGGCTGGCTGCGTCGGCCGCCAGCGTGATCAGCATGAAGGGCGAGTCCTGTGAGGAGGGCTGCCGGGCCAGGCGCGGCGAGCCCGCCCGGTGTGGCGTCTGCGTCCCCTGCGCCACCATGGGGGAAGAGGCGGCAGAGCCGGCAGCGGCGGCAGTGGGACCCTCGTAGGGGAGGAGGGGACTCTGCGTCTGCGTGGAAAACTCTGCCGTGGCCTTTGTGGCGCGGGTGGGACTCTGTGTGGGGGAGGTGGGCGAGAGCGGAGGGCTGGAACTCTTGAAGAAGGGGTACGTCTTGGGCAGTGAGGGCTTGCTGTCGCTTGCGGCCGGGAGCTTCTCCCTGGCTGTCTGCACACTGATCTCCACCACCGCCTTGCTTCTGCCGGTGTCCTCTGTCTGCGAGCCGTAGCTGACAGTGCTCTTCACAGGACTGTAGCTTCTGCCGGCTATGGATGGGGCCTCCGGAGCTGGGGAGCTGTAGCTCTGGGGAGCGCTCCCGGGGCCGCCTGCTGCTGTCGTCACTGTGGTGGCACCTTTGCCATAGGTGTAAGGAGTGGTGGCAGCCTTGGACACTGGGCCAGGTGCTGTCGGGGTGCTCTGGAGCTTGGCTAAGTCTTGTCCCTCTTTTGCAAAATGCTGAGTGACTCGGACGTCGGGAATTGCCTTGCCTGCGCTGCCATCAGAGGTGGAAAAGGAGACTGGAGCGGAGAGCTGCGTGGGGCTGGTGCCGGGGGTGAGTGGACCACCGTTCTGCTTCATCAGGTCGGCATAAGCGCTCTCGGCATTGAGAAAGTGCTTCTCCTGGTACGGCTCCTCTTGCACCTTTGCCTTCTCTCCCTGCTCGAGGGCCAGGTCGAAGGAGGAGGACTGGTGCATCCTGGAGATGCTCTGGGAGGTCTGCAGGATCTCCTCATACACTGCTCCCGCCTTCGGCAGGGTGCTCGGATAGCTGGGCTGGGAGGGGCGTGCAGGGCTTCCGTCGTATCGGTACTCCTCAGCATACTGGTACTCCAAGCCATTTTGGCCCTCGGTGCCACGGTAGCCGACCTGCTGGTAGGTGCCGCCGTAGGAAACGGCTGGCTGGGCCTGCTGGACCTGCTGCTTCTGCATCATCTCTGCTTTCCTCATCATCTCTTCGTAAGCTTCCTCGGCGCTCTTGAGGGGCTTGCTGGCGGGCTGGCTGGGGCCGCTCTCCCCCTTCTCTGTCGGGGAGTACAGCGACATGAAGGTGGGCAGGTTGTACTCGCTGCCCGACTTGTACAGCTTGGAGGTCACGGCATCGAAGCTTTCAGCCTCGGAGTCGATGGAGGGCGAGTACTCGGAGCAGGAGGAGCGATGCAGCTCCTCCATCTCTGCTGCCTGCCGCAGCTCCTCGGTGGGGGAGGCATCCTCGATGGGGGAGAGGTTGCTGGGGGGGGTTTTGGAGCGCTCCCTCCTCCGCTGGGCCCTCAGCTCCTCCTTGTCGCGCTTGGTCTTGCGCGCCGTGCTCCGGATGCGCTGCTGCTCCACCTCCCGCATCTTCTCCTGCTCCCGCAGCAGCTCCTCTTCCTCCCGCAGCTCCTCCTCCTCGGACGAATCCTCGATGGTGGGCAGCAAGGGGCCGTGCGAGCGGTGGCGAGCCTTCCTCTGCTGCTTTACTTCCTCCAGCCGCTGCCGGCGGCTGGGGCTGCTGTCGCTGTCCTCCTCCAGGGAGGAGATGGAGGTGGGCGAGGTGCCCGAGGTGTAGCTGGGCGTTGTGGCTGGCAGGGTGGAGGAGTACTCGCCCCGGGAGCGCTCCTCAGGGGAGCCTGTCAAGCTCTCCATCTCCAGCTCTGGCTCCCGGTCCAGGCTGGTGTCTGCCTCCTGCCCCATCTCCATCTCCCGGCCGTAGCCGGTCGTGCTGTTCAGCTCGATGGTTTTGAAGCGCCGCAGCCCCCCCTGGGCTGTGCTCAAGTCATCACCCTCTGCAGCCTCCATCTCCTTCCTCTCCTCCTTGTACAGGCTGCCAGGGCCGTGTGGCAAGCGCCGCTTGGCCGATGCCGGCTCTTTGCCCTTCTCCACCTCGGCCTTCTGCCCAGCTTTGGGGATGCTGTACTTGGCACGCCTGTAGCCTTCCTCCTCCTCCTCCTCCTCCTCGAGGTTGTCCTCCTCTGCGCTCATCTCCATGATCTGCCTCCGCATGAACTCCTCGTCGCTCACCTCCGCCTCCCGGCCCTTGGGCCGGGGGGGCACCGGGGAGAAGCCCCCCTCGCTGCTGTCCTCCACGTAGTCGTGCCGTAGCTTGCTGCCAAACTCATCTGAGGACTCTGCGCTCTCCCGGCGCTCCCGCTGGTTCTCCCACTCCAGCGAGTCCTCATCCTCCTCCAGGATGTCCTCCAACTCCTCGTCCGAGTCAAAGGCTTCAGGGGTGATGGAGAGGTACCGTGGCCGCTGCCTCTGCCGCTGCTCCTCCCGCGGCTCTGAGCAGCTCTTGCCACGCTCAGTGGGCTCTGGTGGGGTGCCCCGGCCTTCCAGGAGGGGCCGCATGCTGCTCTCCAGCTTGGTGAGCTCGGAGGGGCTGGGGGGGCTCTGCCCAGCCAGCCCAGTGCCGCTCAGCTTCTCCTCCTCCTGCTGCACCAGGCCGGTGATCTCACTCTGTGAGCTGGAGATGCCGTCAGAGGAGTAGCCGGTGTCACTCAGGCTCTGGGGGCTGCGGGACAGGTCCGGGGGATAAGGCTTGCTCCCATCCTGCGGGTGAGGGAGAGCACAGTGTCAGACCCAGGTGGCTCCGGAGCTGCTCCCCCCATTTCCCCCCAAATCCTCCCCAGGGGAGCACGCAGAAGGTGTGGGCAGCGTTGGGAGCCAGCCCAGCCGGAAGGGTGGGGGATGCCCCATGTCACACCCCCCCCCCCAGTGGCTCATCAGCAATTTGTCTGTGTGCTAACAAAGGCAGGTGACCGGGTGTGCTGCAAGCAGGGGATGGCACAGCAAACACGCTGGGGGCGCAGGCATTGTGGGACTCAAATACGTTTAAAACACCGTGCCCGTCAGCGTTATCTCCCCCGATAATTAATGGGAGAAGGCTCTCTAACAGCAGTATCGATTTTTATAGTACCTACTCCAGAGGGCCAGCGGTGGCTGAGCCCCAGCTGCAAGCCCTGGGGTACCGATGGCCGTGTGCCCCTCCCTGGGGAAGGGGTGCGAGGGCAGAGCTGCCTGCCGCCCTCCCTGCCTGCACGGGGAGAAGCCCAAGCGCTGGTAACTGGCGGGGATGGGTCTGGGGAGGGGGCAGCCCTCGCACCTCGGTGCCCGGCCGGGCTGGCGCGGTGGCACCGAGGCGACAGGAGCTTCATCAGCAGCAGCTGGGGGGGGAACAGACATCTTTTAATGAACTTTAATTTCCCTGACTGGCAACCCTGAAAAGCAGCCTTCAGAAGCAGGGCGGCGCCCAGCATCCTTATTAGATGCCAGCAGAAATAAACAGGCCCTTTTAATTAACATGACAATTAGGCAGTGTGGGGGCAAGCCTCCGGAGCCATGGGGAAAGCGCCGTAGCACCATAGCAAGCGCTGTAGCGCTTGTCCCCATGGAGGCACCACAGACCTTATTTGATTTCAGAAGTTCGAGCAGACAGGGATGCCAGGAGCCTCTTCCCTGGGGGCAGCCGTCCCCTCCCAGGTGATGGGGACCTCTGGCTTCGTTCCCTCCCTGTGTGTGCGTGGGGGGCTGTGCTGGCTGCTGCTGGGATGGTTGCTCGTGGGGTAAAACCATCTCGATGCAGCCAAGCTTTTCCCTCAGACTGTACTGAATTTTATAAAAGGTGGGACTATGAGCCTGAAAAACGCTCACCGCTGCAGCATGCAATGTTGTGAAACGAGTTTCCCATTTAATGACAAATTCAACTGCTGTTATATTATTTTAAAACAAATCCAGAGACCAAAGCCAACCTGAACTCTTGTGTTATGCCCAAATTCATATAATCGTAATAAAGAGAAGGCAAATACCGGCACGCTGCCGTAGAGCCTACGAAGTTTCTAAGTGGTTTGGAAATGCTGAGACAGCAGTGTTTTGAGCTCACTGTTTCCCAAAACGCCATTTCCTGAGGCAAATGGCCTCGATGACAACAGTTTCTGCTCTGACTCGGAACAAGCCCCTGTTTCTGAGCCACAGCTGCCGGCGGAGGCACCGCTCAGCACTGCGCCAGCCCGGGGTGGGATGCGGTCCCCGGGGATGGGGTCCCCAGGGATGCTCAGAACTGGATGCACCCCGAGAGCTCACCTCCTGCTCCTTCACCCGCGGTGCCTCAGGAGGTGCCCGGCTCTCCTTGCTCTCTGCCTCCGGTTTGGGGGTCACACTCTTCCCCTTCGGTGCAGCACTCTCAGGAACTCTGGAAGGCTCCGGGGCAGTTTTGGGTGGCGGTTTTTCCTCTGCCGGCACCAGGGGCTTCTTCTCCGCTGGGGCAGGGCTCGGAGTCCTGCTCTGCTCGGCAGCCCGGAGGCTCCTCGCGGGTGAGGGCTGCCGCTCGGGGGGTGCTGCTGGCTCGGCGGGCGCCGGCACGGGTGCTTTCTGCTGCTGGCCGGCAGCTGGCGGCTGGTGCCGTGGCGAGCCGGTGGGCGGTTGCTTTGGGGCAGGCATTGGCATCGGGGCAGGATCGCCGAGGCTGCCTTCGAGCAGCCGCTGAGTTTGGCAGTTCAAGCACAGCCATTCGTTCTTCTGCAAAACAGAGAAAGGGAAAGTTGTGTTCAAACCCGGGGAGCTTTGTCCCAGCAGGGACCTCACCGAGTTCAGCTGATGGCACGCACGGCGATGGTGCAAAGGACTGAGCCTGCCCAAACCAAATAACTGAGCTTAAAACCGCTCCTACCCTCGTCCAGACCTCAGTGATGTTCAGCCAGAGGGACCACGGCTACGACATGGGGATTTCATGCTCTCCCCCACAACACCGCAGCATCACCAGCTATTTTCATCTCCAGTCTTGCCGGTGTTTCAGTTTTAAATGAAGTTAAACAATGAAGGCAGATTACTGCCATAGCTTAACACTTCTCGGGCTCCACACAGTTGCGTTCTCGCTCTGATTTGTTTTCCTCGATACAATAAAGGTTTAATAGCATAATCATAATACTTAAGGATATTTTTTTTTCCTAGGTTATCAGAAAATACTGGGTACACGAGTAGGCAAAAATTTCCCGAAGATATTACCCTAAGTACACGCTGTGAGGGAAAAGAACAAGACAATCTCGTCTAGTGAAATTCTCAGCAAGAGCTGTTGTTTTATGGCCTGGAAAAAGCAGCTTGCAAGCGGGGCTGTGAGTGGCAGAGAGCCCGCGGGGCTACAGCAGGGGCTCTGCATTAAGACACCAGAAGCACTTTCCCCCCTGAGGTCATCCAAGGGCTATTTTTATCCACCCAGGAATGTCCAGGAATAGGGACCTGACATTTCCTTCCCTTTTGATGTTTCATCATCTTAAGTCTCTTCATTTTTGCTGCTAACAGCCTGATATGCTCCCAGTCCTTTCCCCCTGACTCCTCTTTCACTTATGGGTTGTTTCCAAAGCTCGAGGTGGCCAACCTCAGGGGGGGCAGCTGGCCCCAGTGAAGCTGTCACATTGTTGGAGAGGTGGTCCTGGTCTTCAACTGGACCAGTCTGGGACTGGGCTGCAAGCCAGCCATGTCCCCTGGGGCCACAGAGGCCATGGTCTCCATGTAGAAGGTGAGGTTCACCAAAATGGTGTTGACGAAACAGCCTCAAGTTGTGCCAGGGGAGGTTTAGGAAGGATATTAGGAAAAATTTCTTCCCCGAAAGGGTTGTCAAGCATCGGAACAGGCTGCCCAGGGAAGCGGTTGAGTCACCATCCCTGGACACTATTTAAAAGTTGTGTAGATGTGGTTGGTGCTGAGGGAAATGGTTTAGTGGTGCACTCGACAGTGTTAGGTTAACAGTTGGACTGGATCTTTAGGGTCTTTTCCAACCTAAATGATTCTATGATTCTATTCTGCGACTCTAAAAACCACCCCTGTGAGATGGCAGCAGCATAACGGGCTGGGCCCCTGCATCCAACACCCAGGAGTCCTCGCGTTTTGAGGAGATGCTGGAGATGCTTTGCAGCTGGTGGTGGCTGGGAGTAGCGGGCTTCCCCGTGGACACTTCTTCGCTCAGGTGGCAATTTGGACCAGGAGCTGCCATCCAGCCCACGCTCTTCGGGGAGCAGCAGGGCAGGAGGGCTTCTTCTGCGGGGAAGGGGCATGCAACGTCCTCCCTCCCACCTCCACCACCCCGCAGCAGCCCCTGCTCTTCACGCAAACATCTTAAGAATACATTAGGGCTTCGGAGGGCTGTAAAAAAAAATCCCTTTCAGCACGGTAATATTTAATTACTGCTTAATCAAAGAGAAAGTCTAATTAAGGGGCAAGTGCAGCCTATTGTATCTTAATGATTGCATTTGTCTTCTTTTATTTCAGAACTCGCTCTCATCCCTGTGCCTCTGAATCAGACCTCCTTGCCCCGCTCCACTGTGTAATTATTTCAGACTGCAGAAGGAAATGTGATTGCGTGACACAAAATTGAATTCCTGCCTCATGGAAAAACGCGGCCTTTCATTTTTCTTTCAGGAATTCCATTTTTCTTCGCCAGAGCTCCCTCCCCGACGCTAGTGGTGAGGGGGAGGCGCGATGCAGAGGGGGTGGGCTGGCTGTGCCGGGCCACAGCTCCTGCCCGTCCCTCTCCACCATGCCATTGTGCCAGTTCCCAGCTTGGTCCTGCAGGAACCGGAGAAGATCAGCCCACCTTAAACAACCCAGCCTGCCTCATGGGAAGCTCTGGATGAGGGGACGGGCACAGCTGCTTTTGCCCTTCCAGGGCAAAAATTCAAGCCAAGGATGACCACGGAAGGCCAATGCTGGTCACCAGGTGCCAACTGTGGATCCTGAGTGCCAGTCAGGTCTCATTCTAGGAGGTGGCTCTTGTGCCCATGGAGAGGCAGAGGTCCCACACGCTCTGGCCGGTACTCTCCTGGGACGACCATGACGGCAGGAGTCCCTCCTGGGAGGCTGAGCTGGAGACCCCACACTCCCCCACCAGCACCTCCCCAAGTCCAGGCAGCCAAGGGACACCACCACGGCACATGGCAGGCACTGGCAGAGAGGACCTGCTGGTGTCATCTCATCAGGATGAGGTTTATGGGTCCTCTAAGACCGGGTAAGCACAGGACTGATCTGTGCCATGGGGATCTGATGGCTCTGCAGATCTGTCTGAGCATCCTCCCTCAGGTTGCTCCCAGCCGTGGCTCCGCAGCCGTTCCTCTTGGCAGCTGCCCCAGTTTGAGCAGCTCGCCCTGCCACCCTGCTCTCGCAGATGCGACAGCTCGACTCGTCATGGGACCTCACCGGGAAGCGGATAGGGGAAAGATCTCTGTTAAAAATAGCCCTGCCAAGAAGATCGTGGAGCTCCACTCCGAAATGCCCCCAGCCTTTCACAGCAGGCAGAAAGGCTGAGATACTGTCCTGGTTTCAGCTGGGAAGGGGTTAATTTTCTTTCTAGCAGTTACTGTGTTTCAGATGTGGTACCAAAGGAATGTCAATAATGCATATTGTTCTAATTGTTGCCAGGTGGTGTTTATATTTTTCAAGGACTTTTTTCAGCTTCCCACAGAAGCTGATAAGGAGCACAGACAGAATGGTGGAATATTCGGTACCATCATGCTCAGTATACAAATGGGGGTTGGCCAGGGGGGGTGATACTCGCGATGACGGTTCAGGTAGGTACCGATTCACCGAGTGGTGAGAGTGACTTGTGTCTTTATTGTTATTGTTATTTTCCTTTCCTGTTATTGTTCTATTAAACTGCCTTTATCTCAGCCCACGAGGGTTTTTTTTCCCTTTCCTTTTCCTACCTTTTCTGGGTGGAGAAGGGGGAGAACCGCGTGAGCGGCTGCCTGGTCCTGTCTGCTGGCTGGGGTTAAACCACGCCAGGTACAGAGGGAAGGCAGAAACTGGGGAAGGTCGCAGGCGGAGCTGGACCTTAGCCTTCACCAGCTGCGAGAGGTGGCGGCCAAGCCCCAGGAGACACCCGAGACAAGAGACCGGCTTATATTGAGTTTGCATTTTCCCTTCCTGGCTTTCCTTTCAGCATCCCAGGGGTCTCCCGTGCCATGAACCCCCATGGAAAAATCACTTGGCGGTTACAGCCTCGGATGGCACAAACCCCAGGGAAGTGATAACTGAATTCTCCCGAGCCGTGGGAGAGCCCTCGGCCTCGTCAGCAGCCGGAGCCGCGTGTATGCTGCGAGCACAGGCTGTGCTGCAGCAGCCAGCACAGCGTTTGCCATGGCATCCCGGCGCTTGCTGCAGCGAATGCCTCCAGCAGTGAGGAGCTGCACGCTGCCCAGCTCCTACAGGCGCATGGGGAGGCGTGAAATCCTGCCCCTGGCAGCGGCGGGGAGATGGAGGCAAGCAAAGCCGCCCGCGCCCAGTGGGAACATCTCTGGCAAACCTCTCTGAGCTCTCGGTCCCCTGTCTTTACGAGACCCCCGCAGCCCCATCAACACCCGGCGCTGATACCTGTCACGCTGCTGGATGCTGAAAAAACAGGGCACTCAGCGAAGATGCTGTACCTGAGGCATCTCACAGCCCCGCGCCAGTGCCCCACGCTCCACCGGTGACAAACGGCACGGCACGGCCCCCTGCCGCGGTCCCGCAGCGTT
Source organism: Ibidorhyncha struthersii (assembly GCA_013398815.1). NCBI lineage: Eukaryota > Metazoa > Chordata > Aves > Charadriiformes > Charadriidae > Ibidorhyncha > Ibidorhyncha struthersii. The sequence continues at coordinate 103,955 of VZSZ01005903.1, read as the reverse complement.
ATCAGCTCAGTGCCTGGTTATCCCACAGCACCTCCGCTCCCGCTCAGGGATCGGCTCTGGAGCAGCTGCCCCATACCTAGAACTTGGTCACGGGTACCTCCCAGCTCATGTGGCCAATGGGATTAAGCTGCCCCTGAGAAAAATGCAAACATTCAACAACCGGCTGATTTGCTAACAGCTTGTAAATCCCCATGGAGATTAACCAGATCCCATAAAGATAATAATAATTAGGCTGTATTTAGTGCTTTGCATGTCCAAACCGTTGGATGCCCAGGAAGTCAGGGTGCCCCTCGCTGGGGCGGTAAGTGGGTAAGGAGCTTACGGCAAAGGCACGGCGGCGCCTGTCTGAGTCTCTGTGCTTAAAGATGCTGGAAACCACTTGCTCGATACCGAAGTTTGCTGCACCACGGCGGCAGGCACCGGGGGGAGGTTTAACCCCACGGAGCGCAGGCGATGGGGAGCCAGGGTACAGACAACGCCACCCGGGATGCAGAGTGGGCTCCAGGTGAAGGAAATCATCGATAATTAAAGAGAGGGATGAAACCAAAGCGCGCTCTGAGATGCTGTCTCTGAACGCGGAGGCGCTGGCAGGGCAGGAAGCGCTGGAAACCGGCCAGCTGGGCAGGCAGGGGGGGGCGAGGGAGCTGGGGGGCTGCCCAGCCCAGGGGGGTTATCAGCTTACACCCCCGGGAGGATGACCGCCCTGACACCTCGGGCTCCCAGCCTTCCTCGCCCCCAAACCACCGGGATTTGCAGAGGAGTTATGGAAAAAAAAGTAGGTTTCCAAAGAGAGAAAGGGACCTCCTGTGGTCTTTAGGGGCGGGATGGAGCCCAGGGCGTAGGGCAGCCCCGGCCAGCAAGAGAGAGAGGGGGAGGGCTTCGTTCAAGGCATTGCATCCGAGCGGTAACGATACCCTGGTTTTTAATTGCGCACCAGGTGAGCGGCGCTGGGAAATGCAGGATGCGGCCGCGATTCCCGCCGGCTCCACAGAAGGGGCAGCGATGGCCGAGCCCATGGCTGCCCGCGCTCCCTCCCAGGGGCGAGGGAGGATTTGCCACCGCAGTACCGTACATGGGGACGAGGTGTGGGGTCGGCGCGCACGGAGGGGGTTGGTGTGCACGGGGGGTGCGCCTGGCTCCCCCCGAGCTCTGGCATCTGCTGGCAGGTGGCCACGGCCGCGCTCGCCAACCTCTGCCTGCAATTGTTTTAATTTACTAATGGGCGACAGCAAAACTGTAATTAAGTAAAACAGAAGTCTTCCCGTGTAATTTTGGTCAATGTTACCGCTTGGCAAGTTAATTAAGTGGTGAATCCCCCGACGCCGCTGGGTTTTTAGTTTTTTTTTCTTTTTTAATGACGGAGCCAGCAAGCTTCAGCGTCACGGTTGCACATGAATCCCCCATTTGGCAAGTCGGAGGTCTGAGAGCTGGCAGTGCCAAAGGCTTCCCAGGCTTCCCCGGAGGCTTCCCAGCTTCCCCCATGAGCTCCTGGCCACCAGTCCCACCATTCCCGTCACCCCTGAGACCCTCACTGCAACCTCTCTGGCTTCTGGCAGATGCACGGTCGTGGTCTTCATCCCAGCGCAAACCGCTCCCTGCAATATCATCCCTGGGACTCTGTCCGGTTATTTATGTTCTACAGTATTATTTTAGAGAATCAAACCCGCATCTATTAAAAAAACAGGACAAAAATCTGTACAAAATAAGATAAGCAGCACGAGGTATAAGTATCTCGCAAGCCAGATCACATCTCCCAGCACTAAACGCGGTGAATCTCACAAGAATATTTCATTTATTTGCTGACAAGTGCTGTGCAGGGCTCATCACTGTGACAGATGGGTGCCTGGAAAATATGGAAAACACTTCTGGTATCTGAATCAAGATCCAAATTAACAACAAGAACCTCCTAAAATCGCTCTCTCAAGCACTCCTCTCAGCCCCGCTTGCAGGAAAGCTCCCATTTAGGAGGGCTCCTGACACCCAGACACCTTCCGCGCGCCCCCCCTCCACAGCAGAAATGAGGGCATCTCGCTGCACGATGCCATCTCCCAAGCACTCAGCATCCTTGCGCTCAGAACACCACAGCTCTGGCCCTGCTGGGGATGATTTTTAGCACAGTTTTAAAGGAAAGGGACTGAGTCATGCCTGATCGCTGGATGCCAGGGCTGTTTCAGACCCATCGCGGGCAGTGCCTGCAGTCTGGCTGGCAGGTTCTCCATCCTCTAACTGCTCCTGTGCCCTCCCCTCGGCAAAGATGCTCTCTGCCAGCAGCCTCCCTGGCCGAACCCCGGTGCTTATTCATTTCGGATGCTCGCTCCCCCTCGGTTCCAGACCATTCCCACCGCTGAACTGTCCCGCACCCCTCCAAATCCCCTCCCTGCGGCTGGAGGCACCGCACACCTCTGTCAAACCCCTTCGACCGCGCCACCGCAGTTTTAGGAGGTGACGGGAAAGGTGCCAACCCATGCTGCCCCGGGATGCGCGCCTACAGAGGGGAGGATGCACAGCACGGTCCCGACCACAGCGCTTTCACAAAGCGCATTTTCAACCTCGTGTGCCATCAGCAAATAACCAGGAGCCTGGTTTTACCTCTGCTGCAGCCTTTATCTCTCCTGGGAGGCTGAGGCAGTGATGGGATTTGAGACAAGGGCAAGGAAACGCGCCGCGGCCGCGCCAGAGATCAGGAGGAGAGATGCGGCGAATGCAGGAGGTGCTCGTTGGAGAAGCTCATCGGGAAGAGACCAGGGAGGGTTCAGCTGGCTCCGGCGCCAGGAGGAGACTGAGACCGAGAGGGTGCAGGGGCAGCGGGCAGGTGGGGGGAGCCCTGGGGAGCTGGGGGGACCGGCGGAGCTGGCGGGGGACCGGNCGGGGCACAGAGAGGGAAGGGGCAGAAAGCATGGGGTGTGCTACCACCAGCGGGGCCTGTTGCCATAGGACAAGTGGTAATGGCTGTAAACTAAAAGAGGGAAGATTTAGACCAGATAGAAAGGAAAGTTTTTTACGCTGAGGGCGGTGAAACACTGGCCCAGGTTGCCCAGAGAGGCAGGAGATGCCCCATCCCTGGAAACATTCCAGGTCAGGTTGGATGGGGCTCTGAGCAACCTGATCTAGTTGAAGATGTCCCTGCTCGTTGTGGGGGGGTGGACTAGATGGCCGTTAAAGGTCCCTTCCAACCCAAACCATTCTATGATTCCATTATGATTCTACTTGTCCAACTGTGCCTTTTTCCCCCCCCTAGAAACACCTTCAAAATCCTGCTCAAGCTGCCTGTGCTCGTGCTCGCTAACCGCATTTATGCCGCCATATGCGTGCTGCTTCTGAAGTTTACACTATATATACATATATAACGTATATATAAAATCCGTAAACAAAAAAGAAATGCTAAATGCAACCCAACCGCCGTTCAGCAGAGCAGGTCGTGTCTCTGGAGCCTGGCTGGCCCCGTGCCGATGCCTGCCTGTCTTGGGGAGTGCGGGGGGCCGGCGGTCTCCCCCGGGGAGTCGCTGCGCATCCTTCCTGCTGCCCGGCCGGAGGCTGTCGCAGGCAGCACAGCAAAGAGCCAGCGCTCCCTCAGCACGAAGCCTCGGACTGCCGGGAGCATCTGCATGGAAAGGCAGCGGGGGGACCGCACACACCTCCTGCAGCCGAGTCTCCTCGGTTGCCAACGCTAATTGACTTCATTACCATCAACTGGGCAAGTACTGGTGCAACCAGGGCTCACAGATTAGCCCAGCTGAAAACCACCGCAGTTATTTCAATCCCTTGCTAAATATAGCATTTGACTGAGCAACCCAGTGATGTGTTTTCCAGCATCAGCCTATTCTTATCTGTTCCCGTGGCCTCTCTGGGGCTGACGGAGCCAACAGTCCCTCCCTAGCTGTATTTTAGATGCGTGAAATGTATCGGTGGCCTTCACACCGCCATAATGTGATTAAGAACAGCGCAGGGTAATGAGCTCTCCGGGATGAGCTCTGCATCGCAGGGCTTGTTTTCCGCCTCCCATCTGCTCCGCTCCATCCCTCTTCCTCCTCTGTGCTGGGACCTCTCCCAGTTGGAAAAAAGACACAGAAAAAGAAGATGGGAGAAGCTGCACATGATGGCTGAGCACTGGGGCTGTCATGAGCCATGCCGGGAGGGAAGGGAAGGACGTGGGCAGTGGTGGTTCCCAGCCCCGGCTCCACGACAGCCACAGGGGAGACGCCATGTCTCGCACCAGTGCTCCCTCTCCTCACCAAACCTACCCGGACCAGCAGCAGCAGCAGTGTCTGCCCCACCACCCTTTACTGGTGCCATCGAGGGGGGAAGGCAGAGCGGAGATGGGGAGCTGGACAACATCCAGGTGCAGAAGTGGCCATCGCAGTCCTGTTCCTGCAGCACTCGGGAGCATCCTCCTCCCTCAGCTCTCCCTTCTCCTTCCCCCTGCACATGCCTCTCGCCACGGATTTTTTTTCCTGGCAGTGGCAGCGATGCACCAGCCCTCCACGGCAGAGCCGGAGGGTCGGAGAAATAGCTCCCAAGGCGTTCACAGCCTCCCACCCTGCGATTCGATACACCGCAGGGCCAGCGGAGGATTATTCCAGCTGAAAGTCTTTGACTGATGAGTAATAGCAACGCTCCCCTCCGCTCGCCTTCGAGGAACAGCTGTGCTCTTGCCAAGTCCAGCTCATTCCACTGCAGCAGCCGATGGCCGGGCCGGTGAACGCCGCCACGGAGGGGAGAAAGCGGCGTGAGCCTCTGCGGCTGTAGGAGAGCCGCAAAACTGGTTTCCACCAGCACGGCCAACCTGGACCACCTGTGGCTTCTCGCGGGGTCAGGGCATCGCTGTCCCGGGCAGCCCCTCCCGTGGCAGAAGTGGAGATTTGCAGAAAACCCATGGGCTTTTTTGGGCACAGACCTGCGGACAGGGATATACGCTGCTCTGCTGTCTCCTGAGCTGTCCTGGGGCTCCCAGCAAGAGTCCTTCCCAAACCTGGCTTGCTAGGGGCTAGCGGAAAAGGCCACTAACTCTTCCACATTATTAGGAATTGTGGTGTTAAGAGTCACAGAATCATAGACTCATAGAATCGTTAAGGTTGGAAGGGACCTTTAAGATCATCGAGTCCAACCATTAAGCTAACCTGACAAAACCACTTCTAAACCATATCCCCAAGTACCACGTCTGCCCTTTTTTTAAACACCTCCAGGGATAGCGAATCCACCACCTCCCTGGGCAGCCTATTCCAATGCTGGATAACCCTTTCAGTGAACAAATTTTTCCTAATATCCAACCTAAACCTCCCCTGGCTTAACTTGAACCCATTTCCTCTCATCCTATCACTTGTCCCTAGGGAGAAGAGGTCAGTCCCCATCTCTCTACAGCCTCCTTTCAGGTACTTGTAGAAAGTGACAAGGTCTCCCCTCAGCCTCCTCTTCCCCAGGCTAAACAGCCCCAGTTCCCTCAGCCGTTCCTCATAAGACTTGTCCCCAGACCCCTCACCAGCTTCGNTTGGCCTTCTTGGCCACCTGGGCAGACTGTCAGCTCATATTCAGCCGGCTGTCCACCAACACACCCAGGTCCTTCTCCGCTGGGCAGCTTTTGAGCCACTCTGCCCCAAACCTGTAGCGCTGCATGGGGTTGTTGTGACCCAAGTTCAGGACCCGGCACTTGGCCTTGTTGAACCTCATACCGTTGGCCTCAGCCCATCGGTCCAGCCTGTCCAGATTCCTCTGTAGAGCCATCCTACCCTCAAGCAGATCAACACGCCCGCCTAGCTTAGTGTCATCTGCGAACTTACTGAGAGTACACTCGATCCCCTCGTCCAGGTCATTGATAAAGATGCTAAAGAGAACCGGCCCCAGCACCGAGCCCTGGGGAACAACACTTGTGACCGGACGCCAACTGGATTTAACTCCATTTACCACCACTCTAAGTAGTCACTCTAAGTCAACCTTAGACTACTTTTCCATATTGTTATTTCACCGTCGGACCCAAATAATTTTATTCCACGGAGCGGGGAAACAAACTCGCCTTGACTGACTTGAATGCCAGTTGGGTAACCGGTTTGGATCATCCGGCCAGGACCCTGGAATAAACCCCCCCGGCTCTGGCATCCAGCCAAAGCACCCACGGGCAAGCAGCTCCCGGCACAGCCCAGCTCCGGAGCATCTCAGCACCCGCATCCTCGTGAGGCCGTAGCCATCAGCCAGGCTCCTCCAACTCATCCCTGCCCATCTTCCACCACCTCTAAAATTAGGGCAGGTGCTGCGGCAGGAAGCACCTTCTGTATTTTCTGTATTTTCAGAGCTTAAAAAAAAAATAAAATCTTTTTGCACGGCAAGAATGTTTCTAAGTCAAAGGATTTAAACTATTTTGCAATCAAGGAAGTGTATTTCCAAACGAGCCCGATTGCGAGAGCCTGGGTGCTGTGTGGGCTGTGTGAAGGGGCTGCTAAAAAAGGGTACACAGCTGTCCAAAATTTGGAAACCGGTGCTTTTGCAGAGTATATATAGACATCCCTCCCCACTCAACATATTTCCTTCCAGTTCATTAGATAAAAAAAAACACCACCAAAAAAACCCAAACCATTTTAAAATATCAGTAGGATATTGAGGAGAGCACTTTGATGCTTTGGGCTTATCTAAAAGCCACGGGACTGATTCCCAGTGCTGTGCGTGAGCATCCATCACCCTGGGAACGGCCTGCTGAGCATCCGTGTCACTGCCATGCTTCCGCAATAACCCAGACATCCAGCAATAAACCAGCTGCCATCTGGAATGGGAAGCAGGGACGCCAGCTCCCAGCGTGGCGATGGCAGTGGAGATGAACACAAGCAGGTTTGCCTCGAGACAGCAAGGAGGTGAGACACGGAGGCCAAACACCCCTAGGCAGGACATGGGACATCCTCTGCGTCACTATTTGAAGAGAAGACTATTTTTGCGGCCAGACGTGACCACCAGAAATGTCCCTCCTCACTCCAACCCAACAAGTTGACCCACCACCTTCTGCACCAGCTCACCCTCAGCACTTTGGTTCAGGTAAAATACACCCTTGATTTCACATGGTTGCCATCACCGGGCAGTAGCTTTGGTACTCATTTATCTCCAACCTGGATGTGCTCCCTTGTTTTCCTGGACGTTGGCTACCAGCATGCATCTTCTGCTACCATGACCATTACCCGATATCCCCTTCTGCATTGGGCAGGTGGAGATAAAGCTGCCTCTGGGCTGGGACAGACTCAAGATGGAGCACCTTTTCAGAAAAGTGGGAGAAACAACGCGTCCGGGCTGGGCACCTGAAGGTGCCAGCACGGGAGGGAATGCATGAGCGCGGTGCTGCGTATTTAAGAAAACGGAAAATCACAAAGAGTAAGAAAAATAGGAAAAACAAGAGAGCAAGTCTCAGATGCTGAAAGAGCTTTTCGTTTTCCTTTTCACTAAACCTTACTATTTCTTCTCTGTTTTATCTTGGAGAAAGAGCTAAATGAACTACCAGCTCAGTTCCGAGAGACTGGATCCAAATGGATGAAGAATTAAGAAGATTTTCTGTTTGCAATAAAATCCAACCAACGGTATTAAAGCGGCAGAGGGTTTGGTCTGGTTTTCAAAGATTAGCTATGGCTGTCCCAAGGAAGACAAGCTCTGATTTTCCCATTTTGCTCCAGCGTGACGCTTCTAAAGCTGTCTGGATCATTTACAGTCATTCCAGACCAGACTGCGATGACCATCACTTAACCACATAGAAGAGGGAGGTGGCTCTTGTCCTCCACTGTGTCCCAGCTCCCTGTCCCCTCTCACCCACAGACAGACCAGTTGCTCCCAGTTCACCCTCCCCGAGGACCCCACTGGGTTCCTGCTCCAGCGCTGCCAGGGATGAATCCACTGAGAAATGGCATCTTCTCAGCAAGCCCTGCTGCTAACGTCATGCCACAGCTCCCTGTCCAGCACTAAAACCCACCAGCACAAAGGCAGGAGTCTATTTTTCCCCTACCGATAAAGAAGTAATATATTGTTCATTTTTGTTTGAATCGATCCGGCTGTGCATTGTAATTTACTCCGTGATGTAGTACCCCTTAACGAGATTTATCAGCCTGCCAGCCAGCCTTATCTTTAACAGTCCCCATTATCGGGATGTATTTCTCAGCCAAGGTTAACAGCAGCAGGAGGATCTCCGAACGCTGGCTGCATGATAATAATCCTCCAATAACGCCCAGGAGATGTACGTCGGGTCCAGCGGAGCCCGTACCCTGGTCACCAGGGATCCTAATTCCCTTTGGTGCACTGGCACAGCGCGCATGCAAGGTGTTTCTCGTGGCCACGCTGCTATTTCACACGCACCTTTGATGAAATAACCACGTCTCTTCAGGAACCCTTTGAACCCGTATGCGGAAGATTTCAAGTTCGCAGCAAAATAATGCTTGCAAAGAGAAACCTGGCCAAACTCCGCAGAAGACAAATGTAATATTCTCTTTGTTTTTCCAACAGGATGGAAGAAAACCCAAGAAAAGCTAAGTTTATCAGAGAAGTCTTATTTAATCAAAACCTTGGCTTTTCATAGCCACTAGTGTTGACTAAAATATCCAGCCATCCAACTAGTAATTTTCTGCATCTGATACAAGCAGACTCAAGCTGTCTGATTGCTCTCTTTTAAATTGCAGAGCCCCAAGTGTCTACCAGGCAGCAGCCACTCACTCCCAAACCAGAGGAGAATCTGCGTCTTCAAGAGCTTCAGCTTCCTTCCCATTACGAGCCATTCAGTCCCCAGGCCCCTCGTCCCCAAACCCGTGTAGCAGCAGCAAATGGGGTTTGAACCTATTTCACGGTCACAACAAATAGTTTTCAAAGCGTGTTGGGGACCCATCAGTTGTACGGCTTGGAAGCCGAGGACAAACTGATGTCTTGCAGTACCTGCACGGTCATATAATGCTTTCAAAACCTTAAAAATAATTGGCTGAAGGTACTCCACCGCTGAGACCTACCAAATCCACCTTCCCATGGCCCTTGCGTGTCGGTTAGATGTACCACCAGTGGAGACATCTACCAACAGTTGTCCTCAGCTCCCCCACGCCCTGACAGAGAGCGGGAGGTCACCTCCGGGCTTTCCTGGTTGTTTAGCACTTGGAAAACGGGGCATCAAAGGCCAAGGGCTGCACCTTTGGGTTGAGAGCAAGCAGTGCCGTGCAGACGCAGGCGGACATCTCAGGTAACCCGTAACCCCACCGATTTCAGCCCTTTGCCTTCCTCTCTTTCTCCATCCTGTTCTGTTTCTATTTCTATGGCACCTGTCAGGATTTTTGCCCAGAAATACATGTATTCCTCAAGAACTGGAAGCTTTGGTTTCCATGGGCAATGCTGTTTGATCCTATTAAACGACTGCTGTTTCAAAAAAGCCCATACACCCTGTTCCGGGCTTCAAGATTGTGAGTCCTGATTTCAGCGGCAGAAATATTTTAATTAAATGAACTACCTTTATGGAATAAATCAAGAGATAAGCTTGAAAAATTAACTCTCATAATCTTTCACGCTTCTGTGCAGTTCAATAAACTATTACAGTAAAAGGCAGGGAAACGTTCTAGAAACAGGGGTTGTTACAACAGAGATGGATGAGCCATTTTACTCCCCAGATGATACACATCAGCATCTTTCCACGCTCGTGCCTTGCACGCCCGTTCTTATCCCCTCGCCTAAGCCTGGGCAGCGCGGCCAGCATCTCCCACCCGCTTGGGTCCAGCTCCCAGCCTTCCTCCTCGGGACGGCATCTCTCTCCCTGTCCTCACCGGCGGTGCTTGTCCCGTGCGATTCCTGACTCCACCGAAGTACCTAAAACCTGCGCCGTAAGGGCACACTTGGGGAACCCACAAGTTGCCTACAGAGGGGGTACGTGTCTTGGTGGGTCCAACATAATTTTCGTCATCTTCAAGACTTTAAAACTTAAGCTTATTTTCAGATAACGCCTTATTTTAACTTAACTTATTTTAAAAATAGCTGATCGCCCCCCAGCTGCCACGTGGTGATCTGATGGTGACCCCGACCTGGATGGATGTTCCCACCGGTGGTGCTAGTTCTCTCTGCAGCCGGGAGGTAGGAACCGGCTACAGGCACCGGGGTGGAAGAGCTGAGATTTTTTATCTCAAGAGTAAATGCAGCAAGAATGAAGCTAAGAAGCCAAAACAAAATGAAATGGTGAAGTCCATGTAAAATGGTTGCTTTTAAAAAAATTTTTAAACATCCCATGAACGTTCATTCAGTTTAAAATGCATCTGCGAAGGCATTTCCTTCCCCAGCTGCCCTTTCTGCAAACAGACAGATGCCTGTGGGACCTCTTGGCTCCCTGAAGCCACAGGAGGAACCACCTCATATAAACTCTTTAAGTAATTTAAGAAGCTCCACTTTAAGAGTAGTTTGGGGGCCACTGCAGAAACCTGCTCCTCTGAAGGCTGGCAACACTCCTCTGACTTCCAGCCTGAAGAAAAACCCAGATTTGTTAAAAATACTGCTGCCTTGCTCTAGTTTGCTCTTCTTTTCCTGATGTCCTATTTGCTCTCGGCAAACAGATGACTGTTGGTCATACTTAACAGCTCGGAGTAAATCAGGAAATTACGTAAAGCTGGGAATTTCACAGCTCCTTTGCCGACAGTGAGCCCTTTCGGTGCAGGGCGGGTGTTGGCTCCCGGCATCTGCCGGGCGCAGCCCCCTTGGCCGAAACCTGCGAAAGCCAGGGAGCATCCCAGGCGGTCCAGAGCCAGAGCCTGGATGCAGCCCTGGCTAGGACAGAGCCCAAACCTGCAGAGCCACGGGCAAACCCACAGCGCACGTCCTATTCTTACACTCACATTTATGCTTTCAGTGGTTATTCCCAACCCAATACCTCATTTCTTTGCCAAACTAGTGTTTGGTTGTGGTTTTTTTTGAGAATATTTGTTCTCTGAGTCAACCAAACCCCACTGAAATCAATGCTTTTCTGCTTCAACAGGCTTAGGCACCCAGGTTCTCTTTGTGCTCCAAACAATTAAAAATATTCTAACCAAAACAGAAAAAAAAACCCACAAAATGAACTCGCATGAGAGGTCAGAGGCTGCCTGCTAGTTATCTCCTAGTCACGGCAAAAATATTGGTCAAAAGCTTCTAGCCGTGGCACAGGAAAACGCAAAGCATTCAGAGATACCATCTGAAGATCTTAAAGCAGATCTCTAAATTAAAAAAGCCCTCTTTTAGTAGTAGTTCAGAACAAGTTCAACTTACCCCGGTGAAAGTTCGCAGCTTGCAGCCTAAGGCAACTTTAGCTACTTACGCTGAGTGAGTTCTACGTAAGTAGCATGCCGATGGGGCCTAACACTAAGCGATTAACTCTAAGCCAACAACTTTATTTAAACTGAACCACTAATACTCCATATTCCTTTACAGTCCTCCCTTTGTTTTTACGCAAGCATTCCTGCTAATATGTCAAGAACCCTTGAAGTCCTTCAAGGCGTTTGGTTATCGCCCACAGTCTCGTATACAATATTACTACAAGTAACAGGCATAACAGAACCAGAGCTGACAAGGTCACTACTGGGTGGAGCACGTGATTATAGACTCCCGTAGCTGTTGGTGACCACCCAAAAAGAGTTTCCCACCATCGGTGTTCCCCATCTTTCTTCACTCTTTCCAAGAGTGAGGTATCTCTTCTGTGCACTGATGGATGGTGATTAGAGATTTTCCTCCTTTGTTTTGAATGCGTGTCAGCAGTTGGCATGGGTCATCATGCTGTAGCAGTTTTTTCACCAATGTAAGATTCATTCCGATGGGGGTAGGTAGTAAATCTCTAGATTTTCCTTCACAGCACTCCCAAAGGTGTCTCCATTTCCCCCAAATCCTCCCTCTGGGCTCCAGGGTTTTGTTGTACTCTTTGCTTCAAGTAACTCAGGGCAATGAGGTCTCCAGGCTAACTCTGCAAAATATCTTCGCCCTGCTTCCCAGCCTCACCTTGTTTCTTGGCTTTGCGTTGGGGGAAACACAAAAGCCAATGCAGGACCTCACTCTGCCACACTGCTTCTGCTGCAGGGCACTGAGCAACTCCCATCCCACCCCATCCTGGGCATTCACGTCGTTGGGTGCAAAGTGGCTCTCAGAAAATTTACCATCAAGACATTTCATCCTGCCAAGGAGGATGGTGGTGAAGGTGGCCCTGTGTCCATTGCCCTGTGGTCACTCCTTTGCTAGGAAAGCATGGGAAAAGGCGTTGAGGGATGAGAGGCATGGGGGACTTGGGCCATTCTCCACAGGCTTAAGGTGTCTTAATGTAGGGTTCATTTCACCTAACTGTCCAAAATTTGAGCAGCCCATCTCAGCAAGTCATCATCTGCCCCAGGGGCGAGATGAGCACCGCCAGGGTGGGGAGCCAAGACCCTTGCAAGGAGTCACCCTTGGTTGGTACCACTCTCTCCATCGGCGTGGAGAGATAAACCTAAAGCCCGAGGGGACAAACCCTACCCTCAGCGGTGGCAGCTTCCCCTAGGCCACGGCAGAAGATGCCCAGCGGAGGGTCCCCATGTGCTGAGCCGGTGCTGGGGCAGCCTGGGCAGGGTGGCGTGGAGCTCCCCGAGCGCAGCACACCTCGTCCGCAGCACACTGCCTTATTTTAGCAGGCAGAGCAGATGGCCGTGGGAAGATAAGGAGGCAAGGCAGAAGCAAAGAGAAAGCTTTTGAAATAAAGCCCCGTGCTCTGCCGAGGGGGTCTGGTGCATTTTGACGGTGGTAGCCAGGATGAGCTTTGAGGTAGCTCAGGGGTTTGCTGGTGGGGAACCTACAGCCACAGAGAGCAGAGCCGGGGAGAAGCCTGCCCCGGTTCCCAAATACCGCTTGGCAGGGACAGCTGGCGTTGGCTCAGCAGGGCCTCGGTGAGGCACAAACAGAACTGAAATAATCCTCAGCAAAGGGAGGCAGAGCCCTGGCAGAGTCTTTCAGCGCTGGCGAGAAGGTCCCTCGGCTCCACCGCCTCTTGCCCACGGGGCTGGGGGGAGCTGGGACCGTTCCCTTCCCCGATGCCACCGTGGGTTTCCACATGGCTGAGCCTGAACATCTCTCTCAGGGCTGCCGCCCAGGATCTTCCCTGCCTGAAATGCAGCGATGCTCTGGAGAGCACCCTGCTTCTTCCTCTTCCTCCCTGAGCCCCTGCGGAGCTGGGGACCACAACAGTAGCGCGTAGGGACCGGTCTAGCAGCAGCAGTCCTGAGCTGGGACTCCAGGGTACATTGAGAAGATGGTTTATCCCCCTCCTGCCCTGCACAGCCCCCTCGTCCCCCAGAGATGGTACCCCACCAGCCTGGCTACCAGGATGCTCGGGGAGACGGTGCCAAAGGCTTTGCAAGGCAGATGCTGTCCATGTGGGACCTGACGAGAGCCGTGAAGCCCAAGACTCCCTGCTGTCTCCTTTGCCCAGTCTCAAGTTCTCTATGACCGGTGGGATAAAGCACCGCAGGGCAGGAGAGTCCATAATAACCAGAGCCGCGTCCTCCCAGATCTCCGCTTTGCTCTCCAACATAGGAAAAATAACTCCAGCAGCTGCGCCTTTAAAATCGTTTCTCTTCCAAATGCCCTGGAAAGTTGTTTAAGTTGCAAAGTATTACCTGGGGCTTTCGCATCAGGTTCTTAATTAGCTGAAACGATTTGCTTTGTCGGGGAATCGTTTCCAGGAGCTCCTAAACAGCATTTAATATCAGCTCTAGGAACAGCCTCAGAAGGGAAAAGCATTTCTTCTGGTGAATGGAGCACCGGGCTACAGCTCTCCCTGCTCCCAGCAAATTTTTTTCCCCCCACAAAGGAGTTAGGCCGTTTTTAATAATAAGTTTCATTTTCCCTTTTGCTGGTGCAGGAGGGTCCTCAGGCTGAGCTTTCCCTGGGAGCCCGAAGTGCGCGCAGGGGGACATTTAGCTCTCAGTCCCATCGTCCCCCCCCGCCCGGCGTCGCTTCGACAGGCGTTTCAGCTCCCCGCTGTGGACGGGGGCTCGCAGGGGAAAAGCGCCGGTGTTTGGCTGTGACGGCTCTGCAGACAGAGCAGGCGACTTCAGAGCACACCAGGGATATAAACCAACCACCGCTTAGTTTGCAAACAACCTCTTCCCTACCCAAAAGGAGGAGTTTTTGACGCGGAGAGAAGCTGACAGCATTCCCTTTAATGGGTTTGCTTACTTATAATTGCTCATTTTGCATACATTCTAGAAGATCTCACTTCTCTAGGTGCCATTTCACGCAACATATTTAGAAACTCTTGCCAAAGCACAAAATAATAAATAATTTTGGACGTCCTTTTTCCAAGAGGGCAGGCACGTCAGCTCCCGCTCACAGGAGCAAAGGAGTCTCCTGTGGGTATGGCAAAGCCATGGCTATGCTCCCTCCTCTTTAAACTTACCTTTCGTGTCCCGTTTCTCATCCAGGGGGATGCGGGACAGGGAAAGGTGCTGGCATTCCCTCCATGCCCGTGCTAGGGGATGGAGAAGTTTCCCAGCTACAGCCAAATCTAGCTGAATTCGGGAGAAAAGGATAATGGGGTAAACCCAAGGAACTCCAGAAAAATCACTCCAGGAAATTACCAAATAACTCTACAGATAATTTGGACGTGACAAAACCTTGAGTCGGCAGTGCCACCAACAAACAGCCCGTGACGCACCAAACCCCCAAGGAGGACGTTACCCAAAGGTACCCATGTTAGCGCATGGTACAGCTCGCAAGCCGAAGAGCAGCCAAAGGGGATGGCAGAAGCTGAACCCCGGGTGGTTGTTCTCTGCTTTTTGGTGCTGGCGTTTGCACAACGGGAACTTTTTTGAGAGAGAAACACGGTTTGCATTAGAGCAATCAATATCTTTAGAAAGCAGGCGAGCATCCGGAGGCACAGGAGCCTTTTCCCATCCCGGTCCCTGGGACCCTCCTCCGCTTTGTGAGCTTCTCAAGGGACGCCGCCTAAAAATTCCCCGTTTTCTCGGGGAACGGTCGCACATTTGATGGAGTGTTTTATCCCCCGGGGCTTCTAAATATTGCCTAGGCGATCAGACCCTTCTCCAACGCGCCCTGGGGTTAACCTCATTAATTTAAGGTTAAGGGCAGCGCAGCAGCAGGGCGAGCAGGCGGGAAGGAGAAGCTCAGGCACGGCCGCGGGTGTGCAGGATGGACGGTGGGGCTGGGGAGCACCCGACGTGCCGCGTGTGAAACCCCCTTGCCCAAACACCGCAGCGGAGTTGTTACCAGCACTTTGGGGGTGAGAAATAACGGGGAGCAAAGGCAAAGGCAAGAGGGGAGAGGGACTCTTGATCGGGGAGTGGAGCGATATGACGAGGGGTAACGGTTTTAAACTGAAAGAGGGGAGATTTAGATTAAATATTAGGAAGAAATTCTTTACGCTGAGGGTGGTGAGCCCCTGGCGCAGGTTGCCCCGAGAAGCTGTGGCTGCCCCATCCCTGGAGGTGTTCAAGGCCAGGTTGGACGGGGCTTGGAGCAACCTGGGCTGGGGGGAGGGGTCCCTGCCCAGGGCAGGGAGGTGGAACGAGGGATCTTTAAGGCCCCTTCCAACTCGAACCATTCTACGATTCTATGGGGACTTCCCCAGCCCCAAACACGGGCACTAGCATGCAAGTCACCAAGCGCTTCAATAGGCAGCAGCCCAAGGCCTGGACAAGCCTTTCCACCTGCCCACGGGAGCAGAAACGGCATAAAAATCAAAGACAGAAAAGAGTGTGATCATTGCAGGATCAAGCACGAGCATCTATGTTAATGCCTCGGCTTATAATTACAATCATTTACGTTAATAACCGCACCTCCTAGCTACTCCCTCCCACACTTCCAATTATTGGAAAGGAGCTGGTTTACAGCCTTACGTGAAAAAAGGGACTACGGAAGCATCAGGCTTTATAAGAAACCCTGTATCAGCACCAAGGAAGCTGCAGCATGGCTTTTGGTCTGCCCAGCAGAGCGGCTGCTGCTGGGCACATTTTATAGCAAAAAAAACAAACAAACCACCCCAAAAACAGAGACGTGTAGGAAAACGAAGCTGTTTCAGTTTAAATAGCAGGGGCAGAGATGATGTTCTGCACTGAACAGGTTCACAGAAAGCTGGGAAACGAACGGGGAGTGGAAAACGCAAGGATGTGCCTCTCCCTCTTCTGCTCGGTGAACAACAGGCAGGCAGAGGAAGCCAGGGGCCACAAGATCGAGGAGAGCGGACGCCACCACGGCAGGCGTGCAAAGGCTTTCAAAGCAGATGAACCCGCTGGGGCGTGTGTGCCAAAATGCGTGTAAAGGGTTGGTACCCAACCCCTCCGCACGCTGGGATGCGGCTCCCGGCGAGCCACCCCAAGAATTTCTTTTGGGAGAGCAGAAAATAAGTATCAAAAATAACACAAATAAAAGAGTGTCTAGCATCTGGAGGTTTGCCAGCCAGCCCCTGGCCGGGGGTGCCGCATGGGCACCCGGCTTCTGCTAGGATCTCGCACCTCCAGAAATCAAACTGTCCCTGCAAAACATTTCCCTCTCAAGTTAAGCGGCAAATGTCAACCAAAAAGGCGTTTAATCATGTGTTTCCAGTCAGTTCCTGACCCCTATGTCTGAAAAATCATTCAAAAGGCGGCTGCAAGGTGGCCATGGGCCACGCTAATAGGTCACGCTAATCAGCCCAGATAATATAAGAATGAAACGTCACTCAAAATCTCCATTCAGAGACCTGCGGGGGCTCAGAGCCTTGGCGTGCTTCAAAGAAAGATCTCGCTTTCATTTTCTATCTCACTTCTGCATTTATTTTTGCTGCAGGCTGGTACCATCCACCTTCCCCAGCTCCCCAGCCCAGCAACCAGCCCTGGAGGAGGAGGAGGAGGAGGAAGCAGCCAGCCACTTGGTGCACCACCCCGGTCCATTCAGCTTTTGGGCTGTTAGCATGCTGTGAGCTTTTATTTTTTTTAAATAAGAGGCTGGAGCGCCCTGGCTCACGCTGCTTGCTCCTCGCTGCCGCCCGCATCGCCCGGCGAGAGGATCACTGCTTGCAGGGCACATTGCACCAGTTTGCACCACACTGCACCACTGCTCTGCTAAGTCCCGGGCACCGCAGCACTGCAGAACCCCAATTCTCCCAACAATATTAACTATACAGGGCTTCCCTTTCAACCAGGGAGAAAGGTCCCGTTTTCACGGGAGACCAGAGTTTACGCTGCGATGCAGGGAGACTCAAGGAGAGGGATGATGGAGAGGGCTCAGCTCTTCATCCCGCACCTCCTGGCAGTACCACCGCCCTGATGGCACCATGGCTGCCTCCCTTCAGCAAAGCCCCACAGCCATTTAACTATGTCCTGGTTTCAGCTGGGAGCGAGTTAATTTTCTTTCCAGGGGTTGCTCTGTTTCAAATTTGGTACCAGAGGAATGTCAGTAATGCATATTGTTCTAGCTGTTGCCAGGTGATGTTTATATTTTTCAAGAACCTTTTTCAGCTTCCCACAGAAGCCAAGAAGGAGCATAGAGAGAATGATGGAATGGCCAATGGAATATTCCGTACCGTAGACATCATGCTTGGTATATAAATGGGGGTTGGCTGCGGGGCTGGAATCTACGATCACTGCTTGGGAAGGTACCAACGCACCGAGTGGTGAGAGTGACTTGTGTCATTATTATTAATTTCTTTTTCTGCTAGTGTTCTATTAAACTGTCTTTATCTCAACCCACAAGGGTTTTTTTTCCCTTTCTCCTCCTTTTCTCCCTCTTCTCCCTGCCCTTCTCAGGAAGGTGGAGGGAGAACTGTGCGAGCCTGGTCCTGGCTGCCGGCTGGGGTTAAACCACGACAAACGGAGAAAGAAAACGAACACTCAGCTGGCTGACTCCCGAGCGCTCCCTTGTAACCACACTAATGATGACGTTTCTTTGCATAGATTTGCTTCCCTTGCCCAGCGGCACTTTCTCCAACACTCGATGTACTTCTCAGAAGATGGGATTTTATAGTCCTCACCTCGCATGGCTCACCCCAACACATGTGTAAGGCTGGAAAATAGGACATCCCGGCACATGGCAAGGACTGAATGCTGAACCACGTGGTATGCGAAACGCTATTAAAGCAGAGCAAAACACTGCAGCGCTTGAGTTGTAGATACCATAAAACTGTCTTCCAGGTCCCGCTGGCCCTTGAAGAAGGACACAACCTTCACTGACACGCTGATGAAGGTTTGGGCTTGCTTCAGCAGCACGGTATCAACGTACCTCCAGCCCTAGGAGGCTGCGCTGCCCACACAGACTTGCCCTGCACTTGGGCTTTACCAACAGTGGTTTCGATGTGGGAAGGAGGGAGTCAACTCAAGAGCATGGCCTCAGCTAGCGATGCCCATCCCCAGCACATGCACATCCAGCTGGTAGTCCCATCATCAGCATCACCGTGTGCTTCTTCCCCAGCATGCCCACACACTTCACCATCAGCAGCTCCTCTCCTCGCTCTAACTTTGTTCCACGGACCTTTACAGATGCTAAAGTCTGTGGGCTATGACTGCAAAACGCCACTAGGAGAAACGATGGTGTTTTGGAAGGTGGATCAACACCAACAAAGTCAGTCTAAGATGTTCCCATCACAGCTGGAAAACCGAGCATCTCCATTGCAGCCTGGCCCTAACGCTGCCTCCCTCGCAACCCACTCAGAAATTCAGTGTTACAAAGCCAATTAAACACTCAATTAAGTGTCCCAACATGTTCCCAAATAAAGTACTAACATGGCATGTTATTAAAAAAGAAAAGACAGAAGAAAGCTCCAGGCTGTACAATGGCCTGCGAGCATTGGGATAATCTGTGCCTGCTCCCAGGGGGTGGAAACAGGAGCTGAACAGCCCCAAATCCCCTCGCCACCTCCAACAAAAAGAGCTGTTTCTCTCTCTGCCCACCGAACCTTCAGACCGAGACTCTGATTTATGTGGTCCCACCAGCCTCGCCACCTGCCCAGGGACCGCGTGCCTCCACCACAAGAACCCAAGGCGCTGCTCGGAGCACTCTGCTCCAAAAGTCCCCTCCAACCTGACGCCCTTCACAGATTTCTTGTCTTCGTAAGAGCAGCGTCTGCCACAGGCAGATGTTTTCCATCTCCACCAGCAGCCCCTGCTGCGGGCAGGGGAGACGTCTCATGACACAGAGCCCACGCACCCCACCGAGCAGCCTGGATTTAAGGGTCAGGACTACCACGTCCTACCGGCCCCCAGCGAGTCATCCCACCAAGCTGCGCATGACAGACGTGATCCAAGCAACACTGGCCCTAAAGCAGAAATAGTCCGTAAACCTGAGTAATATGTTTGGAGGCCACCGAGCATCCCCAGCCTTCTGATCCCACCGTCGCCTCTCCCAAGACAGACACAGCGATATACAACTGATGTTGGGTACCAGTCCCTGCACTGGGGACCGCTCCTGAGCTTCTTTAGCCACTCGTCATTCAAAACAAGACACAGCAGGAGCAAGAGAGAGGGTCCAGGCTGTCCCCATCCCGCTGACAGCCCCCACACCTCCCCTGTAACATCACACTCCTCCTCCTCTGCTTTCCCCCAGCACCTCCTGCTCTTCCCTGCATCTGGCACACCTTGAGGAGGACACCACGAGAACCTCTCGCTTGGCCCCCACGCCAGCTGCGTGCCCGAACAAGGTGTCCGCTGAGGTCTGCATCAACTCCCTGCAAGCGGGGCTCATCTGACGAGTTACGAGGACATCTCTCGGGTTGGTCCTGCAGTGGACGTCGGTGACACCGCCCAAATCAGCAGAGAGGCACGGGGCTCCAGGGCCACCCCACCAGCACAGCTGCTGGGTCTGACTTGAAGAGCAAAGGCAGAAAATCCTGTGCTAGAACCAGATGCACCTGAATTTTGTGAATGAACTGAGTTTTTTTGCTCTCCAGCACTTATTTATAAAAACCTTTCTGATGTCCATAAAACACTATGACAGCTTTAGCTTGTCCTGCTTCCTCTCTGTGCTTCTATACTTTGACTATTTTTGCTGCCTTCAACCTTTCATGTGTACAACAGTAACACTTTTCAAAGCTTCTCAAGGTCAAGAAAGTCCCTAGGAAGGTGCGTTAGGGCAGTTACTGATCTTCTCGCAGCCTTTTGCAGAGCAGCTCCAAACTGTGAAACCTCAGTCGGGAGACGGAAAGTTACTCAGGCCCTTCCCAGGCTGGTGAATTTTAATATTTGTGGCACCCGACTCATGAGAATATCAAACCCTCTCGCAGTGATAGCCCTGTACGTCTGTCTCCACGTCCCTGCTGCAGGGTCACAGTCCCCTCCCTCTACTCGAGGATGGCTTGAGTGGGTTTCTGATGCATGAGTTTGTGTCACTGAAGTTTCATGGACAGAATACCATCACCTCGTAGAAGCAGATTTGCAACAACTACCAAAATAAGTGTCTGCTTGGAAAGGCAATCAAAG
The DNA here is from genome assembly GCA_013398815.1 of Ibidorhyncha struthersii. Classification (NCBI taxonomy): domain Eukaryota; kingdom Metazoa; phylum Chordata; class Aves; order Charadriiformes; family Charadriidae; genus Ibidorhyncha; species Ibidorhyncha struthersii. Next base: position 83,580 of record VZSZ01005903.1, on the reverse strand, counting down.
CTTAGCAGGGGACCAGAGCCGGCATGAAGACCTATCCATGTTACATGGGCTAAAAGCGTTTCCCTAAACTATTCCTTGGCACTTTCTAGGAAACACCACGGTCAATACCACACAGATGAATTTTCGCCATCAATTAAAGCAGAATTAAATCCACGCTGCTGCCTAATGGGGCAATACCAGTCGCCCTTCGCGTTCCCAGCCTGAGCGGTGGCAGGAAACGGCAGAGCCTCCCTTCCACTGGCGGCAGTCGCTGACCCGGCTCAGTCAAGCCGGAGCAGCTCTCCCTGCTCCCCCCCAGGATTTGCAGGCACCGCCTCGTGCCCACCCACCCACCCACCTCACCGCCTTCTGCAGGAGCAATGGGTGGTAGTTTGCCGCTAACGGCAGTGAGCGATGCTGCTACAATTCACAGCAAGACATCGGGTCTTGTAGGTTTGCCTGCAGCACCATCTTGGAGAATACTGGCCAGTGGGTCTTCTTCATCACCCCAGCTGGTTGTTGGGAGCGGGATGCCATGCCCGGCCAGTGGCTGGCACACGGGGGCTGTGGGACCGTGGCAGTGGTGTGGGCGGCCACCCACCCCGCAGCGAGGTGGTGGCTCCGAGAGCTGGCAGAGCAGTTGCCTGTGCTCTTACGGGCTGTTGAGAAGAACATCTACGGTGGAGACTCAGGTATCACATCTACCCTGGTACCCACCTGACCTCCAGCACCACGGGCTGGCCCACAGCAGCAATACTGACACCCCAAAAGCCAAAGGGCTCCCTGTTTTAAGCCCTAATCTTTATACTGCCTGCTCCGTGGTGAGCACTCGGGCTTTGCTCTTGACGTACCCGCTGGCCTTGCCGGCAGGACAGCTCAGAAGGACACCTTGGCACTGCTGGCCCAGGCAGCTTGCTAGCCCAGGAGCACAGCAATACAACAGGCAGCGGCTCCAAGTCCTAGGGCACAGCAAACATGCTCTGGAAAACCAGCCTGGCATCGGGGAAGCATCATCCACTTCAAATATATCTTCATTTAGAAGGGAGGAAGGCAGAAATGCCTTACCTCGCTCAGCCGCTGTCACCCCTCTGAATAAATAGTTTGGTTTTACGAACCACTGAAAACAATCTGCAGGCGTGGGCAGCGGCTTCCTCCGAAGCATTAATCACCAGGGTTCACATGTGGCTGACACTTGTCCGTTAATAATATAATTGCATCTAAAGGAGGAAAGGAAACTGGAGCTCTGGGTTTGGTGGTTTTGGGTTTTTTTTCCTGATTAAAGAAAGGAACAGCAGTTCCTAGGATAATTTTCTAAGCGGCCAGAAGCTCAGGGCAGGCTCAGCAAGGCGAAGCCCAGCATTTGGAGTAGTCCAAGAACCTCCAAAGACACGACCAGCAGAAGACAAGAGTCTGCAGCAGACCTGGAGGTAACACCTAACGGGGTTCCGCGGAAAAAACAGCAGTGGGGTCCAGAGGGGCTGCGACAGCCACCGAAATACGGATTGCATAGGTGGGACACCCACAGACGCTGTGCACCACCCATCTGACAGGACTCCACTCTTAACTCGGACTAGTCTGACGGGTTACACATCACCACTGACCCCACCTCAGCCCCCCCGGTGCTTACAGGAGGAGCCGATGGGGGAGCCCGGCATCGCCCAGCCCAGCAGCAGGAGCCAGCTTAATTACAGTGGGTTAAGTAGCACAGAAAAACTCCTGAGTCACAGCGAGCTGTTAATTACCAATCCGTAAAGGGATTTGAGGGCTCACACCAGCGAAGCTGACTCCGTCTCGCGCTGTCATACACAGCGCTCTCAGTTTGACTTAAGTTTATGTGACTGACCTGAATATTTATACCCCTGGGGCTGGGGTGTTTTTTTAAAAAAATCATTTCTACAGACAAATTCAGGAGAAACCCCAAAACTGCTACACGCTGTAGCCCGCATCTCTGGCTACCTCTTCCCCCCGCAGCAAGCTCCAGGGTCTGACCCCCTGCCCGCCCTTCAGTGTGGCACCTCGCTCCTCCTCCTGTCCCCAGAGATGGGACGTGGCCGTCCCCACATCCAGCCGAGCCTCGGGGACCCTGCAAAGCTGTCATTCCAGGGCACCCGATTTCAGGGAAAACAGCCTCAAAGGGGTGACCGACAACAGCTGCTCCCTGCTACACCAGGGGCCGCAGAGCGTGTCTGTCGGTACCCTTCGGCCCTCTGAGCCTGGCAGGAATAACAGGACCCGGATTCCTATGGAAAAACGATGCCTGCAAACTTGTGCCTGTCCCTGCTTGTCCCCCAACCGCCTTATCGCCACGCACAGGTGGGCAGCAATTTGGGAAGGGTTTTGTATGTAGAGCGTCACATGGAGAACGGACATGGGGCTCTCTGGGGTGCTGCATCCCCGACACGGCGCTGCATCCCCGACACAGGCGCTGCCTGCCTTCCGCAGGGCAGGAGGTAGGTTTTTCCTTACGGCACCCGTATACCACTTTTCCCCCCTGGAAGCAGGCAGCGGGGCTGCCCAGGAGCCATTCACAGCCCCAGACGCCAGATCGGGGCCGGGATTTCTGTGCCGGGACAGGGCTGAGCTGGAGGCACTCTCTTAACCCGGCTAATCCTCTTTGGCCGGGAGCTACTGGCTAATTGCATTCCCAGCGAGAGCACAGACCCTCGGGAAGGGGGCAGGGAGGCACAGCACACTGGGGCTACAAGACATGGGCTGGTGGTCACTGGCTCCCACCTGCAGCGAGGGCAGGCGAGGCAGGAGCCGGACGCTCCTCCCCGCTCGCTTTTCCCCCCCTTTCTATGAAATTTATGCGCCAGCACCGAAACAATTTCGGCGCAAGACCTCGCCTCAGCCCCCCTTCTCCAACCTCTCCTCCAGCTGCCGGCAGCGACGCCCTGTTCTGCACAAAGGTTGATCTCACGGAGGTTGATCTCACGGGTTGATTTCCCCCCCATCTAATCAAGCTCCCTTTTTCGCAGGCGTTCCTCCCTGCAGCCAAGTGCAGGAGCCGCTGCGGTTGCTTCTGCAAGTAGGGCAGGCTCGGCCCCATCCGCGCCGTCGGCATCTCGCACCCGAGCGGCGCAGCACCGCACCCTGGGGAGCTGTTCTGCTCGGGGACCAATTTTGCCCAGCGGGAGGTCTCGGAGCGTGATGGAAAGAGAGGCCCAGGGCATTCCGGAAAGAACACGATACGGTGATTCACAAGCTCTTGGCAAGAAATCCATCTGAACGGGCTTCTTTGTTGCCTGGCTGCAGGTACGAGGGGAGCAGTGGAAGGGGAATGCGTCCCACATAGGACTCAAGCGAACGCTGCTCCGGCAGCTTGTTGATTTGTGGTATCACATCCAGGATAATACATCTGATATGCACATAATACATTATATATGCATATAATACGGGACCAAACAGCAATGACTGGTGAGAGCAGATAGGGAGATAGAGCATGTCCACAACAACACAAGCGTTAATAAAAAGGATGCTTTTTGTAGCGCGTGAGGAAGGCAAGAAAACAAATGCAATTTTAGGAGCTGGATGTGGTGTGGCAAGTACCACAAGTCAGTAAGAAGCCCCTCCTGAGGGTAATGCCCGTTGGAGATCGCAACCTGGCACCCAGGGGTCAGCAGCATTCTGCAACGACACTTGTCACTGCTCCTGTTTCAGGCTGCTTAATTAGGCAAAGGGACATCCTGCCACGCTCATTGAGTAACACAACATACATAGTTCATTCGTTCCTTAATACAAAACCCCTGGAGTCAATTGGGGTCAGTCAGGGTCACCAGGAGAGCATCGTGCAGCGCAGGGCAATCACGCTCCACGCCAGCTCTTGCCAGATCACTTGCTCCCTTAGACTCTCCTGTGAAATGGCCCAACACTCAGTCTTCCTGCAAATGGAAACCTCTTTCCTGCCTGCATGTCACCAGGCTGAGGCTGTAGGGAATTTGGGAGAGCCCCAAAGTGCCAGATCTGACTTGGTGGGAACGTCTGATGGTGCTGTTCCTGGGAGCTGGCTCCTGGAGGAGGTGTGATGAGGTGGGAGGAAGCTCCGTGCACCTGTACTTCTGTTAAGTCACATAAATAACTTATTTAAAGCTGGGTAACATGTATCACGCCAAGCAAGCGAGAGAAGTGGAGGTCAGGCACACATTTGGGCTTCCTCTCTCTGGAGGCTGTGGATCACCAGCAGCGCCACGGACCACCACAGCCCACACGCTTCTCCTGGGACTCGCTGCCAAAATGCCGTGCTTGTACCTGAAACTCTTCAAGTGTCCTAGGCTCCCTGCTTTCACCACCATCTTCTGACCATGCCCAGAAGTTCCCCAAGACCCAGGGCCAAAGGAAAGCCAGCCCTGCTGGTGGATCTCATGGGAGCTTTGGGCTCTGAGGTGCTACCCAGCTGCTCACAGGCAGGATGCTCTTGGAGCTGCCTTCACACCTGGACTGCAGGAGCCCTCAGCCCACGGCAGCGCAAAGACAACGAGGGAAGCTCAAGTCACCCTTTTCCTTTGGTGGTTTGACACCTACACAACTCAGCCAGTGACTCCGCAGGAAAGAAAAAAAAAAAAAGCACTTTTAGTATTTTCTTCTCTTTTGCTAGGTTTGAGTGTGCTCAGCTGAACGAAGCGCTGGGGAGGAGGCAGCTCCTTGGATACCTCCCCTGGCGGCTGCAGAGGGTGGGAGGGGACGACAGGGACCCAGAGCCTCCGACTCCATCTTTAGAGCAGGAGTGGGATGGGGCTGAAAATACCCCGAGTAAAAAATAATGCATCTTTCCAGGGAAATTAGGAGGTTTAGGGGCTACAGATAAGGGCAAAAGCCTTCTCCGCTTTCTGCATTTCGCTCTCAATTTTCTTTTCCCCGTTTCATAATGGCGATGATCAGACAGCAACACCTCCCGCACCCCACTGATGCCAAAAGCAGCCCAGAGGTTGGACCAGTTGCCCCTCCTGATGTTGACCGTGTGTCCAGCTAGTTGGGACCTGTCACATCCCATTGGTCACCCATCCACGTGGCAGAAACACACACGGACATCCGGCAGGAGGTCTGCTTCCAGCGGCATGCAACAGCCTAACGCCGTCTCACCTCCACCTGCAGGCTAGGACATCTCACGGGGTCTCTCTAAGCGTGCAGCTCCTCCACACCTCCCCATCCCCTGCCCGAAGACCCGCTCTGGCCACGTGCTCCTTCCGAGACCCACCTCAGCCACTTGCGGGGACTATTCCTCCACAGCTGCGATGAATTTGGAAGCCAGCACATGCTGAAGCACTAGAGATAGTGGGTGTTAGGATGCTTTTCGCCCTCAGCAGCACGCATGATGCCACCAAGGACCCTGGGTCCCCAGCAAAGAGGTGCTGACAGCGTGCCCTCCAGTTCCCACCTCATGCCTGGGTTCATCCAGCCCCCCGAACAAGTAAGAGTCCACTCAATCACTCAGTTCGGGTGACGCATCCCACCGAGCTGTGACGATCCTGCACCAATACAGGGAGAGTGGTCGCCCTCAGTGCAAGTTCATTAGTGCCTCCCTGGCAGCGGAGATGACCTCGTTAGAGAAGATACTTGTCCTGTATGAGGATGCAAACATTATTTAGGATTTTTCCCGTTCCCAAGATGGTTACGTGGTTTTTCTGTGAAACTATAGTCACGTGCAGCCTCCAACACCGTGACAAAGCTGCGATGATACAATTTTATTTGCAGAAAACTCATTCTTCTAGCACCGTTTTGCTGCAAGACTCCGTCCTTCCTCCAAAAACCAGGCCAGCGTGGCCCATGGCCTCTCCTTCCCTGTGACTCACGCTGTTTGAAGCCTGGGGGGCGGAAGACTTTGCCCAGGCTCCAGCGGTACAGAGGGTGCTGCCTGTCTCACCCACAGCTTGTGCTTCCCTGCACGTACTGGACCCAGGCTCAAGTGTCCTCATTAGTTTTCACGCAACTTCCAAGGGCAGCTTGCAGTCAAGGTCCTAATTCATAAAGCAATTAATGGATCAAGCCTCACTGCTTCAAAGGGTGAGTTCTGGTATTTGTGTGAATCTTAGGGCTCGGGAAAAGCTCGCGTGAGCTGCGGGCAAAAAAGAGGATCAGACCACAGAGCAATTTTCTCAGAAGATCAAGCAAACCTAAAGCCCAGCCACACTAACACATCTTGCAATGTTTTCCTTTTCTCAGAAAGTTTTCGTCAAGAACACTCACAGCTCAAGTGTTGCATTTCTTCCTCAACTCTTAAAGAATAAATCCCACAAACCAGCCTGTGTATTCTGAGCTGGATAATGCTTCTACGTAAAGGGAAACAAAGTCCAAGACCCTACAAAGCCCCGGCGGGACCTCGCTGTGCGTCTTCACTCTACATGAAGGCACATGGATATCACAGCGATGAGCAGCAGCAATAAACATTAAGACAGACACGTACGCGAGGGTGAGTTTGCCAAGAGTGTTTAGGCAAAAGCTGAGAGAGCCAGGACAGACTCCAGCCTTCAAAATCTGAAATTCAATCCCAGATGTCAGCAAGTGACCCTGGAGACAAGCGCTGGGGAGAGCTGACCTGCCCCTCAGCCACCTTTCCATGGTACCTGCAGAGAGCACCCCATTATCGGGTACGACCCAAGCCCAAACTAATTCTCTAATTAATTAATCAACAGGCGGGTGCCAAGGGTAGCACGTTAAAGCCATTTCACCAACTCATGAGCTTTCTGAAACCTGGAAAGCCATCACTGCCCAAGGGCACACCAACACGGGGCTTCAGCCCTACCCAAGGGACTACACAATGTTTGGACACCTTCTCTCCTCACCCAAGCCCTCGGGGTAGAAAGGAAATAGCGGTAGGAGCAATAAGCAGAGCGTTTCCCTTGAAAATGGCATTATGGATGAGGAGGTGGCCACCTGATGGACACAGAAATATAACTAGGCGCTGGTTCACACCTCCACGCACAGGCTGCATGCCGCGCCAGGAGAGCAGCTCTCCTCCGCTGTGAACGTGACTATGAACAGCAGCAGCTTCAGGAAGAGGAGAAAATTACTGGGTGTAATTGAAACTGCAGGGAGGAGTTAGGGACATAAAATATAATTATCTGCCATGGAATGGAGCCAAGATTAACAATCCTACTTCTGGTCATTTAAAGTCCCCATTAAATTTTCCATATGCTGATGATATCGATTTTGTGTCTTACTGGCTGCAAGATGCAGCATTTCTAGTAGAAAGCCCCGGGCCTCCTCTCATAAGGGTCTCAAATCACCTGTAGAAGAGGGAGTGAGGGTCTCAACTTCAACTGAGGCCTTCTCCAAGGGTCTGGAAGGTCTCCCTCACTAGCTAGCAAGGGAAGTAAGAGGTAGGAGGATGCTCCAGTTGAGCCCCAGTTGCAGTAACCACTTTCCTCTCCAGATGTTGGTGGCTAGAGTTGGCTAAGATGCCTTTTTGATGCTTGGGAAGATGATCTGGGTGGGCTTTGCAACAATTCAGAGACCTCCTAGACTACAGTTTGAGAGACTGGGTGGACCTCAGACCACCTCAACCTCCTCCTCCTTTCCTTGCACTCCACCCCAGCAGGTTGCATGATACTCAGTCAATTCACATCCAAACGGCACCATGAACATCTCCACATCCATCCTCTGCTCCGCCTGCTCTCCTGCCCTGCAGCCAGGCACAATGTAGCAGGGCCCTTGCCAGTTGGAGAGGGCAGCAAACCCCAAGGAGCCATCGCATGCCCTCAGCTGATCTGAAATCCTGCTGAGGTCCTGGCACTTTCCCCACCCATACCATTCTCATTGCACCCTCACCATCTGAGGATGCAGAACATCCTTCACCAGCCTCATCCCAAACCTGAACAGAGGTTGCAGAGAGGTGGGAGTCGACCTGTTCTGTCAAGTAACAGGTGATAGAACAAGAGGAAATGGCTTCAAGTTGTGCCAAGGGAAGTTTGGATTGGATATTAGGAAGAATTTCTTTACTGAAAAGGCCATCCGGCATTGGAACGCATTACCCTGGGCAGTGGTGGAGTCCCCATCCCTGGAGGTATTTAAGGGTAGTGTAAATATAGTGCTCAGGGACGTGGTTTAGTGGTGGGCTTGGCAGTGTTAGGTTAATGATTGGACTAGATGATCTTTTCCAATCTAGGAGATGCTTTGATTCTGGTCAATGTGTCAATCCACAGCACCAGGAGGAGGATGCTTGTTGGTGACTCCGGTACCTATATGACCCGTTTCTATATCCTCACCCTTGGGGAGCAGTGGGCACTGCTGAGGGTGCCCTGAACAACAACCACCCCTTGCACCACTCCTCATGTGAAACCAGCATGAAATCAGTATACACACGTGAAACCCATGTCTTTGTCAAGAGGTGGAGGACCATTGCCTCCAGCACTGGGGCTTCCCTGGGAAGTGACCTGGCTTCAGCAGCTTCTTAAGGGCTTTTGTAAACTTTTAAGGGAAAACACACAGTCTTTTTTCCGTTTTAAGCGACGAGAGAGCACCCACCCTCGGCTTAGAAGGTGCCCCCCCCCCACCAGTTCCCTTACCTCCACCAGGTGAGGCGTGGGGTTGAAGCCACACATGTTGCAGACCTGCTGCCGGCAGGTCGTGCAGGTGTTGTAGTTGGGGGGCTCGCTGGAGCCCACGTTGATCTCCGCCTTGCAGAGGGGGCACGAGACCCTTGCTTTCGGCACTTCCTTTGGCTTGACGCCCTGCTCCGGCTTGCCCGGCTTCGTGGCTGGCGCGGCACCGGCTCGGCCCTGCACCCCCGGGGCTTTGGGACCAGCTTCTTTGCTGGCATCGCTGAAGACGATTTTTGGAGGCACTTTGCCAGGAGATGGCTGGCTTGGAGGGGGAGCCTCTGGCTGGGCAGACATGAGGGTGCTCGCTTGGGTCAGGAGGGATGCCCCAAAGCCGAAGAGCTTCCCCGTGAGCCCCTCCTGGGCTTGCTCTTGTGCTCCCGCCCCGGGGGCCGGGGCGGCAGGCTTCGCCCCCACATCTCCTGCCATCTTTCTCTGCTCGGAGGAGGAAGGCTTGGCTTGCTGATGCTGCGGGGAGGACCTGGCCGGCTCCTGAGGTTTCGGCTGGCCTTGTCCATGTGGTTCCCTCTGCGGCGTCGTGGGCTGAGGTTTGGATGGCTCCGGCGGCAGGGTGCGGGCAGCCTGAGGGGACTTATCCGCTGCTGGGGGCGGTGGGTGCTTGGCAGGGGAGTGGGAGGGAGACGGCGAAGGAGAGTGCAGCTGCTGCTGGCTCTTGGAGCGAGGAGCGGTGGTCATGTCCATCCCCAGCGCCCGCTGCATCTGGCAGTTCAAGCACAACCATTCCTTCACCTGCAAGACAAGGAGAGGACACAGGCAGTGAGCAGTGGGGCAGGTGACGGCCGCATGCAGGTAGCCCCAGCATACCCTTAGGTCCCCCGAAACAAACCCTACGTAGCTACAGGAATGAGGCATCAACTCCCAGAAAAACATTTTGGTACCACATTCTTCACAAAAAGTATCTCGCAGTCACGGCGACCAGACCCCATCTGTCACAGGTACCCACGACACAACATGCCGGTGCAAAAGCAAGCTTTAATTAGCCTTGGTTTGCTTCCAAGGCTTCTGCTGCAAAGCTCCTGCTAGCCACGAGGCTCTGCCTGCAGGCAGCGCGCTTCGCGCCTCTCTCCTGGGGGAGAGGAGCCTTTCCGAGGGCTCCCAGCCCCACCACCTCCCTAAACCCCATTTTTTCTCCTCCCGCTTGGCAACCAGGGCTAGCACAGAAAACAGCCAGGGCCCCTCCGACAGGAGCAGAAGGCTGGCAGGAGGTCCAGCGCAGCTCTACAGAGGGACGCTGCTATAACGCACGTGTACGACTGCAATGCTGCCCAGCGCTGGCATGCTGCCTGCTGCCGCCGGGTACCTCCCAGGGAAAAAGCCATCGTGATATGCCCGATGCTTCCCCAGGGCCAACAGAGATGGCTTTTTCCTGGAATCGGTGCGGTGGTTGGGATATCTCACCCAAAAAATGTGGCACTGCAGCCCATAAGGGACAGCGGGGAGTGGGTTCTCCTCACATGACGCATCCGCGCCGCCGGGCAGGCAAAGCGCCCGCTGGGGAGCAAACGGTTAATCCTCACTCTGGCCACGATGAACTTTTGGATGCAAATGAAATATACAGTGCTCCCTGGCTAAGTGTTGATAAATGAAACATTTCCCCCCTTGAGAGACGTTCCTGGTGACACGCTAATGTCTGAATTAAGTTAATTAAAGAGGCCATATGAAAGCTGTGAGCCTTCCCATACGAGGAATCCCCAGGATGCTCAGTGGCTCTGAAAATATTAATGTATATAGCACAGTCAGCAGGACAACCGGCTCTGCCTGCAAAAGATTTTTCCAAGACGAGCAACTAAGGTGGCAAAAAAAGGACCAGAGCATTCCCAAAAAGCACAGCAGCATCCAGGACAAGCGGACCCAGAGCCTGGCATGGGCTGTTGCAGCCGC
>VZSZ01005903.1:51033-73120 GCA_013398815.1 Ibidorhyncha struthersii | reverse complement strand
GGCTGCGCGTCCCACGAGCCAGCACACAGCCCATGGGACGCGAGGTGTTCCTGCCTTTCATTTCGGAAGCCGTCTCCTCATCCCCGTGTTACGGATCACCTCTAAGGCTCGGTTTAATCCCCACTGCAGGGACATTAACTGCCCCATCGCCTCACCCAGCCCCACGTCTCCAGGTCTGCGTGGCCTTTTGGTCCTGCGGTCAGAGGCACGGGTGACGCACAACTGATTGATAACCTGGCCACAGGGGTTTTTCCCCCCCTACACTCCAACCACAGACAGGTTTTAACTTTTCCCTGCTCACAGGAGGCAGTTGGCTGTTTCGGCAGGTCCTGGGATGGGACTGGACAGTGATTCCCTCAGAGCGGAGACAGACGTGCCCTGAACCCCTCCTTACAGGTCTGCTCCCAGGAGGGCTCTCGTGAAGCCCAGCCTTCCAATAATAAGCTTTTTGAAATAGAGGGAATTCAGATCAACAAGGAAGGCTGGATTAAAATTAGAGGCAGAGGGGTGTGCCCAAACAAAGCTCCCCCTGCCCGCTATGCCCCCTCCTCTCCCTGCCCAGCAGTCGGCTGCTCCCCGGGCTGCAGAGCTCCGTGTCACCTCTTCGTCTCCAGCAGAGCTCTTCCCATCACCTTACAAGCCTGGCTGCACGTCAGCTCTGTGGCTCTTCTCCACTCTCACTGTGCTTGCTGAGCTCCCACGCCACTATCCCCACCAGCCTCCGCTCAAGTATTTCAACTTGGAGCCGAAAAGCAGCCGCAATTTTTCCCCAGCAATTTTGCATCGTTGTTTCTCCAAGCTGTTCCAAGCGAGCGACATTACATTTAATTCCTGAAAATATTGCTTTTGTTTTTATACCTTCTTATAGTCTTGCTGTCTCTCTTCTGACATACAGAATTCCTCGCATTATTTTTGCTCTCACACCCCCCCCCCCCCCCCGGAATTTCTTCCCACTATTCTATTTCAGGAGAGCATCTCCCAAAATCCTGTCAGCTTTGCCCGCCGTCCCCATCAGCTCCGATTAAAGGAGAGCCAATCCTTTCTATTCAGGTTCTCTCTCTCCACAAATTTCCCAGTATCTGAGACGTGCAAATCTTCCCTCTCCCCATAATCTCCTTACCCGCCCTTTAAGACCCTCCGGTGAGGTGGAAACTGGGGGAAGAGGAGGTATTTCCAAACCTGCGTTGGGGCTGTTTGCATCTAGTCATTAAGGGGCCGTGACCACAAGGTATGCGGCAACGGACACGCTCCGTGCTCCTGCTTTTCTATAGTCTGTGTTTATTGTAGCCTGGCACAAGATTTAGCTTATTTTCTGGAACAGGAAAAATACTTTGCTGCTCTCCTGCATAAAACTTCCAAACAACCAAACAAAATATTGAGGGAATTCGACTGATTGCCCTCAACTGTCTGCCAGCTTTAACAAGCAGCAAGTGCTTCTGGTGAATACCGAACAGCTCAAATCTCCGGCTTTGCTGATTCCCCACGCCCCGCACGTCCCCACCCCAACACATGGTGCCCCGGCCAAGGCTTGGGCAGAAGAACCGCTCCTTGGGCACCGGGATGTACCGGCCCCGGGTCCCACGGCCATGCAAGATGCATACGGCTCACGGACAAGCCCACCAGGACCTTCCTGAGCTCAGGGGCCGGGGAACAACATGATCACGGGGAACAACATGATCACTGGAGCTTTCTTGCTTTCCACAATAAACCTGGCTTACGCAACCAAGAAAGGAAAAAAAGCCAGAGGGCTTTCAGATGAGATAGGAACCATCAAATTGCTCTCTGTGCCTTGGTAAGCAACTACTGAGGAACGTCTGTCCTGAGGAGCAGGAGAAAGCTGCAGGGAATACAGTGGGGCGGAGGTGTTCCCAGAGCGAGCATTTGAAATGTAAATTTAGTTGGGATTATCACAAATTGCCTGACCGGCCTCTGCTGATGCAACCACCGATGACACAACCGTGTGGATTACACAGATCAAAGACAACTCAAAGGATCCTGGAGGGAAGATAGTAAAGAGGAAGGGCCAGGTTGTCTTGCCAAAGATCCTTCCCTGAAGAAAGAGAAAGGAGGATGGAAAAGCCTGGGCGTAAATCTTTACTAATCCAACCCCTGAAAGTTTTGATTTGGTGGAGAACTGGGCAAATAAGACACAGAAATACATGAAATGGTGGACTATTCACTCGGCTTGCATTGCCGTCCTCCAAACTCTGCTCCTCTTGCCCGCGGACTCATCGTGCTCAGGGAACTGTACAGAAATAAGGGGCAAGATTATGAAAAGAATAATTTATCCTACTACTTTTTCCATCACTGCTAACAGCCTCCGTAACTAGCAGAATGAAACATCTATCGGCAAGAAGAGAAAAGCCCAACATTATTGAAAACTCTAGTTTCAGCTCACCTTGTGGGAATGCTGAAATCACCGTTATACCCTAAAATAAGGGGAGGTAAAGCTGCAGTCTTGAATAGTCCAAGACCGGCTACTCGGAGCACACTAACCTCCTTCACCCCAGGAGGTCTGACTGAGGGAAACACTGAAAAATACAAAGATAATGGGGATGTAGATGGTGGCTCTGAAACCAAGCTGGTGCCTCAACGAAGAGTGAACACGGCCAGCTAAAAGTGAAGGTGGCTGCTGAGCAAAACAAAGGGCACAATTAGAAACATACAATCAGCAGCTATCAGAGCTCAGCACACCAACATCAACCAACTGAAAAGAGAAGCTGTGAAGTGCTTAAGCCATAGGAAAGCAAAGGAGCTTCAGGAAGAAGTCTCCTGGGGAGCAGTAGGAAGCATTGATCGAGGGCTTTAGGGACAAAGGCCATCCTAGAAAGGAGAGGGGTTCATCACTGCGTGGAGATGGTAAAGCTGTTACTGAGAAAGATATGGCGGACGTGCTCTAATTACTGTCGTCGAACATTTGGGAAGAAGCAGAATAGCACTCATTACGAGGATGAAGCATTTCCAACTTATTAGCAATCGAGAAGAACATTCAACAACATCCACCAGCACCAGAAGATATTTAAATTTGGCAGTTCTGAATAATTTTGCATCCAAGAGAGCTAAGAAAACTGCTGCGTGCTGATGTTCATTTTCAAGAGGAAATTTTAGAAGACTGGAAGAGTCTTCTGCTTGAGTATCCAAGAAGGTGAAGGTATGACCTGAAGGGGACGGCTAGCCAGACATCTGTCCAAGACAGAAAGACAACGCTGGATTCACGCAACAGAGAACTGAAGGGCAAGCATATACGCCAGTCAACGTGGTTTTAGGGAAAATAGGTCACGGCAAGCAAACCTGATTTCATTCTCTGCAACATTTGATATTAGTAATGCACGGAAGCAATATCCTGGATGTCCGAAAGGTGTTTTGACCTAGTAATGCATGACATGCCGACAAAAGAAAAAAAAAAAAAAAAAAAAAAAAAAAGCACTGCAAAATATGAATAGTGAATATGTTAAATGGATTTCAGACTAGTTATTCGGCTGATCTGGGAGACAACAAGGATTCACCATTGCTTAAATATCTCGCTATGGCTACCACCACTCACGCACGGCAGGTTTTGGTAAAACGCTAAATATCAACGAAGACAACTCTCTGCTGCTTGGCAATCCTGCGCTCGCTCCGCGCGGGAAGCCCGGAGCTGGAGGTAGGAGTGAGGAGGTGGCTCAGCCTCCTCTTCCAGCACCAAGGGACTCCTTCCAGGGCCCTCAACGGTTCCACACCGACATTTTAAGGAGATTAGTAAAACACTGCGGGAGATATAGACCGGATCTGTAAGAGCGATTCTAGGGATGCAGAAAATGTCTGAAATGAGAGAATTAAGGAGGTTGATCTTTTTCGTTTATCAAAGAGAAGATTAAGAAGTGACTTGATTACGACATAGCAGCACATTCAGGGGAAACAATATCAGGTACTAAAAGGTTCTTAATTAGGCAGAAAAAGGCATAAAAAGAACTAATGACTGGAAATGGAAGCCAAATATATTAAGCATCACTTTTAACAGCAGATGTTTCTAACCATTAAAGCAAATTATACACATGCTGTTGGGCTCAGCAGAAGACTTAGGGAGGTAAAGCTTGCAGGCCTTTCTTCTATCTATAGGGTATTTTATACCCATACTGATCTTAAAAGCTTTGGAAGTTGGAACCACCCCGTCTTTGTGGACATTTTGTACGTCCACATCGGACACCCGACCTGCCCCAGCCCCGCACGCAGCGCCCAACGCACCCACGACCATCAGCCTCACCCTTCCCACCGCAGACCCCCACAACGTCCCAGGCAATTCCTCTAACCTCCTCCCAAATCCTGCTATTCCCAAATGTCCGGATGGGTCTGCAACCTGCAGGTCTTGCCGGGTCACTGCTGCCAGATGTGCCTCCCCCCTCTCGATGCCGCCCTGCAGCTGCGAGCACCGACCATTTCCAAATCCCATTAGGAACAAAAACTTTCCAATCAGCATTTCCTTTAAAAAAAAAAAAAAAAAAAAAAAACAAAAAAAAAAAGAATTGGAAAGGCAGTTCAGAACCCTGTGTTCCATGTAGTTAACACNAGATACTGTAGGCAGGAATATACACAGCACGTGCTGGCTGTGCCCAGGGCAGATTTAAACACCGATAAGAACTATATCTGGGCACATGGATGGTGGGCCACATCCTGACCCCTGCAGAGGGATGCAGTAGGGGAAAGTGGTGGTGTGGGTGGTACGTGGCAGGGGACAAAAAAGAATCCCCCCTCCAATACCTCTAGAAAAAACACCAAGAAAAGGACCCAGATAAAAATGATCTGAAACAATAGAGACAGCTTGAGCTTACACGGCTTCTAAAGTTATTCTAACACCACCTATTTTAGGAAGCTGTGGAAACAGTCCGTCCCCTGGATTTGTTACCAGGAGATGCAAGGGAGTGCTGGTAATGTGCAGGTTGTTTTGCTCTCCCGAGGTAAGACAATACAGCTCTAAAAGTATCCTAAGTATAGAGTTCAGCCTTTGCAGTAGATCGGAGAAGCTTTAAAATGAGCTGTAAGCAGAAAGAATTCTTAACTGAACGTCCGAGATCTCTTCAAGACAAAATGTCGGATTATAACGAAGAATAACTCTGTCTTTGCTGAGGGTTGGTTATTTTGGACCATTTGGAGGTCACGCAGGATGCTATCCTACTACATAAAAATAATCAAACCACAAAGAATAGGAGAGCATTAGGTGACCATATTTAAGACTTCGGAGACTTGAGACTGAATGGTTCCTCACCAGCTCTACCCAGTCACAACACTTCACTGTAGCCAAAGCCACCCGAGCTTGCCAGCCCTCTGACCCTGTATTGGAGGAGGCCATTGGGCACGTCAGGAGCACAGTCCGCCTGACTTTTTTAAAATGATTCTTTTAGGCTGTGAAGAACAAGCTCCCAAGTCACCTCAAGCCAAGCGTGGCCAATCCCATCCAAGGTGGACCACTTTGAAGAGGTTGGACCAAACAAGCCTTGTTCAGCAGAAGACACAACCCGTCCTCCTCCTCTGGTGCGAGACAACAGGGTGCACAGCTAGCTGAAAAACGAGAAGCCAAGTTCATGGGAAATCAGAGAAGAGGAGCACGGGTTTTCTCCGAGTTGTCTAAAGCATGTGTATTTAACATTCTACAAAACTGGAAATCATGGAAAAAACACATTTGGGAAGAGCAAGATGGCACGCCTTCAAGCAGGAGCTCTTCGGCTCTGAGAACCCCGAGCAGGCGCCTGCCCCAGAGCCACCTCTCATGAAGCCAACCCCCAGCAGATGCACCCCAGGGCCATGGTCACAGCTCCCTCCGCTGCCTTTCAGAGGCACCACTACAGCCAGAACCAGAGGAGTATAAAAATAACCAAAGCTGGAATTGGGTAATGAAGGTACTGTGTTAATCAGGCTAATAGGGAGGCTCAATGCCAAGACCGCTGACTGGAAGAAGAAGGGTGGCATTAATGGGTGCTACTGGCTTATCCTGAAGGAACACTGCAACAGCCTGGCCTCTCCCTAGAGCTGCTGGTGACCTGCCTGAGGGTGTCCTTACGTGCCTTCAATTCATCAGCTCTGCCTGCAGATGAAGAACACTCGTCTCACGAAATCAGCCAGTCGGTGAAACGTCCCTTCCCCTCCCCATGCCTCCCGGGTCTGCTCTAGAGGAGCTCTTCGCGGGGTGGGGGATGGGAGGGGGGCACATCTTGCATTTCACGTTGTCAGGCTGAAATCTGCCAAAGCCACGTACCGTGCAATTAAAGCGACATCCTGATCCAAGAGAAGAGGCAGTGCTAAAGGCAGCCCGCGGCTAGAGAGGAGAGGGAACAGCAAGCTGCAGCAGGGAGCCGGGATGCTGCCGGCGAGGCAGGAGGTGGGAATCACTGTAGGAGAGCAAGGAAAGCTCAGCAGATCCTGGAAGAGCTGCTGATGCATAAAAAAAAAAAGCTAAATGTACCGCATGGAGAAGGCTTCCCACACCATCTCAGACTAGATGGTGGAGTGGACGACAAACACAAATATATGCCTTATTCTGAAGTTACTATTGCTGATTTCTCCTGTTACAACGCAGGGACAGCTTGCCACGAAGCTCGCACAGCGAGGGTAGGGAAAAACAGCCCCTGTGTTGTTTGGATAAAGCACGCAGCCCGCGTGCAAATGAAATGAGAAGCCTGCAAAGCATCCCGTGGGAGGCTGCAATGTGGGGTACCAGCTAGGGTCTGACCTGGGGCGGGGGAAAACGCATCACATGGGGAGATGACGTCTCCTGAGGCACCTCTGGAGGACCATGAGCAACCCAGGGTGCAGGAGCCGTCATGCGCCCCTGGCCAGGCTGCACGTCAAGACATCACCAAAATTCACGCGTGCATCCAGGTGGAGAGGAGGCGGATGCAAACACACAGGCAGCGTGGGCTGAAGCTTCCTGGTCCAAACCTAAAGCACAGTTTGAGGAGAATTCAGGGCTCCAGCGGGACTGTGCAATTAGGAGTGTTTCGGCACTTAATTGACAGGGGAATTTGGTCACCGAGGCACTTCTGAAAAAGGCCACCTTATGCTCATCTTTATCTTCAAACATGTCAATACAAATAAAATCTAGTCCTTAGCACTCCTGCCCAGAAGGGGAAGCCACCGAAGCCGTCAGTCCTCATCCTGCTAACGCTTGCCAGAAAATAATCAACTTGCTCGCTTGCTGGCGAGCGAGAGGAACCAACCCCCAAACTCATCTCCTTCAACGCAAACAACAGATGGGAAACCGCGTTTGTCCAGAGAACCGAGCTGTGGAAGACGACAGTGCCATTTCATCCTATTAGTCACTTCTTACCCAGTTTCCTTGTCTCTAGTTAGCGCTCCCCGAACTAACCGAAGGCCATTAGAGCAGCTCTTCTCCTCTCCCCCAAGGGCATCAGGAGGCACTAACCCACATGAGGCTCTTGCGGACCCTCTGGGTTTTAAAGGCGCCCTCCAGCTCCTGCGCCCAGCTGTTGGGATGATCTTTACCCATGCCACACAGCCACCGACGCGCAGACGAAGCAAAGGTTCAACGAAAACAGCGTCGCGCTGCTGAGCTTTGCGACTAACCTTGATCAGCTGTCACAGGCAGGACGGTGCTCCCCAAGGAGCATCCCCCATGGCTATGGCAGCGGCTGAGCTGGTAGCTCCTTGGGAAGCGCAACCACCCCCTTCTTCACCACTCGGCCTTGCTGGTGGAGAGAAACGGATGGGCAGGAGGAAACCTTTCCAGCACCAGACCCAGAGCTGCTCCTCTGCTCCCCCCCCTGCCCCGGGGAGCACAGGACCCCCCCGCTGAAGCAAGGCGCTGCCTTAGCTAAGCATGCCGGCAGTGCTGCCGCCAGAGGCGAAGGGACAAGTCCTTCCAGTTCATTAGGGAAGGTTTCTTGTGCAATTTGCTGCCTCACTAGCTCCTGTTTAGACAGCCTTTGTTCCCTGTCCGCAGGAGCGCATGAAAGGTTCGGACGTCCGTACGTGCTCAGAAGATGCTGTCCCCTGGGCTTGGTCAGGGAGGACGGCAAAGAGCTCACCCCAGGTTTTAACCTCTTGAGCTTTGCACGCCGACATGCTCTAAGTGCAGCCCCAGGTCCCCTCCCGCTCTGTAACGCGGGACATCCACGCGAGCCTGCTCGGCCGAGAAAAGCCTAATGGCTTGGCTTTGCCTTTTGCTACTGCTGCTGCCGCCCGCGCCCGGCTGCCAGCCGAAGGATGGACGTCCACAGTAACAGGAGCCTCCGGTCCTGCTCGCTTATTGTCTTCTGCAGAACTAAAATAGCAGCCTGGGAGGGAGCGGGGGAGCTCAAAACTTTCCATTCACCGGTACCTCCTGCCCAAAGCAGAGAAAGACACGAGGCCATGGGGTTTGTCTGGGTGCAAAGCGGCTACCCGGTGCAGCAGGGATGCAACTCATAGCTATAGCGCTATAAGGAGCATAGGCTGCTCTCCATAAATAGACTTATAACACAATAATTTAAAAGCAGCCCGGTTTCCTATTGGTAACACAGAATAAAAACATCATTCGTTTCCTGCACAGCTCCGAATTTATTCATTTACAGCACGGCTCCACATTTCTGTTACGAGCTGGCCCTGTTGCAGCCTTTGCCCATGAGCTTCTGGCTCCTTTGGGAATCCCAGATAATTACAGCAGTGGGAGATAATAGCTGTAGCTCAGGGAATAAACTAAACAGCCTTGAATATTTGAAGGCCCCTTTACGGCCCAAACTTTGCATTACCTTGGCAGTGTCAACATCGGAACAGAGCGCAGCAGCAGTCAGGGCGGAGGGGATCGTGATCCCGCGACCCGGTAGAAAGCGCCTGGGACAGAGATTTTTAAACAATAAAGACAATCCTGGTGCTAATGTAAATAACCCGAAGTCTCTGCAGAGACAGAGTCACAGACCAGGTGTTATGGCCTCACGTTTTCGCCAGACTGAAGGGGCCAAGTTAGGTCTCGTTTATCCCGGTCCAATATGTATTTATGAGTGAAGCTGCTGGAATGAACAACTTCTGCAAAAGAACATACTGGAGTGGATCAATGCATCAAAGCAGAATGTATTTTCTATCTGTCTGGGTTTTTTTTAACTATTCTGGATTAAATATGTAATAAATGCTCTTGTAGAATTTAAGGCCTGAAGACAGACAAGCCATTGCACAATCTTTTTACGTACCTAAACAGATTTAATTGCTCAATTATTCCAGATAAACACGATAAGTTCCCTGCCATGAATAATTTATAATCCAGCTAGCCACACAATCCATGAAACACAAATCTATGGCTGCAGCAGAGGAAAAGCGAGCAGATGCCACGATCCCGAGACACCCCGCCTCGTTACCAAACGCCAGCCAAAGGCACAATAGCATAGGCTGCCCCGGCCAGGTCTGACCTTGCCCGAAACCCCTGGGACAGCCCGCACCTTCACTTGGGTTACCGTGCTGCTCAGAGGGTGCAAATATTGAACAAAATTAAATAGGTACAAAGTTAGGATGCACACGTAGGAGGAGACAGGCACAGTCCACCCCCCTTTCTGTTCACGGTCCAGACGTTGCCGGGCGTCCCTCCCAGCCCTCCTCAGGAGCTGGCTGTACTGGTTTCTGCAGGAATTTCATTAGATGGTCGTGATGGAGCTTAAGGGCTGCAGGGAAGCCCAGCGGAACGCAGTGCACTGGAGGGTGGAGACCTGCAGGGGCTATCACGAGGGACAGCACTCGGGACCCTGTGGAGGAGGAAGGAGAAGGAGGACTGCCGGGGGGATGAAAGGTCCCATCCAGCCAACGCTCGGATAGAACAGACCCGAGACAGAGACCTGGAAAGCGTCCAGAAAGAGGGTTAATCCTAAACCCATGACAAAGCCATCCCAGGCAGCCCCCTTCCCATGCAGAGGAGTCACGAACCGCAGCACAGCCCTGGGACAACCATTGTACCAACCACACATCGATGGCTAAGAGGGGCAGGTACCGCCTCCAGGCTCCAGTCACCCAGAACGAACGCAGAAGGCTTTCCCACAGGGCTCAGGGCCCTATCATAAACCCTGAGCATCTTTATGAGTCTCCCAGAAGCAGATGAGAGGCGCTGGGTGGGTTTCCTCCAGCACTGCCTCCCCCTGCTCCGCTCCCCGCTCTTTCCAAGAGATCCTCCTGCGTCTGAATTTTATTGATGCTGCTGCTTCGTTCCAACAAACCTGTATTAAAGGCTTCGCGATTTCACCCTGATGCCCTGCAGCAGCAAGAAGAGAGGACTATAAGGGCCTCTGAAAGGTTTTGGTTCTGTCCTCTGCCCTGGGCAGGATCAAACAAGCCTGCACCACTGCCGACAGATGTTTGTCTAATTTGGTCTTTAAAACTTCCCATCAGCTGTGGATTTACTGGATGGGCTGAGAAACGGGGAATAAAGGGGCTTTGGCTTAACCATCCTAATTGCTAGAAAATATTCCCCAAAATATTAGATTTCAAGGAAGATTTAGGTTAAGTCCATTACTTGCCATCCTACAGACCACAAACACTGAACAGCAGCTATTTTATCCAGTGAAAGCAGCCCAGGACCTACTGTAGGCGTCCATCCAGGAGAGCAGGTCCCAGCACCAAGACCACAATGAGCAAAACGTCTCCTAGAAGTGACTGGCCACCAACTTCATGCTGCAGAACTCTTGGTCTCCATCTCCCTAGGGCTCCATGGCACCTCCATGGCCTTCAGACCCAATTAATGGTTTTCTGCGTTTCCAGGTACGGTTTCTGTGCTTCTTTAGAGGCTACTCAGGCAGCTTTGGAGGACTGCATGCTATGAAAGGAGCTCAACCTTGCATGGTCCCACCAGAGACCACCTGCCCCGAGACCCACCTCCCATCTCACCTTCTTCTGGAGAGACACACTCGGGTGGCCCTGGTGCCTGAAACGGGTTTACAAGTATGAGCCATGAAGACCAGAAACAGTTTTTCCAGTCACCAGCTACCTATTTTAATAGATTAGAATAGGTTTTCTGTGCTGGAATTCCTATCCCCATCCAAATGCACCTGGACCCAGCTTGAAGTCATCATCTACTAAGTAAAATATACCAATTCCAACACAAAAATCTGTAAGCAATTAGAATTTGCACAGATACCTGTTAAGCCACATCACTGTTAATTGGGGTTTTTATAGCCATTATGTAAGCTCTAAGAAGGGGATACTTAATTGCAATCCAGTCTACAATAGCAATCGCCCCGTCTTCAAGAAAATTACTAACACGGACAAGCGCAAAGCAAGATTAAAATCAGTCATTCAAACCAGGATTTTTTGCTTGCTGATCTAAAGTCATTATTGCCATGGAGATCCAAACTGAGGCACCCCAGAAAGGTGTAATCAGAAAGGGTCCTGCTAGCCACAAGGCTGCCTCTTCTTATCATCACCCAAGCCAAAATATGAAGTTACCCAATTAAGGGAGCTCTCTGCTGCCCTCCCGATGGGGGGCTCCTAGAGCAGCCTGCCTGGGACCCCTCAGCCCAACTTCAATCCCTGGGTGAGCTTACAATGAAAGCTAGTTTCGTTCTGCTCAAACGAGGGGCTGAGTCCTTGATTACAAAACTAGAAACTGTTAGAGAANAACCCAAACCTATATATATATATATATATATGCCAGCAGCAAATCTTTCCTCCACCTTTTTGGTCTTCTTAGCTTCTCTTTGAAAGATCTCCAAGCAGCAGTAGCTTTAGGTCCTCATAAATAAAACCCCAAACAACAAAAAAACCCAAACCCACCGTGCAAGAATTCTCTCACCAACACCCTTTTTGTGCAAACACGCCACTGTCAACCACTATTTTAAGGTTGCCTTTAGCCCTCTGTTGCTACCGCACCCCACGGTGCATGGGGAACACCCCCCCTTGCTGAGACAGCATTCCCACCGCTGAGCTGCGGCAACTTTTCTAGCACCAGTGGCTGCAAAGAGAAGACGTAGAGAGATGGAGACGTATTGGACACAGTGGTGCACGCAACTCAAGCAATAAATACCAGAGGAATAAAGCAGGTTGGTCACTTGAACAAAGTATTTAAGGGCTCCTCGACGAGGGCATCCATCCACACCATCACAGCAGACAACTCCATCTGCAGGAGTGGGACAGTGTTTAATGAATTCTCAAATTAACTTGACAGGCAAAGGGGAAAAAACAACAACAACAAAAACTTCTCTAACTTGTAAATAGTGTATTTTCTATTAAAGCATCACAGCTGTGTCAAGCAGCGATCTCCAGGCAGCCACCCTCGGCCTCTGGCAGGACATCTCGGAAAAAGTGCACAGTTTCTATAAAAGCATTTCTTACTCAAGCCCTATAGCTCGATACATCATCTGTAGGTGCTGAACGCACCCAGCACCTCCACGCCTTGGCCACCGCAGCCAAGGAGTACGTTGGACAAGGTGACAGGCAACGCAAGCTGTAGTGCTCTGGGAACGGCACCGCTCCGTGTCCATCCAGGTGGAAAGGCAACTATGGAGGAGCAAACTGCACCGTTCAAGCTGATCTCACCCATCTTTGATCGGCTCCAACGCCAATTAGAAACCGCTTTTGGAGAGAAACAATAAATCTTGTCACTGTGCCCCAGCCTCGAATCCCAGTGACTCGAGCGTAATTAGCGGCCACGGGACTGACTGATCTACAGTGCATTCCTCATAGGCGAGACAGCAGGAGCGACCACTGCTGCCTCCATTTTCGAGCGTACAGTCAGAGAGGTCTCAACTCTTGATTTTTCAAGTATTGTGCATCAAAACCTCCAGCTGAAGAGGGGGAGCTGGGCTGACAGCAAGCAATCAGACCCAAACTGCCTTAAATTGGGCAGATAAGGGATGGGTTAGCTGGAGAGAGGGAAGCAGCAGGACCTGTGCACCGCGGGGGGAGGGCAAAACATTTTACATCCATAAAAATACCACCTTCCCATAAGCTTTTATCTGCCCACAGCCTTGTCTGTTGGTGTTATCCCCCTGCCTGGCTGGGCTGGCTCCTGGCATCTGCAGAGAAAGGACAAGGAGGAGAAACAGGTCTGAACCACGGCGGGCAGCAGGCATTGGGATGCAAAACAGCACACCGTGCACGAGCAACAATGTCCTGGGGGTTGCTGCTCATCAGCGCACAGCGACCCGCTCGCTTAGGGAGAAGGTCTCACCATGCTGAGACCTTTGCTTCCCAGTGGGATGCAGGCTGGGTGGCACAGGGCAACCACCTGCAGCTGGAAGACATGGGAAAAGGGGTTGGCTGGAGAAGAAGGGGGGCTTGGGGCAACAGCTTGAGCTGGCTAAAGCCATCAGGAGTGGCAATGAATCATAGAACGGTTTAGGTTGGAAGGGACCTTGAAGACCATCTCGTTCCAACCCCCCTGTCACAGGCAGGGACACCTCCCACTAAACCAGGTTGCTCCAAGCCCCGTCCAACCTGGCCTTGAACACCTCCAGGGATGGGGCTTCATGGGATGAAGCCTTCACTTTTTCCAAAAAGTAACGTAGAGCCCAATGTTGGCTCTTGGTTGGGGTGGCGTGGCTTTGAGATCACTTAGTGCAGCGGTGCTGGAGCTCTTCAGAGCCCTCCAAATGACATGTCCTTCAAAACTATCAGATCATGGGACTTTTTTGGGCAGACCCTGTAAAAACTTTATGCCCAGGATCTGCATAAAGCATTATTTCGACACGTCCCCCGGGTCTCAACGAGAATTTAGCACCTGGAATTAGTTATGGCAAACAATATTTCAGAAGTCGTTGGATTCTTTTTTTCTTCCTAATTCAATAAAGCAATAACAATCGTCTGCTGAGAGCAAGTAATGGGATCCCAGAAGCAGCTCAAAGACAGATGGCAGCAGCAGCATGCCTGTTTGGTGATATTTCTCAAAGCGCTCTCCAATTTGAAAGCCACAATCACATCATCTGGAAAATTAATATGGCAGGTCAGAACATAACGCAGAGTTTGTAAAAACGAATTTCAGGGCATGAGCTGGCCTGGCCCAGCATCTCAGTACTGACTTGGGACTCCGGAAAAAGAAATAAATAATCAGGATTCACGCCCCAGTCTGCCAAAGGTCCCTTGGGCAGGTTGCTCAGGACCAGCTGAAAGCAGCACACCTGGGTACAAGGGCGCAGTTTAACTGGGTTTCGCCTTTCAGTTGGGGGAGGCCATCATCTGCTCCAGCACGGTTGGTCTTGCACGTCGTGCTCCACCAAACACCAAGGGTATTTGCTTTTCTCAGAGCTTGAAAGGTTTTGCAATAGGCAGAGTACATCATGGGCAAAAGCAAGTGAGGCGCACTCAAGGACAAGCCTCTCCCCACAATAAGCATACTCGTTATTTCTGGGGAATCCAGAAAATCGGGTAATTCAACTCTTCCTCAGGTCCCCAGGATAGTTTTATCACCGACCACTAGTTTTTAACCAAGACTTTTCCACTAGACCTGGTATTTTATCTACAGGGCATCGTACTCCGTTCACAGCAGGAAGGAGCGGCAGCGCCTTCCCGGAGAGCAACATGGGATGTCTCTGGGCAGGAAAGACGACATGGTACACCTGAGAGCACAGGAGGGGCCGAGCAGAACCAACGTGTGGCCCAGAGCCACGGTGAAGCTGGTTTTGGAGGAACCCCACACCCGAGGAGATGCAGACACGTGACCTTTCTGGCTTCACCCCCTGCCTACATCTTTAGGCATCAGGCATAGCGGGGGGAACCCCAAAACTAAAATCCCAAGGGGAGTTCCCACTCCTAGAGCCAAGCCTAGCAGTGCCTCCCTGCCTCCGGCACACCCAGCTGGGTGCCGCGCTACACGTGCACCCCTATACATTTGCACCCTTAGCAGGCTTTTAATCGGGAACGCTTGCTGAGCCCGCATTTCCTGCAAAGCTGGGTTACGTGCACGGACGAGCTCATTTGCTCTTTGGGGACAGGGCTTCAAATAGCTGCTCGCTTGTGGCAATTAAAACAGGCAGAGCGCTGCCACCGACTCCGCTAGCCTGTGCTGTGACTGATGCAAGCGCCGTCTGTAGCGCGCTGATAAGGATATTGGATGATTCAGAATAATCTAAGCTTTGCTGAACATACGAGCCCAAGTGTTTGTGCTTCTGTTTCCGTCTAACGGGAATACTGCGTCGTGCTTGTTAGAAGGGGGAGAGTGCAGCTGGAGGTAGGTGGGCACCAAAACTTCTCCGCAGGACCGATGGGAACGTCTGTCCTGCTCACCACTGGGGTTTTTTCCACTGAGGTCTCCAGCTCAAGGGTCTGGCCAGTCTAACCACCATGGCTTGGACACAGCAAGGGGGTGACCAGAGCAGGTGTGGAGGGAGCAGAAAGTCAACGTTAAGTCATCTTCCCATCTTCAGGGAGCGTTTCATGAGCCGCGACTGGGCAGCGGGGCTGCTGCGCAAGCAGTTGGGGCTCAATTAAGATGCAGTCGATGGGCACCCAAGGGGGAAAGGGGAGGGACACACTGGCCCTTCAATCTTCAAAAGTGACTTCCAGCTGGTTTAGTGCCATGTCATGTCCACACCTCAACTTGTTTTGACAAACCTTTAATCCCGCAGACCTGCTGCATAGGCTACTCCCATCCCCTTAAGACCACATCTCGCTCTCTGGATTTCCCTGCTGAGCCATTCCAACAACCTGGCTTTGACTTCACCCGAAGCAGAAAGCCAAGCCAACAGCACAGCCTATTTACAACACGAACCGAATCCAGAACTGAAACATCCCACCCTTCAGCTGTCCTCGATCAAAAGGTTTACCACCTTAAAACAGCATTTCAATCCGAGTTAAAATAACCGTTTTTTGTAGCGCAATTAGCACCATACCCCCTCAGGTAAGAGCTGCCCAGGAGCATGACTGCGTATTACGTCTACGAGATGAGGAGCGGGGTACGACAGGAGGGTGAGGTCTGCGACCAAGGCTGTACGAGCTTGAATTGAAGTGATGAGGACCACCTCAGCAGGCACGAACTGCTGTCTCACAAACACCTTACTGCATTCACAGGCCTGTTTCCAGAATTTTCTGATGCTTTTCAGTCTGCTATGCTACATAAATCCCCTTTCAGCACCTAAACGTGACCATAGTCAAGAGACAGACAAAAGACAGGGTTAGGAAGAAACAAGTTAGGTTTCTGGTGATGGGGGGGCCACATGTAGCGACGGTGATCGGCTAAAATTCAGGTCAAAAGAGATGCTGCCGAGATGTCACCACTTCTACCAAGCACCGCTATCTTTAAAGACCAGACAGACCTCACATCTTGTTACCCGCTGGGGCGGAAAGAGTCACATCACAGCATCTCCCCCTCAGCCGGGGCTCTCCCACACCACAGACACATCCCCCAAAATGGCACCGTAGGGGATGCAGAGTGGAGAGTGTCTGACACCCCCCCCACCATAACGACCCTGATCTCTGCTGCTTGTAGAAAGATGGTAAATAGGAATTAATTCAGCTGGGATTAACTCAATCCCCATCGAGGCACAGAGTGCTTGAAGGGCTCCTAAGGGCTCCCCAAAGGCAGCGCAGGGTTTTGCCACCAAGCACACATCGCAAACAAGACCGTACAAGCGAGGGCCATAAAGCCCCGTGCAATTGCTGCTCTCTGGGATATTTTGTGTGTGTGGTAAGCGGGATCCAGAGGGACGCTTGGCCCTGTGTGAGATTTCACGTGCTTGACTGGTAGGAAAAGCTTGAGCAGCATCCGCGTGAGCGACACAGCTCCATCCACCACCACAGGCTGTAAACGATCTTATTCCTCTGCCTGAGGGTGTCCAGGGGAGGGAACTGAAAACAAATAACAGATGCAGCGAAGCTTTTAAAAACACGGGGACTCTCCGACTCGGTACCCCGCTCTGTTTTGGAGAGCTTGACAGCCCTTTCCCATCCTCAGCTAGCTTTTCTTCTTAATGACAGAGTGATACGTGAGTTGAAAGCTAGAGGAAAACCACATCTCATCCAAGCAGACGGCTCGGTAACTTAACGTACCGAAGGAGGGACGATGCAGGGCAGCGGCGGCTCAGCGCGTGCAGCTTGCTGGGCTTGGTATTTATCAAGCAAAAGAAGATGCCAAGAAGAACACAGGCCGCTTCCCACCTCTCAGGAGTATTCATCTCTACTTGCAGTTGTTTTCGTCACCCCTCCCTCCACCGCAGCATCGCTCCGGCGTGTGGGCAGCTACGCTCTCCCGTCCCCTCCAAACAATTTAACGCGTCACTGCAGACCCTTATGTGTCCCCGCAGTCCGGTCCCCGCCGTGGCGGCTCATTGGAGCCAGCCGGCAGCAGAGGGGAGCCACCGTGAGCAACACCAGCCCTATTAGTCACCAGGAACCGTTTTAGCCAAGATATTTTTTGACATTTTCCGCAAGTGAATTTTGCATTATTTGAATCATCTACGCAGAGCGCAGCAAAAGGCGGCATACTGGGAGGAACAGCCAGAATTACTCATGGGCTTTTTATGTTGTTGGTTTTTTTTTGTTGTTGTTGTTGGCTCCGACTTAAATTGTGATGTATCGAACAGACAAGTCGCACGTCGCTGCGGACGGCTGGGAGAAGCCCCTCCTCGGGCTGCATCACGGGCTGAAAAGGGAAACGAGTCATTTATACGTAGAAAGCCTCAGCAAGTTCTCCAGCTTCATTTTAGTTTCTTTATTCAATGCTAATCACCCCATTAAAAACAAAGAAAAAGGTAGAGCAGCAATAAAATAATAAAAAAAGTCCAACCAAGAGGTGACAGAAGCACTCTTGACTGCAACACTGCAGATCCAGGATGAAACGAAGGCTGGGATACTTGGTGTAGGGATAAGGGGATTAAGAGGTGAAGGGCAGTGGTGGCAAAGGGCTAAAATACAGGATGTATATACACACACACACACCCCCTGTTGGCAGAGATAAATTCAGGGTTCCTATCAATATCATCTCATTATGAAAATATACAGAATATTCACTGCAATCCCCCCAAAAGCGTATTTTTAGCGCCTGGCTTTTCCACGGTTCCCACAGCATGAGGTGCTTCTGAAGAGTGCTGTAGGGCTTCTTCAGGTGGGCACATCCCCATCGAGCGCTGGTCCCAGCCATCTCGCACTGTGGATGCCAACCCCGAGCACTGGGAGAGGAGCTGCCCCGCGGCCACACACCAGGTCAAGCACCCCTGCCCTGGCGGGGGCTTCTCGGGGCAGACGCAGCTCAAAACGCTGCATCCTTACGAGAAGGCAGCAGCCACGACAAGCCCCGGCTCCTGCAAAGAGCATCACGCGCTGCGCAGACAGGTCACTGCTGGCTGAAGTTCTGCTAAAAACAAACCCACACATCGGAATAAAACTTGCATTTCTCTCCTGTTGTGCAGCCTGATCCAATGGAAAATTTTTCCCGGATCTGCACCGTAACGCTAACGACAGATTTATTTTTGCAGCTATGCCACGAGGAAGGATGATCTCAAAAGAGATATCATGCCGAAACGGGCAAATCGACTCAGCGACACAGGGCTCTGGCTGGATGCAGGGTGCCACCTTACCACGTACACAACACGTGGGGCTGTCTACCACCGCAGCTGCGCACAACCCCTGCCCACCCAAGGGCGTCCTGCGTCTCAATCTGATCACAGGAGGAGAAAAAAAAAAAAAAAAAAAAACAACACAAAAACATACTCCTGAACTTGCCGAAAGGTGCAGAGAAGGGTGGACCACTGCTTGCAGAGCCAGTCCCACACCCTTACCTCCCCCAGCTCCTCTACCACGGCCACCATGAGCACGACATTTGGGGGTGAAATCCCCCCAGGGGGATGCCGGGCTGAAGAAACACCTATTATTAAATATTGCCCTGTTTTTCCGAGATCTGCTTTACGAGATCCAGCATTCTTCAGACCCAACATTCATTCTTTAAGGGGAGAGGGGAACTATAACCTCTAAAATACAGCCTCCTGTCTCTGTAGGAGCACAACATCATCTCTTGGAGATGCGGAGGCTGCACGCACACCAACAGCCGAGGCTGGAGGCTGCTTCACAGCCGGGAAAATGAATAGCCGGCAAGGTCCCAAGGGCAGGAGAAAACCTTGTCGGCTTTGCCGTGCAGCACGAGAAGAGGCCGCGTAAATGTAATCTGGCGGCTCCTCCTCTGCCGTCACTCCCGTTGCAACGAGCTAAAATCAACCTCAGTGCCACCACACCCAGAGGAAACTTGGAAATTTAGGAGATGCCACACCAGCACCGCCCCACAGCGAAGAGCCAGGAAGGAGGAGGACCACTTTGTTTGATAAGGCAGAGAGAGACGGGGGATGTTAAATGCCTCATAAAAATCTATTGGCAAACAATATATTCACCCTTTTTCCCCCAGTCCTCCAGTGCTCACCCCTTGGACGCAGCCAGAGTGCCAGAAACCACCACATCGACACCCAGGAACCATGGGGCAGCGCGTCAGAGCACAACATACTGTAAAACGTGGCTTCAAGCCACATAAATCACAGAAACAGAAATTACAGTCGTGCCCCGGCGACTTCAGGGCTACCCAGACCACAGGGGACCTTGCGCCCAGCTACTCTCCGCCAAACCGTGCTGGCGTCTGTGAGAGCCCCGGGGAAAACCACCAATGCCAACGGGGATTTTGCACCAGAGACCTGTAAAAGTTTGGATGTTCAGTGAATGACAGGCAGGAGAGGAGAGGGATGAGAGGAAGGGATCAGGGATTTATTGCTCTTCACAATAGCCACCATTTTAATGCAGAAGTAATCACCAAACCATCACCACCACCACCCCCTGCCCCCGGCACCCCTAAGCGCAGCCCTTTGCCCGCAGGGCCGCCGAACTGGTGGTCGCTAGTCAAGCCAAAACCTCCCAAAGCATCAAGACTTCAGGTGGAGCCCTTAATTCCCCCAAAAAGGCAGGTTTTACCAAAAACTGGACGCTAAAACACTGCAAGGTATAAAATCAAGACAATGACCCAAATGAGAAACTGGCGTTCAGGAAGAGCAGCATATGACAACCTTCACCATTTTCCTGACACGCGGTCTTTTTTTTTTTTTTTCCCCCTGAAGTCATGGGCTAAATGAATGAGGTGATGCTGCGGGCAGGCACCGCTCCTGCTGGTGGAGCTGGGCTGGAGAAGGCTTTGGACTGAGGCCACCCCTCCAGCGTTGATGAACCCTCCTCCTACCACCAGAGATGCTCTGCTGAGCACTTTGTCACTCCTCTGCTTCCCATATCTCCTCCCTCTTCGCTCCGCTTCACCTGAATTTTCTCACAGTATTGACCAGAAAACCATCTGCTGATACGTTACGATAAATACAGCCCTATACTGTACGTTGACACTTATATGGAGTGTTTCATTCTCATCTCTTCAGCTGATGGTCTGTTTCCTAAACCAGGACAAGTCAAATATTTACCTAAAAATTTCAGATGATTTTTGTGGATACCTCCTCCGGTTACAGATAACTCAAGAGCTGCTGAGAGGTTTTCCTCTCCTGCAAACACAACCTTGACTGCTGTTGGGGAAACCGACCAGCAAGTTTTTAATCCCCCCTGAGACTCTTCAGGTTTCACTTGCCAAAGGTCTGCCATCAAGGGCTGGTGATGATCTCACGTGGCACGGAGCACACAGGGAGCAGATTTATTTTCAAATATTTTAAATATTTCATATTACATTATATTCATAATGCAAAAAGTACAAAGAATCTCTTCAATCTCCCCAAGCACAGCTAAAAACGTGGACCAGAACTGAAGTTTAACAAGTATTACTGTTATTTGACAGGGGGAGGGGGAATGGCTGCAAAGTGGAAGAAGGAAGATTTAGATTAGACATTAGGAAGAAGTTTTTCACTCTGAGGGTGGTGAGCCCCTGGCGCAGGTTGCCCCATCCCTGGAGGTGTTCAAGGCCAGGTTGGACGGGGCTTGGAGCAACCTGGGCTGGGGGGAGGTGTCCCTGCCCAGGGCAGGGGGGTGGAACTGGATGGTCTTCAAGGTCCCTCCCAACCCAAACCATTCTATGATTCTATGATAAGTATTACCTCTTCATACAGTCAGAAATACAGCAAATACATTCAAGAATGGCTTGGGGACAAAAGCAGGGACTTCAAAAAGAAAGCAATTTGGTGAAGAACATACCTGTATAAATATGCTCCTTTTATTCAGGGTGGGAAGAAAAAAAAAAAAAAAATCTATTGTGCGCATCTGTATACTTACGAAACTGCATCTGATGAATACGATTTGAAATGGAAAAAAAAAAAGCACAATGGAAACGTAAGGAAGAATGCAAAGATTTTCTATAATCCCAAAGCGGTTCCAAGCAAACCTGTTAGGCAGCCAGACATTTTGAGTTTCATTTCAGCACTAACTAAAGCACGTATTTTAACGCTGTGCCACTGCTCTTGATTAAAATCAAAACCAAGCTCTACATTTTTTTCAGTTTAGCACTCAGGATGCTGAGGAAATGAATTAAAAGAAAGCCCCGAAATGTTAAGAGAACACTGAAGAAGAAATTAATTTCTCAAATTAGCAATGTGCAGTGGCACTTCAAAACCCCAGAGAAACAGAAAGGATGCCTGCAGGTTACTCCTTGTGATACCAAACAGACCAAATCCAATCAGATGAACATGCTGCAGGATCAGTCAGGCGAAAGCCACGGGAGCAGCATTACAAAGTGAAAGATGTATAAAAAGAGGATTTTCTAAACCTATTGTATTGGCTTGAAACTGAGCTATTCCCCCCCGGAGGAGATGACAGCCTTGCCGCTATGGTCCTGCAGAACAAGCTATCCAAAAAAAACCCCAAAAAAAACAACACTGAGAAAAACTAGAAAAAAAGTTTTAATGAGAAATTAAAAATCCTACTAGAACGTCAGGGCTGCAATACTGCATTTCAAATCGCACATCTCCATTCAAAAGCCTATTTCCTGCATAGGCGCGTAAGCAAACTGTTAAATTTTACCCTGCTATTTCATAACTTCTTGTCTTTAATGGTGCCAGCATAGCTCCCTGCTTCACATTTCCCCCTGCTTAAAATAACCATCTATAGCAAGAGCACTGACCTTCAGGAATAACTGAATGAACGAGAAAACTGGCACACCAGCACGCGACCAAATTGAAAACGATGACAGCAGTTATTTCGGAGCACGGAGATGAACAGAGGGAAGAATATGATTATCTACATGTAAAATATT
>VZSZ01005903.1:28807-50385 GCA_013398815.1 Ibidorhyncha struthersii | reverse complement strand
AAAAAAAAAGAGGGAATAAAAAAAAAAGAGGGAATAAAAAAAAAAGAGGGAATAAAAAAAGCAAGCGATCAACTCAAGATGCCACGGAGGCCAACTGCTTCGTCATGATAGAAATTCAGTACTTGCCTTTAAGATAAAATAACCATCAAGCCACATGAAAAAGAATAAAATAAAAAAAAGACAAAGAAAAATAATGTTTCAAAGGAATGTATACGCTTCTGAGCGGAAGGTAGCACCTAATTATCAAGCTAAGGTGCTGTGCTAGGGGGTACAGTTAACCCTTCTCAGAAAAATCTGCTTGTGATACTTGTAAGAGTATCACAGAACGGAGCGTGATGGACCATAGATCATACACTAAGTCTGTTGTTATTGTATTTATATATATATACACATATATATAAAAGCTATTTTATAGGATATATGTATAAAAGACACATCAAGCTTATATAAAGACCTTATTTTTCAAAACCAGGCTCCCAAAATGGGTTTCCGAAGTCAACACGCGTGGCTGCATCATGCCAGACAGCCACCGGAATTCCCACCTCGCCACACCTGCCGTTTCTGGCAGTCCCACAGATCCTGCAGGAGAGGACGTACCAAGTAAAACACAGGTTTGGTTTTCTTGGGTTTGGTTTCCTTAGAAAACGCGCTATTTTCGATGATTTAATCCTGCCAGAAAGCCTTGAAAGCGGAAAGAGAAGTTACAAAGCCATATCTAATGCAGCCCAAAGTAGAAACATCACCTTTTCACGTGAAAATACATTCGTAAGGAAATGCAAATGGAAAATACAACCCCACAAATCACCTCATTAGCAATGCCGTGCAACCACCCTGCAGTACCTGCTGGGTTTGAGGGACCAGACTGGATGGACGCTCTTCCCTGTGAGGACGGCCAAGCAGTGGAGCAAGCGGGACCGGCAGGTCCACCCTTGGGAGATTCCAAGACCCAACTGGATAAAGCCCAGAGCTCCCTCGCCTGACCTCTGCTTTGAGCGAAAGTTGGACTGGATGACCTCTGGAGGTCCCTTCCAACCCGGCTCCTACCTTCAAGAAAGTGAGCGACCTCTGAGCTGCCTCCCGTTAACCCTTTTTAACGCCACCAGACTGCTTCAGGCGCCTTTCTGTGCGACTCTGGAACAGCAGTGCAAGCGATTGTGCTGAGGAAAGCGAGTCACGCTCCAACAAGGCCGTGACCACCGCTGCTCCCCCAGCCAGCCCATCACACTGGCTGCCAACGCAAAGCTCCAAACGCTTCTCTTGGACAACGGTTGCCATCCCCCGCTCCCTCAACAACCTACTTACCAGTCATAAGGTTGCTTGCTGTTGAGATGCATAGTAAACTCAGGAAAAACAAAACACACACACAAAAAAAAGAACCACCACCACATCTTTTTTTTCATCCCAGGTCCAATTTGTCAGATTCGATGTTTAAAAACGCTCCACGGTCAATCACGTTTCAGAGGGAATAGAGACCTAGAGATGCTAAGAGACAGCCTGGAGATGCTAAGCAGAAATTCCGTGCCCACACGCATTTGACGTGGCTATCTGCAAGAGAGACTCGGGGCACAGGCCACTGCAGGAAAGCTCGTGGCCAAGGCAGAGGAGACAGGTCCAGGCTGAGCAGAAACTGAGCAACTGGGGCATTTTCATTTGTTTATTTGCCATTTTGACCCAGTAGTTGGTCAACTTTCAATGCAATGCTTGGACAACAAAACAAGTATTTAGCAAATCAATTTAGAAGGGAAACAGAAATGTGGCCCGTGGCATTTCCTTGCAGGAGCCTGAATTTCCACCTCAGGGCCCTTTGTTAAGGTGCAAGACCTCATACTGATCTTCAGAGGGGTAAGCACTTCTTCAGAGGTGTACAAAAGCAGCACCCAGCTAATTGTGTGTCACTATACCAGGGGTATCTGCTACCTTCCACCGGGAAAAGGGCCTGGAAGGCAGGAGTCTCTCTCAAACGACCATGTTTAGAAACCGCTCTGTCTGGTGTCAGGAGCAAGCACTGCGTGCTTACCAGAAACGGCAATAAAATGTGGGTACCTGAGGGACTTCGGTACCCAAATTCTGTTTTCTCACACACTGGAGCGGCACAGTGGCTTTCCAAAGCGTGGCTGAAAGTTCCTGTCACTAAGCCCGAGAGTAGGAATCCCTGCGGTTTGGCTGTTAACACCCGCAAAAAAGCATCTGCGTCCCTTCCCACCCTACGTGGAGGCCTCTGAACTGATGGACCGACACAGGGAGCCCCACAGCCCAGCCAGCCCCAGCACCCCCCTGCTCGCCACCGGAGCCGCCCCCGGGGACCCAGCGCATCCATCTCACACATCCTACACAGCGCGAAACGCTTCCCCCAGCGAGGAACCATCTCGCGGCGCACAACTTCGCACTTCTCCCCTGCCGCCAAGCCTGATGCTGTCTGGAACTCGCCCGCCACCAAAACATCATCACCCAGGATGAGTCAGGTTCTAAGACGACCGACACCTCAGGGTTGCCAACAACCCCCCTTGCTCCCCTCCCGCTCTCGAGTCCTTCGACTTCAGGGCAGTTTTGTGTACGTGGACCTCACCTCAGCCAAGAATTTGGGGTTCCAGCGAGAGAGAACGAACCTTTGTGGTGCTCTACCATTCCCCTTTAACTGATTTCACCCCCCTTCGTTTCATTATAGCTCACATTACCGCAATTATCCCCTGATTAACCAGCAGAACCCTTGCTCTTGGGCAAGGCTTTGCTGCTGCCAAAAGCCAAGGTGCAACTTCTGCGCGTGGTGACAGCAAGAACCTCTCCTTGCAAACCCCGGCCTGGTGGCCACCCCACCGCCCACCCGAACTGGCCGGGAAGGTTGCCCGAGGGAGAGACGGCGTTACCTGGGTGAGGTGCGGGTTGGGGTTGAAGCCGCACTGGTTGCAAACTTTGCTGTGACACTGGGTGCAGGCGTTGAAGTTGGGTTGGCCGGGGGAGGAGGTGAGCTCCGTCGTCTTGCATATGGGGCAGAGCGTGCTGCTGGGGAGGGGGGCGATCTGCGGGAGCGAGTAAGGAGAGGTAGGGGTGCTGCCCCGCTCCGGCGACACCGAGGGAGACCTCCCCGAGCCTTGGCTCCTGGCGTCCACCTGCAGCATCCTCCGTGGTCCCTCCGCCGGGGGTCCGGACTGGCCCCGGCCCTTCATCTCCCGGGGGCTCTGGGAGCTGGGCGCAGTCTGCGCAAGGGAGGGGGATGGTGACCGCTGGCCCGCCGCCTGATCCAGCTGCTCCGGTCTCCTCAGCGTGCTGAAACACCATTAAAAATAAACAGAACAAGCCCAGATTTAGTACATTCAAATGACGCCAGTCAACGCAAAGAACCTCTAAAGCACCCTCTCCATCCCCGAAGCCCCAGCTCAGCCAAGGAGGCATGGGAAAAACCACGCTGCGAACCAGGGAAACTGTTCAGAACAGCAGAAGGATACACTTTACCTCACGAAACAAGGTCCAATTTCAGCTTTCTCTTATATAACCCAGCAGCAGAGATGTAATTGAATTATTTGGCATATTCCAAGTGGAACTTCAGTCAGAAAGTTACACAGAAAACACAAATGAGAAGTTTGGGGCAGCTCTGCCTCCTGCCACCCACTACTCCTCCAGCACAAACCGGTATCCGAAGAGGCAGCGGCAACTCTGGTTTGCAGATCGCGGGGCCCTTTCTGCAGGGAGACGGCCAACATGCCCTAAACCATCTTCTCATAACCTACTTTTATGAGTCGCTGTGAAACAAAAAGCCTGCAAATAGCCCTGTTTCCTGAAGGAAAATTCCTCCAGAAGCCCAATGGAGGCAGGAGGA
Organism: Ibidorhyncha struthersii; assembly: GCA_013398815.1. NCBI lineage: Eukaryota > Metazoa > Chordata > Aves > Charadriiformes > Charadriidae > Ibidorhyncha > Ibidorhyncha struthersii. The sequence goes on along the minus strand of VZSZ01005903.1, from coordinate 46,571 downwards.
CAACTACTTATACTCTCTTGATCATCAAGCTGCCCCTGTGCAAGCCACAGGTGAAAGCAATGGAGGACTTGTTTCCCAGTGGGAAATTAAGAGAGAGAGAGAACATCAGCTCTACTTTAGTAATCATTACTAAATCGAGCAGCGTGGGGAGCAGGGGCTTGCGTGGGCTGGCTGCCCCCCAGCTGAACCCTATTCTGGGTGATGTGAGTCTTGGCTGGGCAGAAAACCAGCTGGGACGCATCAGGTCACCAGGACGGGGCTTGGAGATCTCCCTGTGAAAGCCCCAGATACTCAGAAGGAGCAACGCTGAGCTGGTGCGTGGCACTCGCCGCTGGTCAGGCAGTAGTCCCCATAGCCCGCGCAGAATGCTCAGAACCCCGCAGTGCCTGCTCCCTGCCACCCCAGAGCTCGGGGAGAGGGGCTGGTGGCCCCCAGGGAGCTCTGGAGCAGCTTCAGCGGCAAGAGCTTTGAGTTCTCATGCTGGAGAGCACGGCACGAGGTCCCACACACACCCCCTCCCACCCCATTTCAGTGCTGGTACCCCGCAACGTGCCGCTGGCAGACTGCGGGAACGAGTCCACGGTGGAAGATTTTTGTGTAATTTCAGGGGGTTTAGGTAACAGAATCATCCATTGCACGTGCTCATCAAGTATTTCTCAAAAAGGCAGAAGCCCTAGTGCCCTCACTACCTGTGATCTACAGCTGTTTAAGGAAAAATATTACTCCGACTCTCAAATTTAATAAATTGTTGATTTACCCAAGCAGGGTCTGACCTTATAGAGGTTTAAAAAGGGAACTTAAATGCATAAAACTAATGAAATTCAAAGTGCATGTTGCCACAGTAATAGGAAGCTGGATGAAAATAAATATTAAAATAGTGCTTTGGGAATATTTTTCGGCTGCGGATTGAAACCCACTTCTCGGAAGGAGGAATCGCACAATAATAATGCAGCAAAGCAACAAGGGAGTAACTGATCGGCTCCAGGCTAAAGAGCAAACCGCACCTGGCCCTGCAGCAAGACACCCACAATAAGTGCGGTTTGCGGGTGCTGCTCCCCCATTGTTAACGCTGACGCCCCTAAATGCAGAATTGGGATTCGCCTCCTGATGCCGAGGGCTGCAAAGCTGCATCCGTACCTGGTGGAGATGGGAGAGCTCAGTCCCAGACACCAGCAGAAAGTACTGACGGAAAGCAAAACGCATTTTCTCTCCTTAAATTTAATTCTTATAAAAACAGCATTTATATATTAGAATACATACTGTCCTAATGGTGCATTAAACAACATTGAAATAACAGTATTCAAAAAAAATTGAGGTCTATGTGGCCAAATAACTGTTGTTGGGAACGAGAGAATGGTTATCCCACTGCAAATTTCAAAATCCAAATGTTTGCCACCCAGTGGGAAAACTTACGGCACCTACCCACAAGCAGCAGAGTTCAGCAGTATATTAGTAGCTACCACCTATTTTTGGAGCTGGTTTTAGTGGTCCTAGCAGCCTGGCTTACCTAGTTCAAGTACCTTTCTTTAAATAAGGAGTGAATTTTTTGCTTAGCGATTTTCTTTTTTTTCACAGCAAATCAGCGTGAGGAGCGCCGTACCTCTGAAGCTGCGCTCCATCAAGAGGAGCTGCCACAGCAGGCACAGGCAAGTTTACTACGTCTCCTACCCAAAACAGCCTGTGGCTCTCTTGAAAAAGCAAAAACCCGTGAGAAAAAAATACAGAAGGTGCTGTTATTTTGCCTTGAGCATCATTCCTGGCACAGAAGAGGGAGGAGGGCAGTTGGGCACTCGCTGCCTGGTGGGACAGTACTGCTCCAGAGATGCTCTCCCAGCCCAGGATGGAGCTCCCTCCAGGCTCCCTTCACCTTTTCAGGTGCAAAAAGAAGCCGGGCACCATCTCTGTCCCGCTCCCAGCAGTGGTTTCACCCTGTGCATTTACATCATCACCGCATTTATTTATTTTATAATTATCCAAGACGCCTCGGCCGTCCAGTGACTTGGGCCGGGCTGTCTCTCACTTGCATCCGTTGAATGTGTCCATGAAACGTTAAGACCAGAAGGAATCACCTGGTCTGTCAAATACAGTAACTGAATGCAGGAGAGATGCCCCAGGGAAGAATGTGAGAATACTCACACTGAGTCAGATGCAGGCCCACGCTCGTCGCCTCTTTTGCTAGGATGCTCCAACGTTTGCACGTCTTGTACCCATCTATGAACCCCTCTGCTGTCGTCGCACAAGTCCAAACTGCGGCTCGTCCACTTTTTTTCCACACAGCCCTCTTTATCGCTGATAAAAACACTAGCTAGCATCGGGCTGCTAGCCAGTCCCTAAGGAATTCCCCCCCCAGTGCCACTAGATCGCTCGTTAACAATGAGATTGAGACGTCTTGGTATGGCCGGATTTCACCCGTTTGATGGGGGCTGTATTGATTTTGCACCCCCTTAATTGTGGAATCAGAAATACTGGGCGATACTCAGTCAAACACCTCCGCGGGGTCCAAATTCAGCAGCGCTCTCACAGTTACCAACACAGTTGTAATTTGGTCCAAGTGAAAAATACCAAGTGCATTTGCCTAAGCTTATTAACAATTACACCGTCGAGGTCTCCATTTATTATATTCTGTCTATTAACGCTTTATCACGAGAAGGTCAGGCAGGCAGCTCTATTACTGTGCACGCAGTTGCTGGCAGGTTGGGCAGCCGGGAAGGCGCCGTTTTCTTCCTTTTTGTTTTTTTTTTTTTAATTTTTAAATTGAAAACCAGCAGCTTTCTTCTTGCTTTCTCCATTTTCCAGCATAAGGCACCAAATTTTTTCCATTTTCCAGCACCAAACCAAGCCACAACCCGCCTCCTGCCCGGCTGCCGAAGCAATGCCCACCACCAAGCCCTCTGGTCCTCCATCTCCTGCCCAACCTCCTCCCAGGTTGCTGGAGCTGAACTCTGACCAGGCTTCCAACACGGGGCAGCAGCAGACAGCACCAGCCTCTGCTTTCCGCGGAGAGGATATATTGAATTTCACCGCCCAGAAGTACACGGGGTAGTCCTGGGTCGGCAATGCCACAAGCCTGGGTTTCACTCCCAGCTCTGCGGTGCGTCCCTGCCACCTCTCTGACCTTCCCTACACAGGGAAAGAAGCATCTGACCGTCTCCCAACGCAAAGAATTGCAAAACACCCAGAAAAATTAACCCTCAGCTCCGTGCAAAAGAGGAGGTGAGAGCGCAGGTTGCTTGCCACGTAGCCCAGAGCTAAAAATCACCCTGACAGATTAAATCTGTACCCAGGTCTGCTTCTCCATCAGATGCTTCTCCTGATTAAAAAGGCACAGAACTTCCCATGTTCCACTCGGGAACAGGCACAGATATGAAACCAGCCTTTCTGTTTAGGGCTGGTGCAAATGCCCTGTCGGGCTGGGAGGAGATGGAGAAGGACTGGGAGGGAAGAGCTGACAGAGATGATCAGAGGCACGAACAGCATAATGAAAACCAAGGGTCAAAGCGATCCTTCACAAAATCCAGCGCAGCGGTGTAAGATGTCACAAGCACCTCGGATTTTTTCCATCTGATTTTTTTTTTTTCCCTTCCGTAAAAATGTCAGTTTTTCATTGAAACAGCAAGACTTGGGCAGGCTTTAAAAATGAAACCCTATTTACAGCCGAAACAAATGTTAGACTGTTTGCTGGTTAATGTTTAATTTCAGGAAAAAAAAAAATATTAGTTTGTCCTAAACCGAACTTTTGATGGCATAGCAGTGCCAGTGAAAAGATGTCAGCAGCTTTAGGAAAGATGAAAGCAATACGGTGACATAGTACTGGTTTACAATCCCGTTCCAGTAAATTGGTACAGCCTTCTTATTGGGGAATTCCTAGGTAAAGTCAGGGCCCGTAGAAGGGAACTGCTCTAATTTAAATCAAGTAGGTTCATGGTGCCGCTAAATTTTACAGACAAGACCTAAGCTGGGAGCCAGCATCCCAAGAGGTGTCAACAGGTCCTTTTTCATACAAGATGCTATCGCGGGAGCAATAACCATCGCAAGGTAAATGCCAGCACCGTTAACATCTTCGCTATAAAATCAACAATGACATTAACCCAAATCTACACAGGTGACTGCTAACCCGGTCTTGTTCAGGCGTGGTGTGTGGAAAAGCTCAAGGGAAAGGATGTGCAGCGTTTTCTCCCTAATTTCAGGTTCCCCCTTTCACCATACTGGTCACGTTCATCATACCCCAGCAGCGCTTGAGGAGACGGCTTCAAGTTATGCCAGGGGAGGTTTAGATTGGAAATTAGGAAAAAGTTCTTCACAGAAAGGGTGGTCAAGCACTGGAACAGGCTGCCCAGGGCAGCAGTGGAGTCGCCGTCCCTGGAGGTGTTTAAAAGATGGGCAGACGTGGCGCTGAGGGACGTGGGTTAGCGGTGGTTTTGGAAGTGTTAGGTTGATGGTTGGACTTGATGATCTTAAAGGTCCCTTCCAACCGAGACGGTTCTATGATTCTAATTCATCCACGGGGGCTTGGCATTTTTGGTCCAAGTAAATCCTTCAGGAGCTGCTGCCCTTTTATGCAACTGGGAAACAGGGATTGCATCCCTTTCTCTCCCTGGTGGATGTTTAATTGGGTCTCCTGCTCGCCGGGCAACCGATCTAATTACTACATTACAGTTTATAAAAAGAACATGAAAACAAATGGCACCGTCATTTTACAAAGAGCACGCCCTGCTCGGGCTCGCCAAAGAAGAGCTGGATGTGTCCATGGAAGGGAGCTCCGAGCTTTCACATCCATATCAAAAATAAGCAAAAAACGGGACAAAAAAAAGTCTTTTGTATCAGCAGAAAGCGAGGAAAAACAAATGACTGCTTACCTGCAGTGAACCCAAGGGTATGAGAAGCAAACGCATCAAGATAAAGCACGAAAAGAGAGAAGATGTGTAGACGCTCACACCCAAAAGAGGGAGGCTGGGTTAACAAACAACAATTAGAGCTGCTCAGCTACGAGCAGAGATTTGACCTAGTTGGTTCAACTGAAACCCGATGTGAACATCCACATGACTGATTTTAAAAATCACTGAATATAACCTATTTAGGGAAAAAAAAAAGGTAGCTAAGCAAAAGGGGAGTTGCAGTCTGGGTCAAAACGGCACTGGGTTTGACTCAGAAAAACATAATTCGTAATGCTTATGGGTCGACATAGGAACTGCGCGGGATAATATCAAATATTAGTCTGACTGCCTATCAGCAAGTCAGACTAGAAAACAGGACATTCAACCTTTTAATAAATAAACAGAAAAAGAAGTGTCTGACGCGGAGGGCCTCCGGTTTCAGCAACGTGCGCTGAAAATCTCACACCAGCGACATCAAAACATCTACTGAGCTTGGGAGTCTTATCGCCGGCAGCTTCCCAGCTCTAAAAGCGCTACATCCGACGCGGGGAATTCTCTGTCAGACTCTGCTTCAATTAAAAAAAAAAAAAAAAAGAAGCAGTTGCAGAATTAAAAATCAGCACCTGCTTAAATACAAGTGCCCCCGACTTAATTACATTTATGTCCATGCAGGAAGAAGTTTATAATAGAAATGTGCGTACTGGATGGTTTAAGAACAGCCAACGCCACACAGCTGAAAACAAAATAGGAAATATGAAATGGTGACTAGAAACTGTCAGGCAGTATTTTAGTAGATGCCAACACGAGCACTCTTGTGAAAGGCCACGGTGTTTAAGGAATTGCTTTCGCGAGCAGTGGAAAAAAACCTCTTCTCCTGCAGCTTTGGGCTCCAGGGTTGCTTTATCCCCGGCAAATAAGACACAACCTCTGTCAGGCGTTTCCCCTGTGACCGAGGCATCCCTAAGGCGCGTCTCCTGATGCTGAACAGTATACCTGAGCTCCTGGCTCATGGCTTTCACCCAATCTGGGCAATCATTCCGGTCCCCAACCTCCACCAGACCACCTTCCCCAGAGGAACCGCGTCCCAGCATGTTGCTGCCATGGGGCAAGCGGCACTGCGATGCGCGGTGTGCCACCACCCTCCTGTGGCCCCTGGTTTTGCAGAAGATAACACACTTAGCACTGCTGCCAGCTTTTCCCTTAGCTTAAAATACAGAGGTCTACGCAATCCATGGAAGGGTAACAAGAACAAGACGTTTTCCAGTTTCCCTCCACATTATAGGTGCATGACTCGGCATTATGCAAAGCCAAGACAAGGAAAAGCCTCAATCCACCACAAACCAGTTATCCTCCGTCTTATTAGCATCACGTCTAGTTCCACCGAGAATCAGCAACAAGCTAAAACATCAACGTCACTCACGCTGCTGTACGAAGCACGGTTGCCGAGAAGCACCTGCCATCTTATTAGCTGAATCCTACGTACCAAAAGAGGGGTTTATGACCGATTTAAGCTCTAAAGAAACATTGACGTGCTAATTTTCATTCCCGCACACTGCCTTTCTGTAAGTGTTTGTGAATGACTATCAATTGCAGTTGGACTAGATGATCGTTGTAGGTCCCTTCTAACTGAACTGAACTATCCTATCCTATCCTATCCTATCCTATCCTATCCTATCCTATCCTATCCTATCCTATCCTATCCTATCCTACCCTACCCTACCCTACCCTATCCTATCCTATCCTATCCTAACCGATTTTTGCTATGTGGTACGCATGTACTTGCACCTAACTTGGCCGTGGTTGGGCTAAGAGCAATTTCAGAGTAACTGACTTCCCCTGGGGCGCTTTGCAACACAAAACTGCAGCAAGGGCTGCTCGCACCGACCAGCCCAGCATCCCCAAACTTCTCCCCAGAGAACCACAAGGTCTGACGTCCCCTAGTCGCCCTGTGTAGACCATGATGAACATCTGCAACTGAATGCAAGACAACGGATCTCTGTAGGGTCCGGAGCAGCCCAACACCTGAACCGGAGTCAGGGGAGACTTTGGCATGTCCCCCATGAGTCCTCGCAACCCAGAAAGTCGCCGAGTGACCTGCAGACCACCACCTGCTGCTCTGGGGAGCTGCTCTTTCAGCTGCCTATGCCCAAAATGTGCAGCCACCGCCGTCAAGATCTCGGCCAAGCCCCTCAGAGCCACCAGCAACTGGAATGACAGAAGAGCCTGTAGGTAATGATCTGTCAAATATATATCAAAGAGATTTCTTCTGAGATAGCTTTACAGGAGCAGGCACACCGAAGGTTGAAAGATTTGAACGGGTCGCCTTTTCAAGCGATATAACTGTTGCTGAGAACATTTATGATCTTGAACTTCAAAGCATTAAAATCTCTCGGGGATAAGTGGGGTGTCCAATATTCATTCTGCCTCGGCGTCAGGGAAAATCTGTTTCCTTTGTGATAGCAGAAAACTACATGTAAATCTTTCAGAGACAGAGTAGAAGACACTTCTCGATCATGACGCAATTGGCTGCACGGCGTAAGGGGAGCAGTACAGTGAGCTGCTGAGAGCCAGGAGGGCGCAGATGCAAAGCAGGAGCGCCAGCTCCGCCGTGCCTGCAAGACACGCCATCCCCAGAGTGAACACCGAGCTATTAGAAAGGTCCACTGGATTTCTGATCCAGCATCTGCATCTCTCTGGGCACTTAGGAAGTACCTGGAAGACATAAAGCAAGGAGGAATGGTAGCTCTTCCAGTGTATGGGTGCAGTAGGTAGGTCAACTTCGGACCATCAGTGCTGGTGAAGACCAGCCTTGAAGCCCTCGGGGAGGACTGGAAGGAGAGGAGGCAGTGGGCACCCCAGCAGCTGGACCCGAGGATACTGCCGAAGGGGAGGATGCTCAGTGCGTCTGCCTGACTCATTAAGTACCCCCCGTTGAGCACATCAAACTCCAGATTACTTCAGGTGAGGGCAGGGGGTGGCCATGCTCAGGGGATGCTGCCGGCTGGGCGGTAAAACGGGCTGCTGTGGGCAGAACTCCTCTCCTCTTCGTTGTAGGGCTTGGAAGGTCTGCAAGAAATGATGAAGAGCCCTGCCACAGAGATACAGCCCCGCAACCAACGCCAGGGAGCGCGTAGAGAAAGGGCGGCTGAAAGGGAGATAAATGTCTCCAGAAGACACAGTGAGGTGCGGGCTGGAAACGTCTCTTGAATCTGATTTCCACCCAGCTATTGGATGTTTGGCCTCCGCATCCTTCCCGGGTCCAACTGATTGCTGCGAGCAAGTCATTTATGCACGTTAACAATCATATAATTTATAAAGGGTCATGACAATCTTGAAAATACTGCAGGCACCGGAAAGGACATGTATGATGGGTAGAGTCCCCCAGCCAAGAAGAAACCGCTCGCCTCAGCCTCCATCCACTTACATCTTATAACTGAGCTCCAGCAATTAAACGGTAAAAGAGCTGATTGCCAGAGTCACGTTTAACTAAATACCTTTGTCCCAGTAAAGCTAACGACATGAATTACTGTGCTGTACTTATGAAATGCCAGCAAAGCCAAAAGATAAACCACGGCATGAAGCTAAGGAATTTTTATGGCGCACGGTTCATGAAAGCTTATCTCGTAAATCTACGATTATAAAAAAAAAAACAACAAACCCAACCTCAAGAGCCTCTCTGATTTTAATTGGCAGCAACACAATGTTTTGCTTAAGTTGTTAACTACTCCCTAAAGCAACGCAGAATAAAGCTACCTGCTCTTGTCTCAGTCCTGCGACATGCACGGCGCCGGCTTTGAGACGCCAAAATCGACAACAGAAACTTCCAGTAACAGTGACCGTGACAGAGCCGGCTTCAATCTATTGCAGGACTGGAAAAATACAAAAAACACACAAATACACATGACTACTGTAATATTTAGATTTAAATGGCGGGAAATAAAAATAAATCGGGAAAAGTGAGAAAGTTTGTTAAAAAGAAATTAAAAGCAGCAGGAGGAAGAGTAAGAAAGGGAAGTTTCCATGGCACCTGTTTGCATATTAGAGCCTCAGGCAAAACATACACTATCAAGAAAGGGTTTAAGGCATGGCCATAACAAGGCAATATAATTAAGGCTATGGGAGTAAAAGAAAATCCTTCAAGAAGAAAAAATTGTATCTAGATGAGGAAAATACAAAAAAAACCCTAAAATTTTTGCAAATTAAATTTAAAAACCTAATAAAGCATATATATATATATAAAAAAATAAAACCTTAAGGAACAACTCATAAATTGGGCCAGAAAAAAAGATTTTCTCAAGCTTTAGAAAAAGGAAATTGGCCAAAGACTCTGGAAAATTGAAAGAAGACTGAAATGCAACAGAAACATTTAAGGAATGCAAGACTGTTAAAGGAGAGATAAATCCAATCTTTGCCATGCTGTTTGCTAAGGAGAAATTTAAGAAGGTTCCCACACCAGAACTGTTTCATATACAGGATTTGTCTGAAAAATCGTCTCAGTAGGAGCAAAGTTAGGATAAAAATCTAGAAAGAAAGAAGTAAAAAAAGAAGTAAAAGATGGTGAAATATGGGGAAGCCTTCCTGTAGGTTAATAACTGATCCCGATTTAGGATGTCAAGGACAGAGGCAGATGGTCAGGCTTTCACAAGCAGAGTTGCAGGACCCTGCCTTGGGATAAACGGCATATATTCATAAATGGCCTGGGAAGGAGGGGAATAACGAAGGGACGAGTTTGCTGAGCCATACAAATTTATTCAGAGTATTCAAAGCTAAAACTGAATGCAAAGAGCTTTAGAAGGCTCTCCTGAAATGGATGTCTCCAAACGCCGTGGCAGGTGAAATCCAAGGTCAAGAAATGCAGAGTAACGCACAGAAGGTAAGACAACCATAGCCAGGCGTAGTGATGGGCTCTAAACGAGATACTGCCGCTCTGCAAGGAGTCCTTCAAGCCATTTTGGACAGTTCTCAGAAAATATCCATTTCATGCTCACCAACAAATATAGAACGATCTACCAAAAAACAGACAATTAAGTTATTTTGGGAAAAATGCATTCTGGAAAGCAATTCAAAGAGAAGAGCAGAGGCAGCCCGTTCCCTTGATTAGCTTCTGGCTTTTTCCCCACCCTTCCCAGGAAGAGTGGCACGAAGGTCTGGTTTTGCAAGGCTCCCTCTTGAGTTTTAGGCTTGATGCAGGTGGGGAGCTGGAGGGATTTCTGCCGCTGTTGTGGGTAAGTGCTCCAAGGCCGAGAGCAGTCTACTGCTGCCGGGTACAAAGAAGTAAACCCCCGGAGGTCTGGCTCCACCGAGGACAGCATTCATGGTCCTGTCCCATGGGTCCCCGTGCTTCTGTGAGACCCCCGGCAGTAAGAAGTTTGCCTTTGACCATTAAGAAGCTGGGAAGACCTCAGGGCCCCCCTTACTTTTTTTTTTTTTTTTATGAGTTCCACCCATGCTCCAAAATTAAAAGCTGATGCAAAAAAATGCATCATTATCCATCTCTGTGACAGCCTGAGTCAACCGATCTCAGCCCGGAATGAGGAACAACACTCATTCCAGGCATAAAAAATAGGAAGATCCATCAGAAAGAGAAGTGCTGTTAAAAAAGAGGCGGTAATGACATACCAGAAAGAAAACGGCTTGTATTTTTAGAAAAAGGGAAGAAAAACCCAGTTAAAACAGCAATTTCCAGGCAAGGGAATCAGACTACCATACTGCGGAGAGACACACAGCTCCTGGCGACTGCAGCGAGCGGCAACAGAAAAACACTGACTTTGCACCCCTATTTGTTTCAGCCTGGACAAACGAGACACGAGACCTAATGTATTCACCTGTGAAAAACTGTAGCATTTTTATCCATCCCGCAGTTGCATCTTTGCACCTCACAGCATTTTGGCCATCTCATAATTGTCCCTCTAACTCTTCCCCAGACCATTTAGGTGCTTAATCGTTTTTTTGTTGTTGTTCCCTCAGGTTGCCAGGAGAGCTGGCATCTAAGGTGTGGAAGAGTAATCAAGAAAAGATCATTTGGGCAGGGGCTGAGGAAACAGGGATGAACTCATGTCCTCCCCAAAGAGCTCCAAGTACCACGCACGTAGAGGGGCATTGGACAAACACATTCATGTCCAATGTGGCCACACACCCTTGGGTGAAAACTTCCCATCAAGTTGTGGTTGTCAGGAACACTTCTCAGCTGCAGAAGTTTCTCCATCCCGGACGTTCTCCACACCAGCACACGTGGTCCAACAATGTCTATTACTGGAGACAAGACGGCGTTTGCAAGCGCCTGTGGGGGACGCAGCCCCTTGCGCAGGACGGGGCGAAGAGAGCTGTTTGTGCGTCTTAGATCTGCACTTTCTGGTTTTCGGAGATTCGAGTTGGAAGCTCAAATGCCAACAGCAAACCAAACTCACAACTAACAAACATTTTCGTGTGTGTGAAACTTGTCATTCGCAACGGGAAAGAAAAAGCAAACCCGAAGTATAATACATTACCAACATTGCCAGAGACACCATCAACTTCAGTATTTCAAGCTGTTCGGTTTAAAGGTACTTTTGAAATAGGAGAGTCTGAAATTCCCCTGCCAAATGCTTTATAGGATCAAAGGAAAACATTTCTCCAGCGTCTGCAATTCTTTGAGGCGCTTTGTCCCTGCGCGCGTTTCCCTGCCGCACATACCTCAGACCGGAACATTTGTCCCCAAAGAGACTGACGCATCTGCATATTTGATGTATCTGTCCTCGTGGTCCCATCAAAAGGCTTAACTTAGCAGAAATGGAAGCAGGTAAAATTTAAAGCTGACAAGTTTACTCAGTAAGTGAACCGGATTTTAGATATGTTGATAAGTAGAAGGCATTTTATTACTACCCAAAGCAGCTAGTTGATTTTGCTTGCACACTTCAAGGAAAAAGAAAGACATGATAATTTCCCAATTCGGAGTGTTTGGGACTGTATTTTTAGTTAATAATAAATCAAAACTAAGTTGGTAATTACTGACGTGGTGGATCGGATGAAACCGAGTTGTACAGCCACCAGGAATCACACCTTAATCCCTTAACCAGTGCAGCGAGGAGGTACCTCCAGATGAGAGAGGCAGATAAAATAAAGTGCAAAAGAGACGCCTGAGGAGATACTTCTTTAGAGTTTTCTCCCAGAGTGATGTTTCCGGATGCCTTTTTTTTTGCCAAGTTAAGCTAATCAATGGCATATAACGTAGTAACACGGACCACCATTTCCACTCAATCAAGAACTGGCGTTCTGTCATAATTTTAGTGTAACCAGTCCAAACCAAGCCTAATAAAGCGGTAAATGGGCTCCACCTGCTCTGACAATCACCACCACAAAAGGTTCAAAGGACATCAAAGGACCACGTGCCCCCTCTGCTGCTGTTCTGCTGCTGAGCCCTTAGGTGGTGGGGTCTCACCCAGAGGGAGCTGGGCAGGCTGGGGGTGCGCTTGCAGGACCAGGGGACTCAAAAGGTCTCCACTCTGTGTAAATGGAAACAACCCCATCTTCCCTTGCGTCCTCTCCAGCTACAGGATTCCCATGCAAAACATCCACAGCAACGTGCAGACGGGGAGGGGGGAAAGGAGAAGGCTTGGAAATTTCCACTGCTTGGGACTACAGAGCCGCCCTAAATACAAAGGGGCAGTGGGGGCAGATGCTGAGCAGCACGGGCTGATTTACAGCGATGCGAGCAGTATCCACCATCGCCTCCTCACATATGCCGGCGTCGGTATTTACGAAAAGCTAACGATGCCGCCTGGCCCCGACACAATGTGCTCCGGCACTATCTGCTGCAGACATCTCGCAAATTCATATCAGAGCAGACGCAGCCCACGGATGTGTTTTGGGAGCAGCCCGGCAGCAGTATCCCCACCCTCCTAACAGCCATTCCCAGCAGAAGAGGAGAGGAGAGGAGAGCAGAGGAGGTCCACAAGGGCACCGGTCCAAAGGATCGCTACCAAAACCTGCCCTCTCCTTGCCCGGATGACCATGCATTTTTCGTATTGATAGCACTCCTGCTCGGTCCATCAAGGAACTTTGCTGTGAACGGGTAAAAAGCAATCCAGAATATGGTGGCTTACCACCAGTGGGCAGAAGATACAATTCAGAGGCGAAAGTGGGAGAGATCTATGCACTTCAAGGACAACACGTGGTTCACCACCTCCTATTGCTGGTCCTACGAGGTCTACGTGAATGGGTCCCAAACTTGGAACCCCGCAACGAGTCCCGAACTTGGAGTCAATAACCCAACAGAAGTTATGGTAGACAAGCTAATGAAAAAGCACATTGGAAAATTAAAATGAAAAAAAAAAAAAAAAGCATTACTCCATCCTGTAGACTTGGGGGTTATTGTCAAGCGCAACGAGAACGTTTTAGGCTGTGACCACCTTGGGTGCTTAAACTAACTAGATCAAACCCAGCCTGGCCAGGGCAACACATGGCAGCATCGCATTGCCCAACTGCAGTGCAGACGTACCTCAAAAGGCTTCAACCATCAGCGTTTACTCTGGCAGTTAACTGGGAGTTTAGTGTTTAAGAAAAAAATAAAAAAAGAAAGAAAGAAAAAACCCAACCAAACAACAATTTGTCTCCCTAAGAAGATTAATAGGTGCATTTAAAGAAATCAGTCTGTAGGCTTAATGAGAAAGAGGCAGCAAAATCCTAAATGTGAGACCTCCTACAGTTTTTCAGTCCAGCTGTACAATCAAATAATAGTTTATGTAACTAGGATTGGAACAAAATAAATTAAAAGTAATTTCATGTTTCATCAAAGGAAAAAGTACAGTTCGGAGTCAACGTAGAAAAAGATCTAGTTCAGCACTGCGTTTTCCCCAAGCCTTTCATAAGCTTTGTATTATCAGCTGATTTGTTTTTTTTCAAAAGAGGAAGGCAAATTACCACGTCCCTTAAGAACTTATTATACATCTCCAAATTTCAACTATTCCTATTTGATAACTCATAACTTCACATATCTGTAACCAAAATGTTTTCTTTAGGAGATGAAATAAAAAAAAAAAAAAAAAAAAAACAACCCACACTGTTTTTCCCAGGCTGCAATCTGTTTTTTTCTGGTTAAAAAAAAATAAAAAATAAAATGGTTAACAGCTACAACATGTCAATCTTTGAAAGTAATTCCCACATACAATTTCATCCTTTCGCAGACATTAAATATGGCAAAATCTCTTCATACTCCTCACGTCTAGACTGATGAAGGAATGACACACGCTACCAACAGGCTCTCATTGATACCGGGGAACCTATGGCAGACCCAGTTGGGTTTCACGTGGGCTTGCAAGCGGGACTGGACCCCTTTGACTCCATTTAATAGCTGAAAAAGACACATCCAACACTGACTTCACACCCACATACAACTTCCAAGGACAGAGCACCCTGAGAAGGAGCAAGCACCCTGAGATCACATCAGCAGAGGTCACGTACTCCAAGCGTCTCCTAACAGAGCTCCAAATCCATAAATAAAGCCAAATTCCAAAATAAATACCCACATTCACAATGCTACAATCCTCAGGAGAGCACTGGTCCCGCAAATGGATCTTCACCGGAGCCAGGCTCTGAGCTCAGCATCAGCCTCACGTCCCTCTTGGCAACTGGAGAAGCCTGTGAGCCCCCGTTGCCAGGAAAGACTCAAAACAGGCTAAAAGGCAATATTCTACTGGCAGGGAAGAAAAAAAAGAAAGGAAAAGAAGGTTCAAAGGCTGCTCTCAGTTATTGACATCTGGCCTCTGAAAGTCTCCCTACCCTGTAATACCTACATAGACGTCTGTGCCTGCAGCACCCTGGGCCGGGTGGAGGAGGCCACGCCAACCTCAAACACTGAATTTTGTCACATCTGCACCAAGCGACATTTTGGTCCAAGGTGATTTTATTTTTTTTCCCCCCGCAGCCTTCAGAGGAGCTGTCAAAATCCTCATCCAACAGCTACTCGGCGTGCGAAACTGCTTTGTCACGTCTGAGAAACCGTGGTCCCTGGCGGGTCCCGGAGCCAAGTGAAGAACGGTTAGTCGTACCTGCTCGAAGAAACTCAAAATTCAGCAACATTTCTCAAGCAGCAGGGACGCGTTTTCCCTTGGAGCCGTACAGTATCTGCTTGCTCTAGGTTGTGTTAAAACTGCCGGAAAAGGGGGAAACCCCTTGAGAAGAGGGCAGGAGATGCTCTCCTCATGGGGAGCAGCGAGGTGTGCTCAGGCAGCAGAGGTGTAGATGACTGCAGGTGGGACAGGCAGCAAGTCACAGGCAGGAGATGGCACCTCACGTGAGGTTCAGAAGCTGCAGGACACCCCGGGCAGAAGTCATGGCACAGCACTGAAGCCTGCTCACAGACAACGAGGAAACACTGAGAAACACAGGGATGGCCTCGACAGTCTTCGGGGAGGAGAGAAAGAGCTTCTCGTGGGTCAGAGAAGCCTGTGCAGAGCTTGCTGCAACTCGGGAAGTCACTGCGCAACCGCGATGCAGTGGGAAGGCTTGGTGTCCGTACCCTTCTTTACCTCCTGTACCACCCCGCTGCCTGGCTATGAACACAGAGCAGAGGAGCATGGTGGACAAGGGTAGGACCATCACATCGTCTCCAGAGGCTCAGCTTCCAGCCCTGACTCACGTGCCAAGGGCTGCCCCCACTGCGTCCCAGCCGCGCAACATGCCCCATCATCTGGCTGCAGAACCAGAAACGAGTGACCGTCCCAGTCACCATCGCTCCCCGCTGTGAAACTGGCTGGCCAGGATGGCCCGGGTCCAAGTCTTTGAACACACCTGGGCGTGAAGGCGTCGTTATCCCTCAGGAAGACATATGGAAGTTAAACCGCATCTGCACAGCTCAAGCACGTGGACTACCGCAGGTAAATCAAAGCTGCATTTTGGCTTTGCAACGTAGAGCATCTCATTTAAGATCACAGTCGTTACCTTGTTAGTGGACTATACGATGGGGTGTCTAATGGTGTCTACTAGTGGGTAATGGCCCGGAGATCTGCTCCGGTCCTGTGCTCCTGCCTTTACCCAGCAGTACCTTACACCTCCTGTTACAGTCACTTGGCTCTTGGACAACTGAGCCCATTATCAGCAGCCACTAACGGTCTCTGAGCGGAGACATTCATCTTGGTCGCTCTGGGATAAAGGCTCTTCCTAACATCAGGAAGAGAGAGGAGGACAAGGGCGGGCTGCTGAGGTGACCTGTGAGCTATGGGTTTTCAAGAAGGACTGCTGCTGCAGGGGACACTAAGGACAGGGATGGGAGAAAGGTCTGGGGACAGACTGGGCAGGAGAGAGGGTTTTTTTGTTGTAGCTCTTCTTAGAAGATGCCCAATACACTTTACTGCGTTAAATATACACGCATTTTTCTTCTATAGACAATGACCTAGAAACACAACTAAATCATTTTTGACAAAAGAGAATGCACCAAACTAGTTAATCACCTCTTCGGGGGAATAAAACCAGTACAAACAGCTAATCTGCTGTACGTCGCCGAAACTATCGTTTTGGGCTGAGGGAGACTATATATTTTAGGAAGTGAATCTTTTATTTAAGCCTTGTGTGATCATACATCCCATCGCACCCTCCGATAAACAGCTTCTAGCCTTACTTATGCTCATTGTTTACATACTTTTCATCGCCATTTGGCTAGGTTGGACCTCTAAACTCCAGATTTTGTTTTGCCTTTGTTAGCCATCAGAACAATCTCTACCACCCAGTGCCAGAAGTCAAGTTGGATGTCATATCGTCACTTCTCATCTCAAGCTAAACCATGACACTTAAAAAAAAAAAAAAAAAAGGGGGGAGAAAAACCAAAACAAAATAAAAACTGCACTCAGACGCGGCTTTTCTTGACTTGGAGGATGATGACGTTCCTCTGCCCCTGAGGAGCTCAGAGTGGGGAGGGAGCTGCTGTCTCCTGCCCCATCAACCCACAGCCCCCAGTCTGTTAATGGGGCTGGGGTCTACCTGTGATACCAAAGGCATGCTAGTAAGCTATAAAAAAGCCAAGATACCATCACCGGTGTAGTTAAGTCACCCTTGCTATTGAATATGAGCAGAGTACGGGTGAGGAGCCCCCCAAGAACATGCCTTCCACCCTCACTGTAAAGCACAGGCCAGCGTTAACAGGACGCAACGATCCCACTCCCTCTTGTAGACTCCTAAATAGCTCATGGGAGGTGCCAGCTGTTCTCAGCGAGGGGTCAGCTCACTGTATTTATAAAAACTTTTCAGCATCAGTGCCACGAAAAGCGGTACGGCGTGCCCAGCAATGACTGATGGGCTGCACAGCAGCGCTTCAGGGTCACGCCGAAGCTCAGCACCTCCAGGCACTAAAAAAGACAAAAAAAACCCTGTTCATAAGAACAGTCGTGCCCATGGATTGATGGAAAAAATAACAAATCTGTCATTCAAACAGACATCTGAAAACACAGGGACGGCTCAACAGCGGCGATCTCCATCTCAAGAAGATCCGTGCAACACTCATAACAGTTTATGATGTGTGGGACCGGGATGACCACCAGCGCTTGCTGTCACTCACCAGCCAAAAAAAAAACCCAAACCCTGAGCAGCATCCAGGAGCAGCAGCGCTCATCGGGGAAGGCAATGTGATAATCTTATTTCCACATTTAGCAAAAAAAACAGACCGCCATTGCCGTGGAGCCCCTTTCATGAGCTGCCTGATTTTTGGAAACGCTGTTTGCAGCCTGGCTGCCCGTCACGTCCTTCCGAAGGGGCAGCTCACGCGTGAGGAAACGAGTCCGATAGCGCAACTGGATTACCAGAAAAACACCCGCGGCCGACGGAGCGCCACTGTGCCAGTCGCGCTGGGGAAACCGGTGAAGAGGGCTGCACAGAGGGGCAGGGTTTGCGGCAGGGTTTGCGGCAGGCAGGGAGGATTTTTC
>VZSZ01005903.1:0-21801 GCA_013398815.1 Ibidorhyncha struthersii | reverse complement strand
AGGGTCTCCTTGACACCTACAGCAAATCCGGCGCTGCTTTTTTTTTCCCCCTCACACACGCAGGTTCCTCCCTTGAAGAGATGAGCGCATCATGCAAGAGGGTCAGTAAAACGCTCCTTGCGGAGCCTCTCCCAGGCTTCTCTTCCCCAGAATTAACTCTTGCTTGATTAAGTCCTTCCCCCCCCCAGCTTGTTTTCCAGCCCTCTGAAACCTCTTCTCGTGCTCCTCCGTACTCTCCACCCCATCCACGTTGTTCAGCAGTCGGACCCAAGTGATGCGGGCAAAACGCAGCCCCTGTCCCGCAGGCACTGGCCTTGCTCCCTGCCCTGGAGGATGAGCAGCCCTTCCATCACGGCTTCACCCCACCGCAGCCCTTCCCCGCAGCAGGGACGCGGCTCCTGGGAAGCTGGCACCAAGGGTTTGAGGAGGATCAGGTGCATCCATCACCCTCAATGCTCAGCACCTGCGCTGCAACTGGGAGGAAATCACGCAGGAGCTAGTTGGGTTAACCAGTGTGCACAGCAGGATATTTTATTCCCTAAAGACACGTTTTTGGCCAGCCCAGGGTCAGTGTCCCCCCTCCCCTGAAGGGAGCCATTCTCCAGCACTTCTTCGGGCCCTTCCAAACCCTCAAATCACGAGGCAGACCAGTTTCAAAAGAACAAAACACCCTGCAATCTCCTTTTTTAAAAATAGAAATTCATACAAACAAGTTGCACGCCAACATGTGCCAAGAACAGAGGTCCCGTCAGCACACCCCTCACCAGTCCCTGAAGGGGGCTTACAGGCGAGCTGGGGAAGGACTTTTTACAGGGGCATGTAGGGATAGGACGAGGGGGAACAGCTGCAAACTGGAAGAAGGAAGATTTAGATTAGACATTAGGAAGTTTTTCACTCTGAGGGTGGTGAGCCCCTGACGCAGGTTGCCCTGAGAAGCTGTGGCTGCCCCATCCCTGGAGGTGTTCAAGGCCAGGCTGGACGGGGCTTGGAGCAACCTGGGCTGGGGGGAGGTGTCCCTGCCCAGGGCAGGGGGGTTGGAAGGAGATGATCTCCAAGGTCCCTCCCAATCTAAACCATTGTATGATCCTCCTGTTTCTGAGCAGGACAGGGGGGTCACCCCCAACACCCTCCTCCCCAGGTCAGCAATTTCAGTGCCAAGTCTGCAAAAACGCAGTAGACTTCATGGCCCAAACCAGGGCCAGGCAGAACACGCCCCAGGCTTGCCTGTGGGGCTTCCGCAACCCGGACAGGCCTGCAGCAGAGGGAAGGGGATCAGTTTGACAGGGAACATACGGCCACCCTGCAGCAATGCAGGCCAGCGCTGCTCTACCCCACGCATGCTTCTTCCTCTAGGAAACTTTCTTGGAACTATTTACACCGGGCACAGAGCTGGTCTAGGTCACTTCTCCCGGCTCTTGCTGCAGACTGACATCCCAGAAACCATTCCCACACCTCTAGCTCGCAGCTGCATCCAAGAAGTGCAGTTCCACCTGATGTCAGAGCACCCAACAGCAGCAACTGCAGAGCTCTGAGCAGGCCAGAAGATAAGAAAACCCTGTTTATTCTGCACAAAAATAGGAGGAAGGAGGGGTAAAGTGAAGGGGGTAAATCAGTCCAAGCATTAGCCAGAGGCTTGGTCTCCTGTGGGCTGGCTGCAAGGCCAGGATTCTCCCCGGCACGGCCCGTCTCACCCACAGCGCAGCATGGGTGCTTTGCAGATAGCGACCTGCGCAGCGCTAGCTGCGCATTGCTTCGTGCCAGGCTCCGGGCGAGTGCGCTCTACGCTGTGGCCACCCTGCCCGGCCGCTCCCCAGGAAGGCAGGGGCTCTCACTGCAGGAAAGTGTCCAGTCTGGCTTGGCTGCTGCTGGAGGAAGATGCAGAGGGAGCTGCAGACACTGGCCTGGAGACAGTCTTCTTGGTCCTCACTGATAACGGACGGATTTCTGCCAGGTTTGTCTGAACGTAAAACCGTTAAGGAAAGTGCAGACCAATGCCCTGGGGACACAAGTGAGCCGGTACCTGCTGCAGACCAGCCAGAACCACAGAGCTGCAACCGAGCCATACATTTGCACCCAAATAAAAACTCGTGCAGGCTTTGCCCCCTACTCACAGCAGCAGAGCTCAGGCGTGTTCCTGTCCCACGAATCAAGGGACACTTCCCATTCCTACATTACCCCCCTTACACACAAAACAGCATTTAAGCATATCTATTGGAGCTTCAAGAGCTACCCTGCACGTCAGAGGTGGGACACCGCGTAGGGAAAGGCGCAGCAGCCAGAGCCTGCAGCCTCACACGGCAGAGCGACCCCAAGACAAGAGCCCTTGGAGCAGCCAGTCCTCTAACTCGGGTGGCATCACACAAATCTTCAGAGACACAGAACTAGCAAGAAACTAAGTGTCACCAAACTGTAAAAGGTCTTGACCAGCCACTCGCTGCAGCACTGAAGGGCAGGTGCAGGCCGTGCTCGCAGAACTGCAGGGTTACACAGACCAGCACACTTGCAGCACTCAGGCTACAGCAAATGAGCCGCTCCTCCATCAGCCACATGCGAGGGGCAGCACCAGGACGGCTGCCCACCTTCTTCTAGTGGACCCAGGGACCTGGCTCAAGCATCTCCCTGCCACTGGGTACCTCCACCCTTCTTGTGAGGCCACAGGAGCAGCAGCCCAAAGCTTCCCAGCAGGTCACACCTTCCAGCTGATCACTTCCTCTCTGCCTCAGCCTCCTGGTTTTCTACAAAGAGCAAAAAAGCCCCTCAAAACCAGCACCANGGGGGGGGCAGGTGAGGGGCAGCCTCCGCAGGGGAGGGGACACTGCTGCTGCATGAGGAGTGGGAGTCAGAGCAGCTCCCCAGCCACTGGGTGAGCTCAGCCCACCCGTTCCTCACCTGCTGCAGGGCAGGCACGGCCGAGCAGCAGCATCCCGCAGGAATGAAGGCTTCGGCTGCACGGGCTGGCAGGCACGCGGCCAGGAAGAGGCTGTGCTACGCTGCTGCTCAGAGATCCCAAGGGCATAGGCAGTCCCTGCAAATTGTACCCCTTTCTAGTTGATAATGCTTCTGGGAATAAGCTGCCTCTGATAATGCTGTCAGCAAGTTCAGGTCCTTGATGCCTTTGCTGAGCTCAGACTTGTTCAGAGTCAGATAAGAGAGAAAACTGATGGTTCCTTGAGGGTCCTAGCCCCTTTTTTGTCAAGTGGGTGGCTGGACTCCCCAAGACGGCTGAAACTGATGAGGAGGAACAGACATGAGGTTCCCACAGCATCACTAGTGTCACACGAGCTGCAGGAAAGGATACAGGCTGTATGAACTTTGTTCTGCCGCCCAAGCCATCGTACCCCATCCTCACCTAGGAGAGAGAAAGAAAGGAGCCTGCAGCAGCAGCACAGAGCCTTGGCTACCTCTCCTACTTTTGGTTATGGGGAAGGAGGAGCCTTGCAGGCCACAGGTTCTGGGGAGGGGTTACAAGCACCTGGGAACACTCAGTACTTGTGTTAAGCCCTCACCTTTGGAAAAAGACAGACCCAAGGGTATTATTAAAGTTAGGGTATC
This sequence comes from Ibidorhyncha struthersii, assembly GCA_013398815.1. Taxonomy (NCBI): domain Eukaryota; kingdom Metazoa; phylum Chordata; class Aves; order Charadriiformes; family Charadriidae; genus Ibidorhyncha; species Ibidorhyncha struthersii. Next base: position 18,249 of record VZSZ01005903.1, on the reverse strand, counting down.
TTGGGTGCTTTCCGAAGTGAGCTGAGCCTTCCAAGCAGCAGGAAGGCTCAGGATTTTGTCACTGGGACGGAGGGATATGAGGAAAACACCTCAAGCTCCAAGGAGGTGGAGGAATGGGACATGGACAGCCATTTAATCTGCTGCCAGGAAGGGAATGAGCATCTGTCATCCCTGGAGCTCGGCAGGACTGGGAAGTAGCCAGGTTCATGCTCCAAGATTTATTTTCCACATGCAGTACGCGGGAAGGTAAAAGCCTTGTTTGCTTCCTCCTGTAGGGTCACTTCAGGACAGAGGTGTGCAGTGCCAGCCCTCGACACGCTCACCAACTGGACAGTCATACTTACGGTGCCCGTGTTCTTGTGGGGACTCAGTGAGCTACCCGAAGACGGCTTCTTGGAGAGAACAGAATTCCTGATGAACGCTGGCAAGAGTCCTTTGAGAGCATCATCCTCCAGATCATCTGCCCAGTTCTGTCCCACAAAATAATGAGAAAAGCCCTTTAACCAGCATGATCTGCTGCATTTAGTCCACGTACGGGGAGCACTAATAACGCAGACAGCTATTTAGGGTAATAGTTACTGCTGTGCCACGTGTCAGGCCAAAGAACAGCAGCTTCATACCTCCCACAGGGGCTCGTGTGGAGCAGCGCCTGGGAGACAGGGCATTACACTCAGCAAGCCCAGGAGAACAGCCCCCTTTGCTGACCCTTGCGGTCAGCCCCACGTCGCGTTTGCCAAGAGCATCTGAGGCAGCATAATCAGCAAAAAGCACGTGGGTCCCCATCCTCCCTCTCCCGCCCAATTCCAGGAGGCCTGAGGCAGTAATAGAGTGTTTCTAGGAGACTGTCAAGCAAAGCACTTTGAAGGACGTACTGTGGTTCCACAGATGGGCCGGTCTACGGTCACAGCATGTCCCACATGGGGAAAACGGGTCCTTTATCCCAAGCTTATTAACAGCAGAATCAAAGAGGTGATACAGAAATCAAGATTAGTCCTCTTACCTCCACCGTTTCCTTCAGAACTTTCTTTGCCAGATTTACCACAGGAGGCCTGCAAGAAGCACAAGGAGCAAATCAGCAGAGATTTATTGTTCGAGTGGAGCTGGCAAGGACAGACAAGGCCAAGCAAATGATGACGAAACTTGCAGCACGACATCAGGCAGCTGGAGAGCTATCTGATTTCACACAGCAACTTTCAAAGAAGCGAGACTTTGATCTCCTTTAGAAGCAGAAAGAGGAGGGAAAACTCACGGCTTTTTATCCAGCTTCTGCCTTTTTGCAGGGTTGGAGAGAGATCTGCAGGGCTGATGCTCAGGGGTGTCCACATCAAAAGTAGCGTCTAGATTGATCTCATCGCTGTGGGCCGGGCGGTGGAGCTTCGGGTGCCGCAGTTCCACGGGAGCGGGGCTGCAAGGCCGTGCAAAGTGTCAGCCATCAGGAGGCCACCGCCTGCCACCCAGCAGACGAGAGGAAGACAGAGCTGCACGCTATGTGATTGAGTTGCAAGACAGCAGTGGGACCAGGATCAGAGCCCCGTTCTGCTTACAAGTCACAGAAAGGACAATCTGAATCACAGAGTTTATAGTCAATGACCCGAACTACTGTTCGCCCTCGAATGGCCTGTGCTGTAACAGCAGCACCCTGAGCCCAGGGAAAGACACCGGCACACTGCTGCCCTGTGTACGCAACCCAGCTTGCTGCACTGGGCTAATAGCTCAGGCTCCTCAGAAGAAAGGGTTTGATAATAACGTGAAAAATACCATTTTTCAGGCTAGGTTCCTCCACCTGGCAAAGATCTCCGGTCCCCATACGCCAGGGCACGCTTACTAGAAGGCAAACCCTGAGGCAATCAGAAGAGCAGCTTTAGGGGCATTTCCCTGGCAGGACACAGTGACAAAGCGTTTGTGAAAACCTAGGCTGTTCTTCCACTCCTTCCTGGCCCAAACCCTGCAATGCACACTTGTTCCAGGTAAACCAAACACCGTCTTGTCAGCAAGAAGAAAAACACCAAAGTAAGATACAAGCAGCAAGACAACTGTGGTACTGCAATGCCTGCCAGACTAGCACGTCTCTGCCTCCCCAGCCAGTTAAACTGTCAGCTCTTACTTTGGACCTGCTATCTCCCGTCCTTGGGCTAGTATCTGAGGACGCACTTCACTAACCTCTCAAAGACTAGTCGACTGAGTGTCTCTCTGGTTACAGACGGGACCTTCAGAGTATCCTGCAGGATGTCTATCTTCTTCTTCAAACTCTGGAGGGAGGAGGGAAAGCAGACCACAAGATGAAGGAAAGACTTAGTAGTAGATACTTTGCCCCTTTTCCGTAAATCAGCATCAGCTGGAGCTCAGAGGTGGGGCAGATACGAAAGGTAAGGTGGACTCGGTAACCTAGTCACTGAGCAAAAGCCAGCACAACTCCTGGCTTTGCAGCTGCAGGCCATGGCCAGCTGCCAGTTACTGCAGACTGAGGAATGGTATTCTCACCAATATCTCCTTGTCCGCATTCTTCAGATCCTTCTGGGTGCTTTTTAACTCCTCGTTTGTCTTCTCCAACTCCGAAACTGTTTTCTGCAGCTGCAGAATAAAGCCCCCACAAACAGCAGAGTGCTGGTTACAACATGTAGGTAAGGGAGACCACGGATCCCCCAGGAAAGCAGTATGCTCTGCGGCACATGCTACTTTCCCCCGTTTCAGAGCTCAGTTTTCCTGTGGCAGCCTCTGACCAATCTCTCCTGTATCAGAGCAATGGAATGCCTGCCCATTTCCTCAAGCTGCCTGCAGAGGGATCTCCAGGGCTGCTTGCCCAACACAAACCTTCCTATAGCATTTCCCGAGCATTTATGCCTGATGGTGACAGCTTTTCCCTGCTCTAACACTCAGTGGCTGCATTCTGAATTCCTGCAGGACACCAGAGCACAGGCATTACAAACCACAGGCTAGGGGATGGTTGTGCATCAGCAGCACTGGCACACAGACAAGCCTGATTCAACAGGGAGGCACGTCAGGAGCAGGGGTCGAGAAGTGGACTGCTACCACATCACAGACTTTTGTGGGTTCGGGAGTCTGAGCCAGCCCACAAAGTGTCGGTACAGTCAGCTCTCTGTCAGCCAAGACCGGAGCTCCGAGTGCACTGACTCGCATCCTCCTGACCCGAGCCGGTGATTGCAGTTTGGCACTGACTCAGCCAGAAGCAGGCCGATTCTGGCAGCAACACCTCGTGTAGGGGGTTAACTCACTTGGGGAACAGCACAGCAATCTGAGAACCTCCTTCTCCATTCCAGGGAGACCACAACAGCTATGGCCAGGTAACAAAAATAGGCCCAATCCACCCACAGTCTCTCACTTTGTGAGCTTGGACACAGGCATGCCCCGGGGAACACCTGCACCCTGGAGAGCAAGGCTACACGCACACACTTTTCATGGGGACTTGCTACCAAAACTGACAGACAGCAATTCCCAACTTGAGCTAACAGAGCCCAGCCAAGCCTGGAGTAGGGGGAGCACAGCAATAGAGGTGACGTCAGCAGCTCCAAGCTCTGTGCCAGGTCAGGACCAGCTCTGCGCAGAGCCGCCTGCACATCCTCACCGCACCTCAGGGACCTCTCCTGCCTGGGCCCAGCACCACGCAGGAGCCCTGGCCCAGTTCAGTTGACTGAAGGCACAAGGCTGGGTGTGACTGTGGTTGCGCCAAGCCAGGGCTAAGCCCTGCTCAACTGGTGGTGGCTCCAAACCCCTTCTCGCTTTTCCTAGGGGCCCAATTCTGCAGCTGGAGCTAGCTCACTCTCGGCAGCATGGCAGGATGAAGGTAGCACTGCTTCCAGAACCCACCTGCATGCTGCTGCCTTCCAGTCCAGGCTCCCTGCCAAACTCTTCGCCGGCTCTGCATATGCTGCCCCACCAGTGCCCTCAGAGACTGCACTCCTGACAGCAGCCCATGAGCCACTCAGTGCAGCATCGCACCCTGACTCAGAAACCCCAGCCTGACGCTTCCACGCTGTCGGTACCACTCAAGCTGTGCTCGATATGGGAGGGGGTCACTGCAGAGGGTTTGGGCCACAGTTATTGACAGGAATCTACAGACCAGTGTCACCCTGGTGACTCACGCTCTCCCTTTACCTTGCTATTGACAGAAAACAGCTCTTTCTTCAGCTTCTCTGTCATCTCACTAGAGATCTTCCGAGCCTCCTTCAAGTTTTCATATTCTCTGCAAAGAGACCAGAAGACCTATGCTGTATTTACAATAGGATTGAGCTAGAACTTCTCAGAGACAAGCCACAACCCCTAATTTGAAGCTCTGGAACTGCAGAGCCACCAGAGAAAACCCAGGAGACATAAAGCCCTTCAGGGAACAGAGCTGAGTGTACCAACGCTGACCAACAGTGTGTCAAACATACCACTACGCCATGGGTACATACCGCTGCTACCACAAAGGAGAAAAGCTGCACGGGATACCATGAGAACAGGGTCCGAACAGATTTCACCAGCAAAATGGAAACCAGATCCAGAGACTTTTCAGTTGCCAGTGGAAAAGACAGACAACAGAGCAGCCTCCATGCTGGCAGCAAATAGAGGACTTTGCTTTAAGTGACTTTTCAGAGACTTCACATTATTGGCCATGCACATTCATTCCCAATTACACCACAGGGACACTTGCCTCATTACAGCTTTGTATCAAAGCTGCAATTATTCAGCTGCCATCAGAAGGGACCCAAAGAAGCTGTGGTTTTGCCCAGCAGGACCAGATGGATTTCCAGGTAGGGGAGGGCAGCACTGCAGATTTGCCTTGCCAGAGCGCGCTGGAGCCCACAGCTGCACGGTGCAATGCAGCAGAGGGTACAACCTGGAGCCCCTCATCCACTCATTTCCCCCCAGGCGTGAGAGAAGAACGGAAGGAATGATAATCATCACCTCATAGGTGCACTGACAACTCTGGAGACAGTTCCCATGGTGACACGCATGTCACTACAGTGACAAGAGGAACAGTTCAGTGTGACAGGCTCCAATCTAGGTCCCCAGGATCTGTCAGTCAAAACCCAGCGGAGGCCCAAACAGGCAGCAAGAGCCCTGCAGAGCCTGTGTGCCTGCCGGTTCTCGGCAGAGGGTTGTCCCTGGGCACACCCAGGACAACATGAGCTGGCTGCACCAAGCTTGTAGCACCTACTTTTTCAGTGAGACACAGTAGATCGCAAGCTGTTCCACCGCTGCCTGCCCAACTCCCATCTCTCTGATCATCTCCTCCACTTCAGGGCGCTGGCTCTGAAGCAACAGCTCAATCCTGAAAAGGAAAAAAAAAAAAAAAGTACCTTCAGCTCACGAGTCACAAACAGAGCTTGGAAAAGAGACTGGAGCCCTGCTTCCCTCCAAGGAGCTGGTGCAACCTAAGCTCCCACTGCAGGCACTCTGGATGTTGGGGGGGGTAAGAGAGACAACTGCCCCACCACAAGCAGGGCTTTTTGCTAGGGAAGGGGAGCACTACATGGACAGACTAGAGAAGGGGCAGCTGTACACACATACTGCGCGTGGGGCCAATGTCCCAGCTTTTGGGCCGGATAGCTCTGTGGCCGACTGTTCCTGGGCTGGGGCTCTGGATGTGCAAGGGCAGGTAACGCAGCGGTTTCCAACCTTACGGGGTAAGGTGACCCAGCATGTGAAGGTGGATGTTGCAGCAGGCACAGGAGGACCCCTCCCTCCCTGATAAGGGGAGAGGCATGCAGCCCAGCCTGCAAGGCCCGGTATCTCACCGCTCCATGGTTCTCAGCTTGTTTCGCAGACGGCGGGCCTCTTCCTTTGAACTTCTGTTATCCTCCTGCTGCTGCTCCAGGAATTTCATCTGCTTCTGCAGAGAAGCAAGCGCATACAGACCGTTAGGAAGGCTCCAGGGATTGTTAGAGAAACATCCTGGCTTATGCGCACTGCGGGCAGCTGGGAGCGTACATTGGCTCTTAATGCTATCACCACCTCAGCAGCCCAGGATTACGGAGAGTTTAGCTCCCTCCCCGCTGCACCCCTAGCTCTGCTCCTTGCAAGCGCAGCAGGGTCTCAGTGCTAATCGCAAGACAAGCCTGGCGCTGAAACTGCTCCGTAGCCTCCTTTCTGCTGGGAGCATTCGTGGGGCTGTGCAGTACCCCGTCCACAGCGACGATTTGTTTTTCAAAAGCAAGGGAGTCCGTGGCAAGCAAACCTTGCTATTGCTTTCTCCTCCGTACACAGCTGATCCCTTTTGCTTTAGCCTCCCAATTCTCCTTGCCATTAGCTGCTTAAAGCATAAATGGGAATGCTGAGTGGGTTTCTTCTGGGACATCACAGCCAAACCAAACAGCCACCCAGGAACTTCTCTCACCTGCCTGGAGAGGCTGCAAGCCTATTGCAGCCATCACCTTTCCAGGCTCTCCAGTAGCAGGCAGCAGTAACAGAGAACCTCAGCTGAGCTGAAAAAGCACAGATCTGCAGTGTGGCAGAGGATGGGGGAAAGCTGGCCTGAATTAGCGCTGTTCCAATGCATCTGTGTTGTCTAGGTCTGTGTGTGCCCGGGCACCACACACAGCGCCTTCAAAAGGCTCTGGGACCGGTTTCAGCACAGCGCTGACTCCAGGGAGAGGCCCGGCCAAAGACCGTCACCTCGTAAAGCTCCCTTCCATGCAGAAGTGAAAGGATTTTATCCGCTTTCTACCACAGAAACCAAACAGCTGTGAAACTGCTGGGACTCTGCAGAGGGACAGCGTTGCCGGTTCACATGTTGCTCTTGCTTAAGCAGAGCCCATCTTTGGCTCTTCTTAACCAGAGCTCTCTACACTTCAGATCCCCAAAGCGGTGTTTCATGCCAGGCTGGAGCAGAGTCCCTACCCTCAGACAGCCTGAAACGGCAGCAAACTCTCACACAAAGGTTCAGCAGCAGCTGACAGTGCTAGCAGAAGACAAGAACGGTTCACAGCCTGTGGGCTTGACCTGCGTCACAGCTAGTTAAGCCTGTATTTTTCACTGTAGAAGTTTAGTGCTTTAATCTTTAATGATGCAGTATAAGACAGCGCTTGGCATTCAGCTCGGAAACCCCGTACACCACAGAAAAGATACCTCTAGGTCCCTAATCCTTCTGCAATGCCCAGCTTTCATTAAATGGACTTAAGCACACACAGAGGGTTTTGCAACAGGGAAGATAACCACAGAGCCTCCTCTTGAGGTGCCAAGGCAGGAAAGCCAAGCGCAGAAATGTTGAGTTGAGCAGCAAACACCAGCTTCCACTGTCACAATTGTTTCTGCAGGAGTAGGGAGCATCAGAAGCATCCCACCACTGGTACACCTGGGATCCTAGGAGCACCTCTGGCATGGCACAGACCCAGGCTACCTTTACACCCAAGCACATTGGATATAATCCCATGGTCAGCCAATAAAAAATTGTGCTACCTCACAGCAAGGCCTGTCTGGCATTAATTCCTTACTATATCTCTCCTTCTACCCTGTGACAGCACCCCAGTGCTAGTGTCAGGCAGACCTCCTGGACAGGTTCCTCTCAGGAGAAGCACGGCTGCAGGTGGCATACAGCAAGAAGACCCCACAACCCATCTGCAAGCTCTCCCTGGGCCACTTGGCCTTGGAGGTCAAGGAACATGATGCAGTTTAGGCTGCTGGGTCAGACCCGTAGTCCAAGGGGCAGAGATCTTGGGAAGTGCAGTTGACCCCTACCCTTCCTTTCAGCCTGCGGCTCACAGCCCCACCTGCCTGAACCCCATCTTCTTGTAACAGGCGCGTCATGTTCACACGGTGGAGACTGCCCATCCTAGCCCACCGCCAAGGCAAAGTCGCTGTGCTTACTACAAGACATCCCAACAAAGCAGTTCCTGCTCTTACCCTCTTCCACTTGCTGTTTACACACAGTACGTGACTACACACTGAGTCACTGCACGCTGAAACACAACAGGAGTATTTGATCCCTGGACTTCCTTCACTAACCTAACCGAAGGAAAGCCCTGGCAACAGAACAGACAGGAGTTAGCTGGATCAAATCCCACTCAGCTGAAGCTTGCAACTCGCCTTCCATATATTTCAGTTTGATTTCTCCTCCAATCAAACTAAGAAACTAATTTTCCTTGAATCCCGCCTGGCCTAAACCCATTTCAGAAGAACATTCTACCACAGGGAACCAGTGTTTCAGCAATAGGGCGTTGGGGCCAGTTCCCACTCTCGGTTCATGCTGCTGCCTTTATGATCAGCGCTACCACTTCATTAGCGAGGCTCAGCCAGCATCCCCCAGGCTGGGCTGGCGTCTCTCCCTCATCTCAGCCACCTCTGCCTTGAGCACGCAGCCACTTGTACTCAAACATGCTTTTATGCCTCTGAACCACCCCCAAGGTGGAGTGCACTCAGGACCTCCAGACCAGCAACACCACTTGCTTTGGGTTAATAAATCCAACATGAAAACCCAGTTACACTGCCCTTCTCTCTTTCACAGATCAACAAGACCGGAGTCTCGAGGCACCAGATCCAAACTCCCACCAGCACTATCTCTTTACCAGCAGGACCTGCAGAGACCTTCAACAAAACTAACACCAACTGTGCAATGGTTAGTGCCAAAGTCCTGCCAGGGATGCGAAAGGTACCTTAAGAGAGGAACACAGCATCTCTGTCTCTCCCAGCACCTTCTGGAGCGACTCTATTGTGGCATTGCGCACATCCAGAGTGTCCCTCAACCCATCCACAACAGCTTGGCATTCCCGCTTTTCTTTCTCTGAAAAAAAAGAGAAAAAAAAAAAGAAAAAGAAAAAGGTCATGACCCAATAACCCAGACTTCAGCTGCCCCACAGCAGCAGGAGCACAACAAACAGACACTGCTTGCAGTCTCAGGCTCCAGGCTGCTAGAAGTTGGCCGCTCCTGTAGAGAGCCATTTCCCTAAGTGCTGTCTGCACCAGGGTCTGTACTGAGCAACTGCTTCTCCCAGAGCCAGCAGGCTTCAAGATTTTCTTCACTAAAGATAACAAGTTCCTTTTAATAGCTTTCCAGTGCCAGCCCTGCTAGCATTAAGCTGATGCACCTTAACTCTTGCATGCTCTCAAAGCCAGGCTTGCACAAGGAAAACATTTCTCTTGAGTTACGCTGAGCTGTCACAGAGCTGGAGAGCCGAGCCCTGAGCTCAGCCTCTCCACATGGAGCCTTACGTGCAAGGGAAGCCCTTCAGGGGCCATCGGATGGCTGCGTTCAGCGATCCACCATGCTGCTGCATCACCACGCTGCTGCAGCTACCTCAACACAGCACCTACGTCGAAGGGCAAGAGGCAGTAAAGCAGAGCTCTGCTGGGCACTGGGGACTTCGCAGGACATGTGACAGCTTGAGTAGATTCCCCAGAGCACCCACTTTTTGTGGGTCACAAAACCTTTGAGCCCTGCTGTCCCTTCCCCAGGCAAGCAATCCAGGAACAAAGCACGTGCCCCTGACCACCAGAGAGAAGGTGGTGGAAAACACCACCAGATTTCAGTTTGTTTTGTCAAGACAAGGGAAGAACAGCTCAGAAAGCAACAACCACTGTCAGGAGCTGACAGACCTAAGCAGGGAACAGCCAGCATCACTGGAAAGCTCAGATCAGCTGGGCAGTGAGGGAAAGCAGCAATCCCTCCGTCTAACCACACTGAGAGCAGGGTAAAGCCTTCAGCTCAGCATCTTCTGTCTTTGCTAAAATCATCCGTAGCTCCAGCCTGACGATAGTGGAGAGCCAGTCAGTGCCTTTCCAAAAAGCTGTTTCTCCTTCTAAGCAATCCAGCTTCAAATTTGCCATCCCATGGAAGCATGACCTGCAGTGCAGCTTCACTGCTCGATCGGACAGTAAAAGAGCCATGTGGGACTAGGGAAGAGGAGAGGAACATATCCTAGCAGAATCATGCAGGTGGCTAGGGAAACACAGATTTCTTTCTGAGTAAAGCATTTTTTCTCCATTGATCTGAATAACCCTTCCTCAGAGGCAGCACAGCCTGGAGATGCTCCCCTGGCATTTGCAGGGACTCCACATCCACCAAAAAAGTTAGGGCTTCCCCCTCCTCCGCTCCCAGTTGCCCAGAGGCAGATGGCAGGAGTCAAACCTCCCCGTGCTGCAGGAATGAGTTTTCAGCTCATTCAGAGTGCCTCCCACAGCGCCTGCTGGGTCTGCTCAGAGCTCCGCACCTCTAGAGCCATTTGCAAGCTGATCAGAGACTGGCAATTACACAGCTCCTCTACAGCACGCAGCACAGAGCACATCTTTAAGTGAAGAATTTATACACAGGAACCACCAGAGAGCAGAGTGCCCACAGCAAAGGAGGCAGGAGGTGGGAAGGAGCTTCTCGTCTCCAGTATGAACAGAGAATGGGACAGGGAATGTCAGAACCAACCTCTACTCACCAGAAGCCGAGAAGACAAGCAGGCCTTCGAGCAGTTTTTCTTGGATAACATCCTAGCAAGAATCCCAGCCACCTTCCTCAGAAGATCTGGCTCTCTACCAAGTCACTAAACTCAACCAAGCTGGCAAGAGAACAGGCCTCAGAATAGAGACACGCAGACCATCCAATTCTGCTCTCAGGCTAAGGACTGAATTCTCAATCTACTGGCTATTCATGTCTGTCTCGTGCGTGCAGGGAAGGCAGAGGAAAGACGACTCTCAGGGCGTGGGTGAGCCCCCAGCATTCTTTAGATTTTTTTTCTCTTCCCTTCTGCTAGTGTGTCTTTGGATTTCTGTCACTCAGACTGACATTTTCCTTTCGCTGCTCATGACTCATGTTCTGATGACAGGCTGCCTACAGACGATGCTTAAAACCCATCGACAAGTCTCCAGGGCTTTTGCTTTTCCTGCCTCCCTCAAACATCCTCTAAAATTAAAGATGGGAAAATGGAAACGCACACACTGAACTCAGTCTGCTCTTCGCGCGACACATGTGGCACTGCAACAGCCAAACAAATCCAAAGCCCTCCCACTGCTGCTTTTGGGCACCACTTTTACCCCCTCATCTGTTAGAAGGAACTAGCCTTTGCCATACACAGCTGTGAGTTTCCCAGTGAGCAAACCGAGGGTTTTGCTTTCAGCAAGCCTGCTCCAGATATAGCTGTGCTGCACTGTTGTAGCTTGTGATTAGGAAGAGGGGAGAAAAATTGCATCTTTGTCTCTAAATTTTGCAGAGCTCCCAAGTTACAGCAAAGCTGGGCCAGGCTGCAGACTCTGGCTCTGTCATACAAGCTCTGTACGGCTTTAGGTAGTCTCGCTTTGGATAAATCTCTGAAGAATCCGCTCCAGCAAAACAGTTTGCAGCCTACACCATGCCCTCAGCTTCAGAGAGGGGTGGGCTCTGCACAGGGGTTCCTCAGGCCTGGACAAAGCACCTAGCACAGACAGAGCCCAGGACCCACCGATCGCCGGCTGCCGATCGCCCACAGGCAGCTGGAACTCACCTTTCATGGAAAGCTGAGCCTTCACCTTGTCCAGTTCATTCTGAAACACAACACAGAAAACTTGATTAGGAAACACCCTGCAGTGGAGCTTTCACCAGATCTTAAAAGGACCTGAGCAGTTTCTCGGCAGGACGTTTGCACCGGCCAGGTGCTAAGAAGGGAACACGGTAACAGCAAGCACCAAGTTACACTCAAGTACTATCACAGGGAACGCAGAGAGCACCTCCAACTGGCATTCTTCAGGGGGAGAAGAAAAGATCCCAGTTTCATCTTAGCCTTGTCAACCTTGTGTTTCTCACACTGTCAGTCATCTTGTTTTAGCTGAATAATTTTGGAAAGCTCTCAGGGAAACACAGGAAATCAGACAGGAACAATTTTTATAACATTTTACCTAAACAAGGCAATAAGGCAGGGATGTTGCCAGACTAACTGGATTGAGAGCTGCTTTGAACTGAAGTGAACTTTCATCAGGTGCAGGTGGGAGACAGGAGGGCATGTCCAAATGCCTGAAAAGGTAACCAAGCATACAATCAAAAGGTACCAGCTAGCATTCTGACGGACACTAAAGACACTGCAGTTTGGGATGCTGATAGGAGCTAACAGCTCAGTCAAATAGCCATAAACAGATCGCCAATAAACCAATCCATACCAAACCAAGGGTGTGTAACATCTCCTGGGTGCCACAAGGGTCTGGGGAAAGTCAAATGTTTTAACGCTTTCATTAAGGATCAGAAAGAGGGAGCAAGTGCCCCATAGTTTAAATTATAAATAATGAATGGATATGACTTAAGAACACTGGCAAATAGCCAAAGGAAACGTAGAGAGGTTACAAAGAGAGGCTATTTATATACGATATATATATTTTTTAAAAAAAAACAGCAGGAGAGAGAAATATATACAGGAAAGAGTCAACAGAAAATGACTTAAAAAGCTGTGTTAGAGAACTGCAGAGGAAAGCACATAACAAGTCAGGCAGGAACCGCAGTGGAATAAAACCACAATAAAATGCCAACACAGTACTGAAGCAGAGCACACAAATCTGTGCAACCCAGAACGCTACATGCAAATCTGAGCTGAGAATAGCACTACCAGTGACCACGGATCTGACAGGACCAGAGCAAAGCTCTGCGAGTGATAATAAAAGCAGGAAAGAGAATATGTGATGTAAAGCTCGGTAAGCAGAAGGGACTAAATGCAAAGCCTGGCAGAGCTGACTTGGATTTGCCCCCGGGGGGACAACAGCTGGAGGGCTGACATGGAATTAACTCTGCTGCAGGAACTATCCTGAAGTAGCTTCCTCAGAGTCCTATTCAGGAACGATTAGTGAGCTCACAAGATGTGCTAATTAGTACGATAGCAAAGAAATCCCAGGCTACTGCGGGCAGCTATGTAACATTACCTCATTCATCAACTTAATCTGAAATCCCTCATCCTCCACCACTGCTCCTAAAGGCTGCTCCCAGTTTTCACTCCTGTCATAGAAACTCTCCTCTCTCTGCCAGCCTGAGTTGCAAGACCCCATTTTTCTTCCCAAGATCAAATGAGTTTATCCTGACCACATGCAGAGAGCTGTCCTCTTAGGTTTCTACCCTCCCCAGCAGGTTTACAGGCAGGAGTCCTCCTCCTGCCTCCTTTTCACCAAGCCGAACAAGCCAAAATCTCCTAGTCTCCTTTGAAAGAAGGGCTCTCAGCTCCCCAGATCGCAAGCAACAGGAAGTGTCAGGTTCCAGATGAACCTCACCACAGTGTTACACCCCAAAACTCACACTTTCCCTGCTCTGGGAACAGTCACGTGGAGACTATTCTGATCGCTGAGGACCATCTTTAAGAGCAACACAGGAAAAACCAAGGCTCAGCACCCAGAAATGCTTGGACACATCTCAGTGTTCAGCCTGTGGTTTGCAACTACTCCAGGGAACCAAGTTCCCTCCGGCATTTCGGTTGAAACTGATGCCTGGTGGTAGGAAGCAAAGCAGCCCCAGCACTCCTTTGTCCGTAAACAATTCAGAGCAGAACTGAGAGTGAAGAACAGCACCAAAGACGATCATTATCCACAAAATACTTTGGATAATTCTACAGCAACAGGACAATGTTTCAGATTATGAGGGAGCTCTTCTGATCACTTATAACTGGGTGCATAAGACCAGTTCTCAGCAAAGCACCCCAAGCTTGTCTCCCCAAGACAACAAGCAGATCACAGCTATGCACTCAGCTTTCCAGCACACTGAAGCACACTCCCTTGCCCCAGTCCAACCTTTTCATGGCAGGAGGCCAAATGCTCATTTCAGGACATCTGCGGGTTGCACAGATACAGCTCCAGTTGATTACGGAGCCGAGTACCACTCTACGCCCAGGCTCTTGGAGGTACAAGCAGTGAATGGGAACAAACACTGTATTTGGGGGCTTTTTCAGGTGAAATCACTTCAGGCTGTGGAAGTCACCAATTCTTTTCTCAGCTTCTAAAGAATCTGAGGACAGTCCACTGCGTGTCTGCTTTGCTGAAATCCTGCCCAGGCCAAAAGCAGATACCGCATTACAGACAAAACTCCAGTCTAGATGGACATTAAATCCCACCCGTGATGGTCACCTGTGTTCTTAAGGTGCTCCATGACCTCCAGAAACAAGGCAGCACACAACATACAACAGGTGACAAACCAGCGTCAGCCCAGCAGCAACCCAAATCAGTGCATGGGTAATCAATAAATACACAAACTGACTGCACTGATCTGCACAGAAAATATTTGGTTCTTTCCCATTAGATAGTGACCTCAGTGCTCTCACTAGGAAAGCCGCACACCCTGGGCTAGACGTTGCTCTGATGGCCACACAACAAACTTTGTAGGAGCATGATGAGTTACCACCAAGCTTGTTGTGCGGGAATAGTTCCAAAGTCCTGCCCTTGAGCAAGGGGGCAGTCCTTCAGCACAGCCTGCCTGGAGGGGAAGGCTGGGGGAGCCCATTTTTGATCCTGGGGTGGGGGTGAGAGGGAACAGAAAGCTTTTCTAGGGCAATTTTCTCCAGTCAACCCATTTATGAGTCACTCATCTATTTACACTTGCAAGAACAGACCTGAATATGTAGTAAAGACAATGTTTATTCACTCCGAGCCATTGCTTTGCTTCTAGAGCACACAGCTTCAAGTGCCCAGAGATGCTTTTTCATTTCCTCAGCACACATACTTTGGCCATCAGTTTCTTTATTAGCGGTCTTCAAGAACGACAGTGCTACTGACATTATAGTCTGGCTGGCTTTATTTTAAAGCCATACGATATACATATAGCATTGTCATGGCAACTGCTAATTATGGTAATTGCTGCACATGCTGATTCTAAACACAAGAGGGTACAAGCGTCCCATTATACCAAGGTCAACCAATTACTTTTTTTTGGAACACAACTCCGAGACATAAGGAGCCATGCTTCATCCACACTAAGCAAAGGAAGAGAACATGGAACAGCCACTCAGCATTCATCCTTTCCCACCTCCAGCTCTCTGCACTGAAGGGTGGCACTTGGAGAACATCACCCAGCACCCCAGCTCCAGCCAGGATCTGTCCCCAGGGTCCCAGCCTCAGCACTGTCCACCACTGCTGGTGCAGCTTCAGGCAGTCCCTTTCCTCATTTCTCTTGGGGAACCAAGACTTTATCATCACCTTGCCCCACTTCCTTACAATCTGTGCAAACAAACATACCCGCACAGAAGTGAGGAGGTGGCACTTCCTCCAACAGCCCCTCCTTTCCAGAGGGGTTAGCGGAGCTCATGCAAAACCGAGCCACAGACACCAGCAGCAATTCATTGCGTTTAGGATTTTCCTTCTCCTGCCTTTTGGAAATGCTTTGTAGCTTCATCCCCAAGGTTTTGAGACACAAGGGAGAAGCAGCAGTTGGATGTTTATTTGATGCAGCTTCAGGAAGTGTCCAGGTAAGGTGAGAAGCAGAAGAATGAGCAGTGAAGTAGAAGAGGCTTCTTGAGTCACCACATGAGATTTGGTCAGGGGGAACTCTAACCAACCGCATGGAGACTTCCTTACAGCAAAGCTGAGACTGGGCAAGGACCAAGAGGGAGAAGAGAGCCAGGGAGGAGACACTGGTGTGCTTCAGGTCTGAAAAACAAGCACGGCACAGCGAGCACCACCTCAGGAGGCAGCTGTTGGCAGAGGACCAGCAGCCCAGGCCACGCTCCCAAGATGCTGAAGCATCACACAGTGGAAGAACCCAGTCAAATTACCTGCAAAGTCTCTGCATCTGGTGCCGTCTGCTCCTCCAGGGCAACATCAAAAAACAGCTTATTGATGATGTGTCTTTTGCTGACCTAAACACAGGAGACAGAAGAGGTTGATGGGCATGGATACGGAAACACAATGGATATGGAATACAATCAGAGAGGGAGAAGGTACCATCATGTTACAAGGCCGTGAAAGGCGAGTCAGATCATGTTCTCGACGTCATTAGCGACGATCCTCTGCTTTGGCTCATCAGCCCAGCAGCAGACCCCCCCCCTCAGTTTTGGGAGCGTGACTCCAGCCAAGTTCCTGAGCCGTGGCAGAAAGATTCAAGCATTTCTGAACCAAGCGCAGTCTGTTCTCTGGCAGCTAAGGCCCAAGCAGCTGACGCTGAGCTAACACGATGCCAAATCCTAAGACAGAAGTACGTGCTGCTTTCTGCAGGCAGAAGGTGCTGTAATTGAATTTGATAGCTCTCCACACCTCCCCCATGCAGTTACAGCTTTGTGTTTTAAGTATTATATACAGTCATGACACCAGCTAATTGCATAGTTACTGCTACATAAGATGTTATTTCGCGATAACTCCATGGTAACCCAGAGATGTAAGAGGCAGTGAAGAACAGAGGGAATCAACAAGTCAGGGAACGAACAAGGGCCAAGACCTTGAGAGGAAGAAAGAAGCACGAACATAGAACAAGCCCAAGCTACAGCTGGCTAAAAGCCTACATCTGAGCATGAGGCAACACCTCCTGCAGCCACTACACACCATACTGGCGGCATCAAGGCTGGTGACACAAGGGACTTCAAAGAAGTTCAGGTCCCGATTAAGTCGCTGGATCCCCAAGCCTTGGCTTCCCCTCTCAGAAGCGGAGCACATCCTTCCTTCCCTCCCCAGCCTTCGCTTTCCTCAATGAAGGGCCGAGTGCTGCAAAGCAAGGACTCAATTATAAGGACCGTGCAACAGAATGGGCTGCTCACCTGATGGCAAGCAGCAGGGTACTCTAGAAATGCAACTCTGATGTCCCGATTAACCCCTTCCAGCCCTTTCTATCGTCATGACAGTACTTACTCGGCCTAAATAAAAGCTGCGAAAACCCAGAGACCCTTCCTAGTGAAGCTACAATACAGACAGCAGCAGGGCACCTGCAGACCACCTCTTCTGATCAGAAGGGTGGCTGAGGGGAGTTCACCCTCTAAGCCTTTGGTGAGATACTTTTGGGGAGAGAAAGTTCTCTCCACTTCATACCATGAACCTTTTCCTTGTATCACCACAGGCCCAGACCACGGCTCCTCAGTGCCATTTAGCAGCGCATCATGCCGTAGAAATACAGAAGTGTACAGAGGTGATGGTTTTACCTGGATTCGGCACTGCGGGCAAGTCCGGCTCGGTGCTGTGTCAAACCACTGGGTGAGACTGAGAAAGGAAAAGAAAACATACAGTAAATCCCTAAAATCCAGGAGTGCTGCTCCCAGGGGCCACCCTCCAACTCACTAGGAGACAGCAGGCTGTGACTCCTTTTTACAAACTAGAAACGGAAACGCAAACATTTAGTCCAGAGGTGCAGCTAACGGGAACGCTGTGTTCCAGCAGGCGCACTCTACCTTCGCCTCCGAGACAATTCCCAGCTGAATTTAGCATGTGAGCTTATCTTTACCAGGGCAGAGTTTTTACAGAGCTCAGATCTCCCTGGGAGAAAGTCTTTGAACAACTGTAGCTTTGCAGGAGCGAACGGATCCACACGCAGAGCGGCACAAGAGCTGCTATATCAGGATACAACAGCCAAGAGATCCCCAGTTTGGTCAGCTCCAAAGGGTGCCACTGACACCAAACATGCGCCTGCAGAGCAAGGGAGACCGGGCCGGTCTCTGCTCCGAGATGACGAATGCAAACCTGTCAGGCTCCCCAGGAGAGCTACTAATGCATTTTGCAAGCAAGCCATCACGTCACACTCGGAACAGTTTATTTTTGGAGCAGGATAACAATCTGGAGCTGGCAGGAGAGCGAGCCCGAGCTGTGCCACTGGTTAAGAAGTGACCATCGCACCTGCGAGCGACAGTCCCTCTCCAAGTTAGTTAGCCAAGAAGAAAAGCAAAAGCTCACTCCCTCCCTGCATGCAGAATTTATTTCCTCAGAAGAACCATTTCCTTCCAACACAAACACTTGCAAAACAGTTCCAGCAGAAGGATGAAATTGGCTGGGAAGCTTCACTCATAATCTAACACCGCTCCTTCCAGATAAACACCCTGTGTAGGAGCAATCTGCTGGCGCCGGCCCTCCCAGAGAAGGAAGGCCACAGGCAGAGGAGTGACAACACAGCCGAGGCTCCTGCGGCAGCTTCATGAGCTCCTCTAAATCCCTGCAAAGCGGAATCGCTGCCGCTACGGCTGCCAAAGCTGCCAGGGCCTCCACCGGTCAGCGGGACGAGGCAGCGCCTTCCACAACCGAATCCGGGCGGGGGGAGCAGCGGGCCACAGCCGGTACCAGACGCGCAGCGAACGCCCAAAGCCCCCTCAGAGCAGAGGGGCTCCAGACGGGCCTCCGTGGGAAAGAGGCGGCCTGGCGGGACGGCTGCGAGCGCCGGCCACCGGCTCGCCCCGGCTGAGGGAACCCGCAGCCCTATGG
>VZSZ01005901.1:368565-393452 GCA_013398815.1 Ibidorhyncha struthersii | reverse complement strand
TTGCCGTTGCGCATGGGCCCCCCCCCGCCGGGTGGCCATGTTGCAGCCCTAGCAGGCAGCGCAGAGGCGGCGGCGGCGGGCCGGGGAGCGCAGCGCACTGCACCGGGATGGCCGTGGCCGTGGGGAGACCGGCGGTGGGTGCGGCGGCGGCGGCGGGGGGAGCGCTGCCGGGGACTGCAGTGCTGGAGGACGGGAGGGGCGCGATGCGGGGAGGCGATGCCCGAGGCGACGGCGGGCTCGCCGGTGCGGCGTGCCGGGGCGCCGCCGCCTGTGTCCGTTCCCGGGGCCGAGGGGGGCCCGCGCAAAACTTTTTCGCCCCGGTTTGGGGCCGCGGCTCTTTGTTGCAGCGGGGCCGGGCCCGGCGGCGGGCAGCTCCTCCCGGAGACCTTCGCTTTGAGACACCGGGGGTGGTCCCCGGGCTGCTCCCGCCGGGGCTGGGGCAGCGGTTGGTGGTTTGCCGCGGGTGTTTCTGCCCCGCCGATTCCCGTGGATGGGAAAACCTGGGAGCGGGGAGGGCTGTGCCCGCTGCAGGGTGGGCAGCCGGGCGGGCCGGGAAGTGCCGGCGGCCCCTGGGGAGAGGCTTTGGGCGCTGGGCTGCGGCGGGCAACGGTGGTGCGAACCCCGGCGTGAAGGCTGCAGAGGGGCACGCCTGTTTCGCATCTGCCAGGGTGACCGTTTTTCTGGGGATGTGGTGGCCGGGAGGCTTATTTACATCCATGTTGTGAAAGACAAAGGATTTCCCCTTTATGGGGAGAAAGGAGAAAAAAAAAAAAAACAAACCCCAAACAACCCCAAACCCACAAAAACTAACAGATGCTGTTCCCGGGGAGGGGTGGGGGGAAGTCTCTCTTGCATCCAGCTTGCAGAAACGTGAATGAAACTCCACCATGACCAGACTGAATGCACTATTGTGCGTGGTCGGCCGGGGGAGAGAGAGAGACTTGACCGGCTTCCCGGTAACTTTTTCAGTGCTTGCGAGTAAAACAGATGTTGCCCATGAGAGGAGGACTTGAATGTGGCTCCTTTTCATAATAAGAAACTGGTCTGCGTTCAAGATGTCACCAGGATGAGACAGATTCTTTTAGCATTTATTACGCGCTTACGGATCTGCGGCGGCTATATGGTTCCTCTGATGTGGCAAAGTCAATGTATGAAGATGGAGTTAATGGTGTTACTGGAGGTGGGGAAGTTATGCTACTAAGCAAAATAAGAGCTGATGTTTGTTAACAGAATTTGTAAAGCTTCTTCTGAAATGGTTCTTGATCTTAAGGTCTAAAGCATGCTTGGAAATTGACGTTTGCCTTTCACTGTAAGAGGATGCATTGAAATAGCTACTTCAGCTGGTTTTTAGGCAGGCTGAAGGGTATCGCCAAGCAGAGCTGTTTTGCTTTGTGTAGAGTAGCAACCTCGCAACATAAATAGGTTCAGGAACATGGCTTATTACAAGAAGTGATTGCTGTCTGTTCTTGCGTATGTGTTTTGCTTTATTTTTCTCTCATTACATTAAACTGATGCCACTACTCAGCCTCTTATGTTTTTGGTTAATCGAAGTCCAGGAGTAATCCCAAAACAGCATCCACAGAGGGTTTTGTGCCATTTAAACTAAATTCATATGTGTGCCACTGAGTCCAGTGAGACTGACTGCAGAATAGAGCCTCCTTCAGTGTGGAAAGTGTGTGGGAGAGGGAAGGATGAGGGCACTCAGCTTCCTCATAAGCAGCTGTGGAGCAGATCGTTCATCCTCCAGAATCGGTGCTTTTTGGAGGCGAGTTGTTTTAACTTAGAGTGATAAGAGAAGAAAGGACAGTGGGCTGGTTTTCAGTAGATGTTGGGGCGTTTTGTCTTGTATACCTTCTTATCTAATCCTTTCTGCTACCACTTTGCATTTGGCCGTTGTGTTGCTGGGGGATGGGAAGGAGTTTGAAGAAATAGTTAATTATACGCTAGAGCAAGGCAAGGCTGATGAACGTTTACCTATTAAGCTTTCAACGTAATAATCATATTTTATAAGGGCCCTGAGTGGTGTGTGTCTTGTTGGAGGGAGCACTGGGGTAGAATTAAAGGAAGGGGGGAAAGAAAATAAAAGGAACGAAACAAAAAGCAAGTCAGTTTGACTTAAAACTATGATAACATTCCTGAGTCACAACCTTTTACGTCCTGGCAGGATATGACATTATGTTAATTGTAAAAGCATGCATAAAAAATAACTTCAGCGAGCTGCTCTGAAGTGTCTGTGTTTAATTGTAGTCGAGCAGGGTGTGTTTTGGTAAGATGAGCGGCTTTCATTTTAAGGCCCTGATCCCACAGATGTGAAGGCACATGTGTAATGCGCTGCCTGTAATTTCATATGACTTAATAGAGACTGATCTCGCTATGTAAATGTAAAGGCATGCATAAGCAAAGTTTTGGCAGGATTGGTGCTGGGAGCTGCCGTGGGACCTCTCAGCTGATGAAAGCCATGCATATGCTTAAACATACATCAGGGTGGAAGGATGCATATGGTCATCTGGGCTCAGTGTGAGATAAGCCACTTGTAGTCTGGAAGCTGTTGAGATGTGCTAGATAGGTATACGTTTCCTTCCCTCAGGTTAATTCCTAGCATCTGGACCAGTGCTGGATGGTTTCTCAGTAGTTCAGAGCGTGGAAGAGGGCTCTGGCCTCCTTACCCTTCTCTTTATTTGTTGAGCCTAAATGTTTACAGAATCATAGCTTAGTTTAGTTAAAGGAGTGAAACTAACGTTTGCTTGTATGTGTACGCTAACGTGTACTCCTCTCCAAGTCAAACAAAAATCGATGGAAAATGAAGCTGGAATACAAATTTTACATGGGAACCATGGAAAACGTTATCTGAGATACTAATACAGCACAATATATTCTTCAATCTGTTTTAAAAATACTTGATAACAAGAGACTGCCAGTTTCCATGGAGGGGACGGAATGAGAGAGATGAGAAGGTAGAGCGGGGCTAATGGAGCTCAGGATTCTACGTGCTTTGTCTTTCTCTGAGCAGCAGATCTACCGGCAACCGCAGGGATCAACAAAAGCGGTGGGGCAGTGTCTTTGCAAAGGAACATCCATACACATTGGTGGGTGGAGCAGGGCCACCGTGACCACTGATTTTAGACAGTGAGATGAGCTCTGAGAAAGGGGATACACCTTTGCCTCTGTGAGTGTTTTTGTGCTCTTGCTAGCTGAGTGTCTGGTCATCTTCACTGACGAAGGTGCGACTGGGTGGGAGAAGAGCTATTGCAGGTGGAGAGCTGAGACTGAGAGGCTGGGGGACAAGGTGGGTCGGGGATGGACCCTTGGGTAGCGAGAGGAATGTTGTGCTCCAGGCACAGGTCAGCAGTGCCCTGGCTACTTCTCAGCTTGTCGCTTCCCAAGCTATCTGCAAGGCTGAGCTGTCCCTGTTGTCGGGTGTCCTCCAGCGAGCATTGTGGGGATGTGGACTCTCCTCCCAGTGAACGTGGTGGTGTTGTGGACTTGGGTGGCGCTGCTGAGGTGGCCAGGGGTGTGGGTTTTGGCTTCTTTGCCTGCTTTCAGCTGCGAAATGGGGCTTTTTGGGCCAGGCCTGGCTCAGCTGCATGCGCCAGGGAAGCAGACCTGGGTGGTGAACTCTTCATTTCCTTTGTTCACCTCTGTGCCTTGTCTGAGTAGGAAATTCTTTCAGACAATTCTCGTTGCTCCTGTTGATGTTAACAATGGTGGGAACCTGCCTCCTCCTTGCCTTGTTTCCAGCATAGCTGCAGTTGTGGGGCGGGTTTTGTGTCAGCCCACCACAAGCTCAGGGCCTTGAGCTTTTCCAGCATGAAGTGAGCTGACCTGCAGTCAGGATCTGATGGAGGCACTTGGAAAATCCTTATTTTGTGTAGATGAGATCATGGGGAATCAATTTTAGTGTCTGAGTAGGGCCTCTGAAATAATGATGGGGATTGATTAAGTAAGCAGCATGAATCTGAGAAGTAAAATATTTACTCAGCTCTGAGGCATGTTTTATATGTCCCTTTCCCACCCCTGCAGCCCCTGAGAGAGATGGCTTTGCTGGCTGGCTGCCCGCTCTGGAGAGATCTGAGGGTTGTGGCTCTTCTTGTGCCCTTGGTGTGCCTCTTCCTCACGAGGTAATGCCGAGGGCATGGGCATGAGGCTGCTCGGTAGCCTGTGGCTTGCTTTGCAGGAGGCATGCTAAGGGGACAGGGTCTCCTGTTGGCTCGGCAAATGCTTCTGCCGTGTCCAACCTCTTTGGCTTGGTTTGACTCTAGGCTTCGGTCCTGTAAGCTACAGTGGCTCTTGCGGGAAAAGATACTGAAGCAGTTTCAGCTCAGAGAAGTTGGGTGCAACCAGGTGATTTAAAAAGAAACACAAAAAAAAAGGCCCTGCAACAGTACTTCGAGCTTTTTTTAGGTACGCTATCTAGCTGCCTTTGCTTCCAGCTCTGTGAACAGCTCTCCAGCCTACTGTAGTAAGTGATGCGTAATAATTGTTCAGACATACACCACGGTGCTGTTAGCATTCAGCATTAATACTGGTGGAGGATGCTCCAGATCAGAGGCAGAAAACCAAGTTCAGGGTCTAGCTGTCCTAGCCAAGAGCGGTGGTAACAAAAACTTACTCCCGATCATCATCTTTGCCCCTGTAAGTGCTAGTTTGCCTGCTGCGATGTGGTGCATTCGGCGAGATGGGAGTAAGAGATGCTCTTTCTTGGCAGCTGCATTACATCTGGATGCCTTTCACCTCTCTATGCCGTGGTGCTTTGTTTCGATGTATGTGGGCCAGGGTTTGCAGGGGTAGCGAGAGCTGTTTTCGTGCACAGCTCGGGCAGGTGTGATTAATGTGGGGATAGGCATTGCACGAGGTTGTGGAGAAAGAGCTGTGGAAGGAGGAAGAGCTCCTCGTGGCTTTCCATCAGCAATACCCAGCCCTTCTGCAAGCTTTCGCCCAGTGGCTGTACTCTCTGTTTGTCCAGTATAAGTGATACCCACTGTTGGCATGAAACACGTAGTCCAAAGGCTATTATTGCCATTTCACTAGTAGGATAAATATTTTGCTGAGCTCGGAAATTAAAATGTCTTGAGCTATCTTTGAGATTCCTTACTTAAAAATACAGACTGTGCCTGTGTTTAGAGAATCAGCTAAGTAGCCTCAGGATCTGAATTTGCAATTAGAGCTTTCAAAGTTGCTGGAAATATGGAGGACCTGAATCTTTTCCTTGCAAGCTTAGGCTTTTAGTTTTCTCTAGTAGCATCCCACATAAGGGGATGGCGAAGAGCAGACTACTACTGGGGGTGGGGTTTTTCTTTGTTTGTTTTGGGTTTGGGTTGTTTTCCCCCATCTGAGCTTATAGCTTCATTAGGTCTTTCTGTTATCTAATTGGATTTTCTGTTACCGTTTCTGCATCCCAGGTGTATTTTCAGATGGCATTTAGCTGCTGGGAATATGTTATTAAAGTACTGTAATTGTGAGGGTTGGTTTTGGTTTTCTTTTGCCATGTCTGGAAAAGAATACTTGGCACAAGCTCATAGAAAAAGACTTGTTTTAGAAATGTTTTGGTTTTGCCACAGATATCACCTGCTTTGCCAGCAGCTCCTGAGAACTGATTCCTGTGTGCAGCGGTAGTTCTAATAGGAATTGTTTCTGGAAATCTGCATGCATCTCATGTATTTCATTCAAAAATTATAATAACCTCTCTCACATGATGGGAATGGAAGAGGGGAGAAACAGTGTTTTGAATCCTGAGGGGGATCTTAGTAAGCGATTCGCAGGACTGTTTGGGGCTGTCTGTGAATCTGAAGGTGTTCTGCAAAGGCTGTGGGTGTTTTGCTGGGGGGTTAAATGGGTGTAATTTAAAGGATGATGTCCCGTGTAAGCAAGAGACTCGACAGAATCTATTTGCCAGGCGTACATTGAATGCACCAAGTGTGCTAAATGCTTTACTTAATTCAAGCCTCAGTAAGGTGCTTAAGTTTCTGACAGTCTGGTGGTGGCAGCCTCTGGTTTTGTCTGTAAACAAAATTAAGGTGGGAGAGGAGCAAGTTTGTTAGATGGTTTGCTCGGCTTGCTCGGTAACAGCGTGAGCTCGTATTTCCCTCTTACACAGGGCAGCGTGCTGACTGAATCCCAGTGAAGTAGGAGAGCGCAAACTGCGTTAGAGCTCAAATTGCGAGTCTGCTTTTATTCTTTCAGATGGAGGTTCCTGCTTGTAGCCACAGCCAAATCTCTGCGTTTGAAAGCACACAAATCATCCCCTTTCAGATCCTACGAAAACTCAACTCCTCCAATCTGAGTCAGCCTAGGAGCTTTTGGCAGCTTTCAGATGAATGAAGAATAGCAGGGTGACAGTCCTGGCTTTATTTTTCCAGGACAAAATTTGGCAGACCGCAGCCTAGCTTGGAAATAAGAAATGTGCAACCTGGAAAGGTGAAGGTATGCGGTTATCATTGACACTCCTTCTTGGCATCTCTTTGCAATAATGTGGATTTCCCCACGTCCTCCAGATGCGTGTAGGAAATGTACAGGGTTGCCAATAAAAAGATTGTTCATAAATGTAGTCGTTTTTTTCTTGCCTCTTTGTGCGATTAAAGATTTTTATTTGTTGACTGTTTTTGTTTTAAGCAGTAGAATTAATTCTCTTGGATATCTGCAGAATGGACTTAGAAACAGCATGGTTAGTGATACTTCAATAGTCTTTATTTTTGTTTTGTTCAGAGTTTGCAATGTCAAGACTGATATTTTCAGAAATGGCTGAATTAAATAACTGGAAACGGTTCTTATTTATTCTTAGCTTTCACAGCTAAAAGATTAGGTTGTCATACTGTGAGCAGGTATATTGCTAGCTGTAAATGGGAGCAGTGATTATAAGGCTTAACGCAGCTGTCTGGGACTGAACATGTGCTCAGTCCTCAAATCTTCATGTCAAGACCCCAAGAGGAGCAGGGATTTTGCCAGATCATCTGGTGACTTGCTCTGGTGGTAAATCACACCACTTAACCACCACATCCGTTGGCTGCTGCTTTTTCCTCCCTCAAATCTGTTTCATGTCCAGGTTGAGCTACAGCAGGTCTCATTGTGCCTTCCTTGGCCAGCCATGAAGTTCTGTGCTCTGAAATTTTTTTGCCTGTTGTAAGCACATGGGCGTAGACACAAGTTGTTGCTGTTGTTGGTTTTAACAGAAGAAACAATGAATCAATGATGATGCCTTTGTTAGCTTCTAGAATCAGATAATTAAGGTTTTAGTTACATTTGAAAATGGTTTCCTTTTTTTCCCCTGTATACTGTATGTAATTTCCAAGCCAAGAAAAATCCTTAATGCTTTCAAATGAATGCTTTTCTGCCACAAAGTATCTTTTATCACAGAAAATGCCAACCTAGTCTCATTATGTTTCATCTGTCTCATTAATATTGAATACATGGCACTCTAATATGGCAGCCGAAGCAAAGCGGGGTATTTCAGCTAATATCTGACAACAGCAAGCTAAGATTAAATGACATCCGAGTGCAATCTGCTATATATAAAGTAATTGGCATTTTCCAGGAGCATTTGACCTAATTTATGGTGTGTTTTTTTTTCTCCCCCGGCCCCCTCAAATCTGTCTTCAGAGGTTGGTTAGTCATCAGGATTTCTGAGCCTTCAGCCTGCTTTTGAGAAGGTGCTTGGTGCCAGCCAGTGCTCTGAGCACCCATAGGGGCGAGAGGCGCTAAGCGTCTTTGGGGAGCTGGTTGTCGGGGGCATCAGGGTGCTCCAGTGCTCTGAGCACCCATGGGGGCGAGAGGCGCTAAGCGTCTTTGGGGAGCTGGTTGTCGGGGGCATCAGGGTGCTCCAGTGCTCTGAGCACCCATGGGGGCGAGAGGCGCTAAGCGTCTTTGGGGAGCAGGTTGTCGGGGGCATCAGGGTGCTCCCCTGGTCGGTGTCAAGGCTTATGTGCGAGGGTGTTCCTGTAGGGACTGGGCACAAGAAGTGTCGGAGTCAGAGTGTGCTACCTCCACACCGGTCCCTGTACCTGGAAGATGCTCTTTAACTCTGCCGGAGTCGTTTCAGAAGTCAAGAAATGAGTCCTTGCCCAGAGTCCGGAGGGAGCTCTCCTTCCGGCTTTGAGAAAGCTTTTGCAGACTGCTGCTGTCCTTACTGTAGGCCTAATAAATGTGCAGGTCTTGTGGGGAGTGGGCCGTTTTGGTGACTGCAGAACAAGTCCCTGGTGTCCAGCGGAGATGGAAAGTGGCACCAGATCTGGGACCTGCTTCACGCTGGGGAAATAGTCCCTGTAAAGACTCTGCTTTGGCCCTGGGTCAGCTCCTCAGCGAAGCAGCAGCAAAACCCTTCCTGATGCTCTGAATTACAAAGAAGCTGGGCTGAAAGTTGAAACTAAACAACTTCTCCAAGAAGTGCCATACCTACTGGGACGCACAGTTGACGGTCACTGAACGATTTAGTTTGGTTTCCGATATATAATTGCCAAAAAGTAGTAGTGTCAGGGGACCTTGAGTTTTGTGTTTCCACCTAGCTGAATATTCATCTTGCTGAAAAGCACTTTTGCTATTCAGCATCTGGAGTTACAGAATGATTTGTTGTTAGTTCATTAATTATGAGAGCCATGTGGGATTAGAGCTTGTGTGGTTGGCGTGCTGCAAGTGTTTTAGGTCCTGATTTGCTGGGTGCTGTTGGGCAAATGCCTTCATTTTTCGTATGCCTTTTTCTCCAACGGTTAAGTAGATGTTATTCCTTTGTTTTGTAAGGCGCAAGGCTGTGATCAATGAATTAATAGCATGGCCATAGTCACCTTTACAAACAACCTAGTCCTATTGCACCAAATCTAGCGAGATCTTGTGGCACAGAAACATTACCAGACTAATGCTTTTAATTAAAAACACTTTCAAGAAAATAAGTATTTAAATAGGGTAATACGCAAGTTATGTTTTCAAGGAGATTTAACAAGTAATTTCAATACGGAAGAAGGTTTTAAGTGAGCAGTGTGAATAACTCCACTGACCTTGTTTCTCTGGGTTTACGTAAATGCAATTGAGGGCAATTTTCATGTAGAGCATTCCTGAGACATGGTGAGTTTCTCTGTTGTAGGCCAGAACCACTTAAACATGAAAGCCAGAGGTGTTTTGATTTCGTTGTTTAAATAAAAAGAGTATTTGAAATTGTAGTCTGAAGGGTGACTACTGTCTGTCACTGAACACAGCCACATTTCCCCCAGGTTTGACCTTGCCAGGAGTGGAGCTCAGAAAAGCGGTTTTTCCATGGGATGTGTATTACTTGGTTTTGATATAACCTAAGGAAAGCAATATTTTTTAATTTTTTTTTTATAGCCTAACCAGCCAACCTGATGATTTCTTCCCGTGGGATGAGCCAGAAAGCTAGAAGTATAAATCCAGGCAGGCTAGCTGTGCTACAGCTTACATGCAATGAAGGGAAGTGTAAAGTTCACACAGGCTAAAAAATGGTCGATGTTTCTGGCATGAAATAGGTGGTTGATCTCTATGTAAAATACAGGGCAAGAAGTCCCAAGAGAAGAGCATGCCGGTGCTGTACCCATCCACGTTAAGTGTGGTAAATGGGTCTTTTTCTGGACTGAGTTTGCTGAGATATCTTGGCAATTGAAAGCTGTTCAGGGTAGGGTACCTGCTATTTCTGGTCTGATGCAGTGTCTTGCACAGGAGGGTCATAGCCCGGCATCTGGGGGTTCAGTGCTGCTGAATGGTAGGAGGGAGGATGGCAATGGCTGGATGAGTGCTGTCTTCCTGGCTCCTGTACAAGTAGGAGGACTGCGTGAG
This sequence comes from Ibidorhyncha struthersii, assembly GCA_013398815.1. NCBI lineage: Eukaryota > Metazoa > Chordata > Aves > Charadriiformes > Charadriidae > Ibidorhyncha > Ibidorhyncha struthersii. The sequence goes on along the minus strand of VZSZ01005901.1, from coordinate 383,681 downwards.
TCTGTTTCTGAGATTTATGTTCCAGTTTGCACCTTTAGGGGGCTACTGGGCAGCCCACGGAGATGCAAGTAAAAACATCATGCACCCGAGAAAGGGCTGGTTTCCTGCCTACACTGACTCTCCTGGGGGTCAACATGCGCTGACCTGCCGCAGGACCAGGCTCTTGTGCTGTGTTGGTACTGTGGCGTGCACAGAGTGGGAGCCTCGATGCTTTGTGTGCTAACCCAGCTCTTTCTCCTGGACGGTCATGAGAAGAAGGGAGGAAGAACTGGGCATTAGCCTTCCTCTTTGAAGGTTTACCAAGTTCCCGGAGCAGTTACTTGCCTGTCAGACCCCAGCTGCTCTGGGCTGTAAGTAACCCATGCAGTGCTGTTTGTGGCTTCACGCGTTACCTACTGCTTTGAGCAATGCAGAGGTGGAGACTGCTCCATCTCCAACCTTTGCAGTGTTAATAAAGGAATGTGCAGCAGCAGATCACTTGCTTTGGTATCTCATTAAATAGCTCGAGCCAAGGGCAAAAACATGCACCGCGCATGGGAATTGTGCCCCAGTTTTGGGATAGGCAGGTCTGCAGCACTTGGAGTTGTAGAGCATGTCAGAGCAGGAAGCTCCTTCATATGAACTAATCTTTCCTAGTCCTCTGCAGGAAACGCTTGCTCAGAGCAGGCTGAATTTGCCTTTGGGTATGTTTGTCTTCCCGAATCCTTAGGTTTGGCTCCATGAAGTTGTGACAGGATTTACCTGCTCTGTCAGGTCTTCAAAGCCTTGCTGCTGCAGAGAGATGAAGCGCGGTGCGGTGGAGCCTGCTCGCTCGGCAGCACCCTGCTCATCTGTCACAGTCGTTCTTGGTCCGCTGTCAACTTGTGCTCAGCTGTTACATGGTATGTGCTGGCACAGTTAGTTGGCCAAGCTAAACAGTTCAGTGCTTTGCTTACAGAGGGATACCTGACATGCCCTGCTGCCTATCGTGGTGCTTCCTGGAAAAAAATAAGGAATTGAGATTGAGCCTGGAACATGGGATCTAGTATGGGCAGCCTGTGACCTGCGTGGGACCCTAGCTAGCCTGGCGGTCTGCCTTTGCAAATATCCCTGCAGGAGAGCAGCCTGTCGTGAGCTGCTTCTGCGCTCTCCTGCCAAGGCAGTGGGATGAGAGGTGGCTGGCAGACCTGGGTACTAGATGAAAAGTCTTTGGAGTGACGTTTCTTAGGGGAAAATGAGGATGAGAAATCTGAGTAATGTGAGCATGCAAAGCTACAGCGTAAAGTAACTGTAGGAGTTGCAAGCTAATGGCAAATTCTCTTGCTTATTATTGTTATTCAGAGAAATGGCCTTGCAAAATCTTCCATTCTTCCCTTCCAAAAGTTGTCCTTGAGCTATGTATTTCAACAAAGCGGAGTGCAATAGGTGGTGTTTGTACTCAAGAGATTGCAAGACTTTGAATTCTACCAGGTAAGTGTTTAGCTTGCCTGTCTGGGAGAAGCCTGAGCAGCTGGGTTGTTCAGATGGGTAGTACGCTAGAGAACTTGTTCTGTTCATTTTTGGGGTGTATCAGGGAATAACATCAGAAGTGTGGGTTTAATTTAACACTAGTGTGTTACAAGCAGTGGCATGGATTGCTACAGCACAAGTCTTGACAGGAGCGTGGAAATTATAAGTATGTCTGGATCTGACTGCTTTTGCCTTCCTTCAAAGCACAAACACGACTGGGGTGGACAATCAAAGCAGAATGTGGTGGCCAACAGTAATTCAGCTGTAGGGGTGGATGCTGGCTCTAGTTTAACCTTTCAGCAGACCACTGTCGACAGCTAATGGATGTTGCAGCAGCCCGTGCGTGGAATAATTTATGAATTTGGAAGAACGCAATTCCAGTGAGCACGTGGGTAAATGCTAGCGGTTTCCACATCTCTGCCAATGGTCTTGTGAGCAGCGACCTGCTGCAGGAAAAATAACAATGGATTAGCTAAGGGTGTTTGGAAATGTCACACATAGTTCCTAAAGACTGGCCATTCTGCAGAGCAGCACTGTGCCCTAGGCAGGATATTCTGAAGTAAGCAGAAATATATTAAATGTGAGTATTCTTCATGCATCAAACAAAAACTGGGAAGCAACACAGGGAGACATTTTTACCAACCGGCTTTTCCCAAGCCGCCTTTGCGATATCTCTGTCATTTGGTAAGACAATCCCTTTGTTTCAAGTACTCAGACTGTCTGGGCAAATGCCATGTGGCTTGATCTCACAGCTCCAAGGCAGCTCGGTACCATTACGGATGTGCTATCTGGCTCAGGAGCTTTGCATTGGGTGCCTTTTCTGCAGGCGAAGAAATGGAAGCTTTGCCTCAGCACCAAACTTGAGAGTCAGATGTGAAAACAGTACTCCCCTGCCTGTTTCCAGCTTTTCAGCCTCCTGCTTTTAATTAAACTGTCGCGACACTGCAAACAGAGGAGGACCGGTATACCAGAAGCCAAAGGTCTAACTCACAGAGGCATTTGGGAGCCTTGGTATGAGGATGGGAAGCCTTGGCCAGCGTGTAGGGCAGGGTCAGTGCCTGCCTCCCACTAATTGTGGGTTGTTTGCTCTCTGCTCATCCAGCCACTCTGTGGCAGGGCTGAAAACAGCATCGAAGTCTGGCATTTTCCCCTCATGTTGGTTTTAATTACAAAGTGTATCCTCACACCTGAGGAGGACTGTAGATGATAGCTACCTCTCTGTGAGCCCTCTGAGCGTCTCACTCTCTTGCGTTGCAACAGTTGACGCGTGCCATTTAGCTGTGAAGGTCGTCGTTGCTTTGAGAGTAACTACAGAAGGCTGCAAGGAGACTAGCTGTAGCTAATCTGTGTTACCTGGTGTGTCTTTGCATCTTAAGCCTCCAGATGCGGTCACGCGATAGAGCAGCGCTTGCATCTAAGAAGCTGGAGTGGTTGCCTTCTGCAGGGGTATTTTGGTGGTGTTAGAGTCTGGGAACATTCACCTGAGCTGCCAGATGGAGGAGGCATGGCCTTCAGACAGGAGGGTGAAACTCCTGCGTCGGGTTTGTTTGTGGAAGTTACGCTGCTGCATCAGATAAGGAAACCTGACAAACAGAAGCTCCTCTGAGACCCACAGGGGCTGGCTGGGTGTTATTCCCTGAGAGGGGGCAATTTTGTAGCTTGGCCTGTAGTTGTCACCTGTAGGGAAATGGCCAGCGCAGCGTGCTCCTTGCCTTACCCCGGGGCTGCTGGAGCTCTGCGGAGATGGTGTCGGTGGTGTGAGCTCATTGCTGAAGCAGTGGGGACCTCTGCGTTGCATTTATCGGGGGGTCAGTGACCAGCTCAAATGCGAGTTCACTGTTCCCTGGTTAAAGAACCCGTGTTCCCATAAAGCAGGCAGTGTTTTCACTAAGTGTTGGCTCTAACGCACAGGGTCTTCTCGTGTTTTGAGAGACTGATAACCAAACCATGTTCTGGAGCTTTGACATACACCATGAGATCACTGAACGTGCAGCTCTGCCAGGGACGGTGTTGAGACAGAGAGCTTTTGGAAAAAATAGCTATAGGAAGGCTGTTTCTGGAACCATTGTGGGGAGAGCGAACGCAAAGCCCCCTTCTTGATGGTCATAGGTGTGTGTGGGGGGAAATCCATTTACTAGAAAATAAGTTTCCTTCATTTTAGAGATGGAAGTCTCCATACTTTGATCAGGTCAACAGGTGTAAAGCTGTGTTATATTTTGTAACAGATTGTAAGGGGACTTTTGTCTGATGCCCAGAGCTCAGAGTTACCAAACGAGAACTGTGCTTGGTAATTCACAGTGCTGCTGAGTGCTGGCCAAACGCCATTGGACCCTCTTTCTCTTAAGCGCCTGGGAAACGGCAAATCACTGATATAGACCATCGGATTACAGGTGTTGATGATGAACCTGCTGCCAAGTTACGGACGAACGTTGTTTTAGCAGAGGGATCTCAGAAGGGTCATGGGAAGCCATGCAGAGCATAGCTGTGATCTATTGGACAGTTATTCATCATTAAGTGAATTAATCTGATTAAGTATATACGGTGGCATTAATACATGGCTGCTTCCGCCCCTGAGTATATAAATCGGCTTGCTCTTCTGTGCCGTTAAGTACGTGACTGCCATGTCTTTCATGAGCTTACTGCATGGGTGATGCTGGATGTATCCTTGGAGTGCGCAGTAGGGGCCGATTCCCCTTGCTGACATGAGAGGAAATTCAAGAATAAGCCCACAGAAGACAGAGCCGTTTCCTTTCCTGCCAGTGTACCCTGGGACTGTTTTCTGAGAAAAGACTTGCTGACCATGGGACTCTTAATACTGGAAAACCTTTGTGTGTTTTGTCAGGTTAGAGTGCAATATGTTTCCTGAGGCTACGGGGGATTTTTTTGCCTTTTTTGTTTGGTTGTGTTTTTTTGTTTTTCTGGTGGAATAAACTTTAGAGGGCCCACTGCTCCAGCCATACAAAGTTGATAGTAGGTTTTGGATCAAGGTCTCAGAATTATTTGTAAGTAAGAAAAGGATTTTATGGTTACAGGATGTATTTAATTAGTGTCTGGAGTTTAGCCACCAGTGTGAGTTTGTTTATAGAAATGCTGTTAGTATTTTCCTTTAGAAGTTTGTTTTCTACATGTAGTTGTTCAAAATAACAGTGTTTATAAAACTTAGCAACAGTAAAAAGAAAAATATTGTTCTCTTGCTTATTTCCTTACGTTGGGCACTTGTACACTGTTCCCATTGGGCTCTTTTGTTTTGAGGTATATATGTTGCTTTATCTAGAGGGAAAATTTAAATTGTTGGCCAAGAAAAGCAAGGCTTATGAAAACATACCAGCTGGCTGAAGGTTTAGGGGCTGGTAGCATCCAAACCTACTTGCATGAAGGGGAAGTGTGGGACCTTGATGTTTTATTTACTTGGTTTTTATTTCATGTTGGACAGTCTTGAAGAGATTTCCCCCTTCCCAGCCCCAGGAGTTTAATGTGGCGCTTTGTCTTTTCATGACTGCTGATGCATAGCTGGTGTTTGTGGGAAGTTGAACGTGGGATTTAGTCTCATCTCTTAAAGAATGAGCTTCCTCCCCCGAAATCTAGATATGCTGCTTAGAAACTTGCTGAGGGTATTCACTAACAGTGCTGAGCTTGAGATATGCACAAGCAGATTGCAGGGTGTAAAATATGAAACTGCCTGGAGCAAATGCAACCTCTAATGATGGTTGGTGTCTACCAGGTCTGGCGTAGCAACGCTATGGTGCTGTGCTTCACGCCCAGAGCGCCTCAGCCTCCTGGGAGCTCTGCTGTGGCAATGAGTTAGGTTTGGCCTCGAGCAAGCACCTACTTGGGCCCTGAGAGGCTTTGGTCTCTCCTCACTTATGTCAGTCCCCCCTCTGAATCCTGTAGCTGACAGTAATCAGTGCCCTTGCGTTTAACTTTGTGAGCGGGATCCTAACGGGTGGTAGTCTGACCCCAGCGGCGGGATGAGGAAAAAAGAAATGGAGTGACTTGGGGGTATCACTTGAGCTTCCAAAGCCCTTGCTGTTAACAGGGGAACTTGCAGCCTCTCTGTTAGGGATCAAATTTTAAGAGAGAAGAAACTCCAGCCCCTGAAGGTATATCCCGGCATGCAAACATGGACTTTGGTCTTGAGTGCTAGGACGTGCAGCTAGATACAAGTGCAGAAGCACCTTCATTGGGAGAGTAATCAGTTACTGAAATGGCACCTGTGCCAGCCTTGTCCCCCTCTCGCACCCAGCCTGGTAGCACGGAGCTGCCTCGGTTTCCAGAGAATGGCGAAGGAGGGAAAGGGTAACTGTACAGGCTTGTGCTTTATTGAGAGATTGATGAAGGGGTGTCATGGGCAGGATTTTCAACATGTAGCGACTTACGCCAGTTCTGCATCTGGCTTTATTTGCATTATTAGGATTAAACTAATAAATCTGCTTGAAATCCTTGATGATGGGAAATTGCCATTTGCCAGCGCTGTGTTGCGGAGAAAAAGCTTTCTCCAGGCTGGATGTCTGGTCTGCACGACAGATTATAAAGCTTGTACCGCGCACTCATACTCTGTCACTCTTTTCCTAGTTGGTTTATCGCCCGTGACTTAGCTTTTTATATTAAGCCTGATGTTTGCCTTTATTACAGGCTCTAGAGACTTCTGTAGCACAGTGCCCAGTATAAAATGGGTAGTTGTTGGGAACTTTGCATAGATTTCAGTAAGAATTTGTTCTGTTGCCTTGCATTTGCGTACAATGTTATTTACAGTGTTGGGCTTAACCTCACAGCAAAGGCAGTGTCTTGTTCCCTGGATTCCCGGGGGGACTGGGGAAGCGCTAGTCTCGAGGCTGCCCTTGGACTATGTAGGACTACACGATGGCTTCTCTCTTGGCAGTGCCTGGGAGCCCAGCTGGGTGAACGCCTCTCTACACACGCTGAGTTGTGTCTTCCCCACAGAGACGGAGGCAGTGTGCCTTGTCTTCTTTCCAAGTACTGCACGGGCAGTGGGCAATGGACAGTGCTGTTGCAGAAAAGTGCAGTGGTTTCTTAGTTAAGTACTGTCACTGAAGAACACTACTCGTCTATATTTGAGATGTGCTGTTACATGGTTCTTTTTTTTTTTTTGAAGTGGCAGCTGGCGAGCAGTCTTCAGATGTCCAAAACTGCGTGTGTTTGCTTGGAGACCACAGAAATATACAGGAGACTGAAGTGGAGGACACATGGTGGCTTCTGTTTTGAGGCTGGCTGCTTAGGAATTCTTAGCATCTTGGTGGAAAGCCCGGTAGCGAGTATGAGCCTTGGCAAAGGAGGAGGGAAGACAGAGGCAGGGAGTAAAGGTGAAAGTAGTCTCTGAGCTTTAGCTGAGGCCACAACTAGTATTAGTTCATGATACCAAACCTCTTGGTCATTGCCAGGCCTACTTACAGCACTCAAGGCTGGTGGGTGTGTAGCTGCAGCAATCATAAAACAACAGGTTTGTCTCTGCTCATGCATTTTGTTGAGAAGCTAAGGTCTGGATTTCCCCCAACTCAGATAGGCTTTGTTATTTAAGTTGCTTCGGTAGCTGTTCCTGCCTGATTACAGGTAAAAGTCCAGGAAAAAAAAAGGCAAGTTGTGTGGCTGTTTCTTGTCCTGAATGCTGTGGAGCTGTCTGCTTTTCCAGGTCCTTTCTCCTTTACAGCTTTTTCCTTCTAGCCGTCTCACACAGATGAAGTTGCTGCTTTTACTCAAGGGGATAAAATTGTAGTCTTTGGAAGTTAAGTTCTGCAGCTGGCCTAAAACATGTCGATTCGTGCTAAGGAGCGCCTCGCTGTGAAGTAAAGCTGCACTAAGGAAATCATCACAGCTTGTATAAAAAGAGTAAGGAAAGCTGAGGTGACTACGGGAACTGAAGTTCCTGGAGTGATCTGAGCTTGGTCTGGTGGGAAAGCCTGCCCAGCCTTACAGGCTGAGGCTGAGCGCCGCAAGCTAAAATACAGCTAGGAGCCGTGTGAGTGCTGTGTGTGCTTGTGAAGGGGGCACCTGGGGGAGCTCAGAGGCTCTGTCAGGAACGTGCAGTGTGTCGGGGCTGGGCACACAGCAGGAATTGGGGGTCTGGTGCTGACCCTGCCTTCCTGGTGTATGTCTTGGCAAGCTGGGGTTGCATGTGAATTTATCCTCTGTGCTGGCACAGACCCGCTGCCTCTTGCCAGGATCCGGCCCTGGTGTGGAAGCTGTGCGTAAACAGCTTGGGAGCCTGGTGCATCCGATGAGTTGTGGTGTGGCCTCATTGCCTTTATAACATATTCCGAATTGCACCAATGAAACTACTTGTTTTATTCCCCAGGAATTCCTGCCTCAGTAACAGAGGTGTTTGGAAAATAGGTCCCTGCAAGAGAAACTTGTTGGACAAGCGTAAGGTTAGGTGTCATTGCCTGTAATTGGGGGAAGGATCCCTCCCTACTGTGCCAAGTTGCCAGGGTCATCTCCTGTGGGAAAACCCCACTCTCGTTTTAGGGTGATGGTGTCTGCCTGAGACACTTTTTGGAGGTGACAGCACTTGGAGGGTTCAGAGGAGGGAGAAAACAGTCTTGCTGTCTGTCTCTGTGAGTGGTGTAAAGATGTTTCTATGAAAAAAGCCTCCACTTTTCTAGTGCCTTTGGAGGGATTCAGCCTTGCTAGCAACTCACTCCTTTTTATCCCTGTTTGTGGATGACTGGCAGCCGGTGAAGCATGAGGTGAGAACAGTTGGTGCTGCAGGAGTCTCTTACTGATGCTGGTTGGCAAAACCATCGAGATCCCTTTGAATTATTGTGCTGTAGCATGGCACAGGGCAGGGGAGGCAGCACGAAGTTTCTCTGCCTTGGCCGTAGTGTCTGCAAAGCCTCATTCCGGCTGACTTGTTCCAGATGGTAGGTAGCCGGCTTAATTTGGGCTGTCTTCACTTGTTTGCTGACACAGGCTCCTCCTGAGTTAATTAGCAGATGAAGTTGATGGTGCCCATGCTTTGCTGTCTGCAGTCATGGAGGTCTGATGTACGGGGGCTGGGGGTACAGGAAGAAAAAGTGATGTTTTCTCTCTTTGATGCTAACTGGGGTTGCCCAGGCTGACTACAGCGGGAGATGTGATTGCATGTCTCTCACCTCTCTCTTAGAGACATCAGCTTGGTAGAACATCTCTGCAGCTTTGTAACTAGTTCCTCTGGCCCAGGCAAAAATTAGTCATTGGAGTTGGATTTCCTTGCTGGTCTGTTTGCAGTGCAAGCTGAGGATGCGTTTTGGAGAGGACAGGAATGTTTAGCTTCCGAAGGGAGTTTGGCTGTGCTGCGTAAGAGGCCTTGATGGCCTATGCTGTGGCGGGGACTTGGAGTTCTGTAATGTCTTTCACGTTATGTTACTTGTAGTTAGTTGTGAGCAGCCAGAGTGCAAGGAAAGCCTTTTCTGTGTGTTGGAAGGAATAGCTCAACGTAAACTCCAGTGCAGAAAACGTGTATGGGGCAGAGTGGGACTCTTCATGTTTATGGGAGTTGGTTTAGATCTCTGGAATGAAAGGCTTATCGCTGCCGCAACCCAAAAACTGGAGCTGTAAAGCTCATCCTTGGATTCTTTGTGACTAGAGAGTTAATCCTTTCTTCTGGTGCCGTAAATGTTTATTTAGCCATCTGTCTTATGCCTTTATGGAGCTCATAAATTTTTGAGTGTATGTTGGGCAATTGCCGGTGTCCCGTCTGGAGGTTCTTTGTGACTTGGAGCATCACCAGAATTGTAGTGGTCATCAGATGCTTTTGTGATCCTGCCCCTTTGCAAGTGATGGATGTGGAGAGGACTGTGGGAACATTCCTGTCTGTGAGCTGCATGCAAGAAAAATGTTTTGTCTTGCACTGCCTATTGGGTCCAGAAATGTTAAGTCTCTGTAGTAGTCTATCGGTGCAGCAAAACACAAGGCGGGTAAAAAGTCTTCTAGTCCCATCTCCTCCTAATGATACCAGTGTTATGACTGTGCTGCAGACCTAGATCTGATGTGCTTTCCTCTGGAAGAACTCTGGCTAATTAACATTTTTGGAAAGACAAAACAGAGTCTTTCAAGGCAACCACAAAAATTTGGAATTAATGAGGTGGAGGGAGGGAAGTGCTTCAGCTAAAACAGGAATTGCTTCTTGAAGCTATGGCCTATTTATGAAAATTTTTATATAGGCTTTCCCTGTTAAAGGCAGGAAAACGAAGACTTGCTGAAGGCAAGTGGGAAACATTGCCGTTGAGTCAGTTGAGAGCTTGAAGTCTGCGGACTAATGTTTCAGAACTGTCAGCTAAAGAATTCAATAAACCTTGACCTTTTCCTCTACATGCAGATTCAGTTCAACTGAATTCCACTTTTGCTCCCGCTGAAGACAAGAAAACTGCATGCTAAGGCAAACAACATTATTTGTAACCCTCTATACTCTTTGATTGCTGACCTTTTATTATTAATGATGAATGACTTCTGTGGCTCCCTAGAAGAGCTTGGTGTACTGTAAGGGGCTATGTGTGTTCCCTTTTCCTTCTCTAAGCAGATGTGAGAGCTATGCCTTAACGCTCAGAAAATTAGACCATACTGCGAACACATTGAAATCTGGTTTTCCTACATTGTCTGTGTTACTTTGTCAGAACTGCACTCAAGCGTACGCATCACTAGTGAGAATGAAAATGCTGGACTTGTCTAAATCTAAAATATTTTCTCTGGCCTCTTGTTTAATATCCTTAGTGTTGTATATACATGTGCATGTCACGTGAATTTAAGAAGAGCTGGTCTGAGTCAGCTCTTTCAATCCAGTTAATGGTGGATCGACACTTCCTTGGTGTTGCTGGACCAGTAAAGGAATTCCTGTGTGTATCTAGCACTTGTTGGGACACTAGAAGTCCTGGTAGGGACTTTCCAAGGAGCGTGTTTACCTGCTTCATTTAGGTCCTCCAGTAACTCCAAGCCCAAGACAAGTTGCCAGTGCACTGACCATATGAAATCACATAGCTGAATGATGAATTTATTATTTTTTTTCAAGTCAAGACCGGTTTGTACTCACCGCTATGGTACCTGGATGTTGAAGAAACCGTATATGTATAGCAGCATTGTCTTAGGATTTTGATAGAAAGAAATGACTGTGATAAATCTTAACTCTTTTGCCCAGACTCGAGATACCTATTAAATAAATGATCTGAAGCTATATGCCTTTATATACACAGCTCTATGTGCCCTACTTGGAAACTGGGTCTGTGCAGACAACTGTATCACGTCCATGTGCAGGGCAGCACCGTGCCGTGGTGACCCCCACCTACCTCTGGGCAAGCCAGGAGGACACAGTATTAATGCAGATCCTGCTAGTAGGTCCCAGGGCTAATTAATTATTCAGAGCACGATATGGGGCACCTTTCAGTCCTGGAGCTTGCTGAATGGGAGCTGACAAAACGTGCCCTTGATGTGCGGCTACAGTTTTTTCAGGAAAGAAAACACAGGGTTAAGGAAGTGCAAGCCAGCCTTGCTCAGCTGTGCCTGCACAACTTCAGGAGGAGAGCTGCTGCTCTTTGTTTGGAGCAGCCCTTAATTTGATTCAGGTATTGGAACAGTGCTGCCTTGTTACAGTTTTATAAGTAAGCCGTATGGGCTGCTTTTCTTTCTAAAAATCTCTATATTTTGCTCTGGTTGTGTTCACACCCCTGACTGGATTGGAGTTGGTGGAAGTGTGGGGGAAGGTTTGAAGAAAACTTGGCAATGGGATCAGATGCTCTGTTCCTGGGTTTGTGTTAATTCTGCTGTCTTGAGCCCAGGATCCGTGTCCCGGAGAGCTCCCTGCAAACGGCCGCTGTGTTAGTTTAACTAGGAGTCTCGCCGAGTTCATATATCACGCTTTGCTGTCTCGAGTCCCATATTGCACTGTGCCTCTAGCTAAAGGCTTTTAGCAAAGTATAAATCCACTTATTTAACTGCCTGTGATGCAGCTGTTAGGGGGCTATTTTGAGTGCGTGGCAGTGGAACACAGAAGGAAATGGCTGGTTTGGGTGTTTTTTTTTTTTCTCTCTGCTGTCTTGCCGGACTACATCTGTAGCTCTGTTGGTGTGGGACGGTGTAGCCATAAGGGCTGGAAAAGGGCAAAAGAACTGGAGGAAAAATAAGTATTTCTAATGCCTGCGTAGTGACATGACTTCTTGCAGTCTCCCAGTTAGCTTCTGCCTCACTGATATGAGTTGCTTTTGACTCTTAAGATTACACATTCTCAAGACTAACAAAACCTCAACATTGTCCAGTACTTGCCAGTGTAAACTGGACTAGTGTCACGGACTCACATGCCGTGTCGCCAGGCAGCAGCTGGTGGCCTGCTGGCCCGCGGTCCCCGCTGAAAACATTTCGTTCAGGGCTGGTGTGAGGGATCCTCCAACTTCCTTAGCTGTGCCCGGCCGAGAGAGGATGGCTGGGGATGCTAAAAGGGATATATTTGCCTTTCCCTGTATGTGGCACCTCGGAAGACAAAGGTGGTGAAACTGCAATATATCACGTGCCGTTTCTTGAAACAGGAACGGAGCATTTCAACCTGGGGAGCCTGGCACTGAATAATAACTCCCATTTTATTTCATCAACATCATGCAAGCGGTCAAAAAGGCAGTTAGTTCCACGTCATCCTTCTGTCAGGAGAGAGATTGGCCAGAGAACCGAAGAGCATCTGGTTCTCATTGGGCTCTGCCTTTGGATGGTCTTCATTCTTGTTTGTCACATTATGTCTCCTCCCCGCTGCCCCCCGCCCCTTCCCTTCAGTGAGTTTACAAGCCTTGCTGGAATGCACATATGGTCCTTATCATCCCCAAAGTCCAGCTTTTTTTTTGCTGGTTAGCAGTTTGTGACATCAGGGGCTGTTAGAGGCATTAGTCACTTTTACTCCAAATAGAAAGGTCGGTGGTTTTTGGAAACCTATGGAGGAAAATGTCTTTTATGTCAGTTCTTGGCATAAATGGAAGTGTTAGTGCTCTGAGCTTGCGCTGACCTTTAGCCAAACATTTTGCCTGGAAGGCAAATGTTCATTCCCACTCTCTACGGCCACTTCTGAATTGTCAGATTTTGCTGACTTCCCTCTTCCCAGAAGAATGTGACCGTATCCTTTTTCTTCATCCTCCTGCTGAGCTGCTGCAGCTTGCCAATGTAAGCAACTCCCTTCGCCTCCCCGCCAGCATGCCTTGGAAGCGCGGGAACAGCAGCGGCTCTGTCGGCTGCAGGGAGCGCATCCTTGCCGCGTGGCAGGGGCTGCCACTCGCGATTGCAAGCCACTGGCAATCAGGATATTTGGCACTAAATGTCAGGGAGATGGGCTTCGTGCTTCCCGCTGTGGTGTCATCCTTGGAGAGAGAGGGTGTTTCCCTCCCCATTGCTTCTGTGTGTTACTGCCTCTGTTAATGTAAGCATGTCCGGCATCACCCAATCTGAGAGTGTGTCCTCAGGGGAACCCCTTGTTTTGTCTTGCTGGCAGCCTCCTCTGTCTGGTGATTCCTCAGGTAATATCTCATGTATCTGTAGAGCAATGTTATGTGCAAGGAGGGGCAGCGAGAGACCCACGCCTCCCCTTCCCTGTTTGCTGCTGCCGGGTGCTTTGTTGCCCAAATTGCTTCCAGTCTTCCTCCCACGAAATAACTTTTTCTGCTATTCTGATTGTCTGGGATTAAAAGGAAAAACTAGCACATTCAAGGAGAGCCTTCTTGTGTTCCCTGTGACTTCTGTGGTTACTGAGCGAGGGAGCCAGCTGGGGCAGCATGCTTTGTTAAGGGTATTTTGTGTTTCTGAGAGTAGGGAGACCTGGCTCCTTGCTGTTGTTTTAAACATTGCTGGAGGGCTGGGACAAGGGACTTAATGAATGAAGCGCCCACCACTGAGAAGCCGTGTGCCCCTAAGCAGCTACAGCTGGTGCCAGCTTTTATCCAGGAAGAACAAGATGGTTTACTGAGGTCCGGCCCTTGGGCAACAGCTGCAGCAGTGAGTCACTCGGGGGGTTGGTGGCAGGGCGGGAGGAGGCATTAGCCATCCAGCTTGCCTACCTCTCCGATGGATCTTCGCCGCTTGCTTGACACATTAATCTACGAATGCGAATTTTTCCCTTCTCTCTCAACAAGGGAGAGCAGACTCCTTTGGAAGACAAAGAAACTGGGGGGGGGTCAGGAAGACAGACCCCCCAGACTTCAGTAGCTCCCAGAGACATCTGCCCAGTCTGCAGCCAGCCAGCAGCGAAAGCATGGAGGCAGGAACTCCCCAACTCCCCCTCCTCTGCTGGTGACACTGATGGTTATCCTAGCCTAAAACAACAAAGTCCTTCCTTTCTTGATTAACTGATTGATCGCTACGGGCTGTTTTCTTGCGGCAGGACTGCAGTAGCTATGGCAAAGAGGGGAAAGAAATTCTTCTTTCCTTTCGTATTCCCCCCCATACTATTATACTTGAGTTTCCCGATCCAAGAATTAAGGGTTTAACCATCACTTAAGTCTGTAAGGAAAGGGATGGGGGTTGTGGGTGCTGTTTCAGGGACTTAAGCAGTGAGCTTGGCTGTGGTGTAGGTGTTGGGAATACTCTGCCCTGCCGGGAGGGACCCTGGCTCTCAGGTTTAACACAGGGAGAGGGTACAATAGATCTGTCTCTTGCCAACGGCTCTTTGCTTCTGTGCTCACTGCTCTTTCCTGAGCTGCCTTTTTGTCTGAGCAGACTGAAGTATCTCTGAGCTCCCTGGCTTTCAATGAAACATCTAAGATTCCTTCAGAAACACAGGAACGTGCGCCTAGTGATGGGGCAAAAATGTAGCTGCCCTGAGCTGCTGACAACAGTGAAAGCTTTCAGAATTTCTTAAAGGTGCCTCCGAAGTCATGTGGCCTCAAATAACTAAACACTCGATTCATATTTGTGGTTGAGCTTGATATTTTTCATACCAGCATTTTTCCCCTCTTGAATTTGAGGCTTGCTTTTGTTTTCTTTAACTCTTCGGAGGCTGTGTGAAACTGACCCCCAGCTGCCAGGAGCAGTGGGCCAAGAGGAGCCGAAGGGGAACATCTTGCCGGCAGCCTTAAAGCAAAGGGGCTCAGCCGGGAGCTTGCTTGGCTTGAGGGAACAGCCGCCATCGTGGTTAACTCCTGAGCAAGGATAGCAGACCAGGGCAATAAATGCAGGTGTCCTTGTAGACCCTCTCTCTTTGGCCTTTTGGGAATGCCAGTCTTTTTTTACTTCCCAGGAGAAAAGCACTTATGCTTTATCTCAGATCAGCTTCCAGACGCCTTTTGAAGTGTAAGGATTTATCTCTGCATTGTATTGCGTCTGGGTAAGCGATGAATTTCTGATCATGGGACCCACCTTTATATCCACCTCCCCATCTTCACACAGGCGTAGTCTTGCTGACGCCAATGAGGAAAATAAGTTTCCCCTTATTCCTTCTAGCTCTGCCAAGCCGCCGTGGTTTAGGAGGAATGAGCTGCTTCTCTCCTTGCACGTGCCTCGTCAGCCAAATTGTTTTATAAAGCTTCACTGAATTACATCCAGGCAAACCCACTGTTTGCCACAGAGCGTCCGTTATAGCATTGCTTGACCTATAAAACCTTTGCCACCAGGAACTGTGTTTGAAGAAAACCAGATCCAAAGTAGAGATTGCAGTCACTTTCTTAGCTTTTGCAAGG